>OX371262.1:30998277-31598277 GCA_947311025.1 Lypha dubia | reverse complement strand
AGTTCTACATGCCAATTATGTGTAACAGTTTTTAAATCAATAGAAATAAAATAAAAATAAAATTGAAATAAGTTCTACATGCCAATTATGTGTAAGTTTAGTTTGCATGTGTGAAGATTTAGTATGACATTGTTTTAAGAAATTTAATCCATATTTTAAAAATTAATTTAATTAATTTTAAAAGTTTTTTAACAATAATATCTATAATATTTATTTAGTCAGCAACACAGGCAAATTAAAAATGAAACACTAACAAACATACATATGTATTCATATGAGTATATATAATATTTTGTTTTTATTATTGCAGTTGAATGTGAGTGACACGTCATATACACATTTTCTCGTCTTGATTTTAAAAAACAACAACAAAGTCGCTTTTAAAGGACAAGCAAATCAAAACAAAAAGAAAAATATAACTGTAATAGTGTCTCTAATAAATACAAATCAAAATTTGACACCTGAAATAAGAAACAAGTGCTTTACAACAATTGTCAGCTGGGCTCCTTATAGTCATTGTATCACGTGCAAAATTCCGAAACAATGATTCTTATATATAAAGTTCTCGGGTCACAATGTTCGCTAGAATACTCCTCCGAAACGGCTTGACCGATTCTTATGTAATTATTTATGCATATTCAGTAAATCTGAGAATCGGCTACTATCTATTTCTTAAACCGCTAGGGGCACGAGGAGGGGAGGGAGGGGACATTTTCAGTATTTTCGAAACGGCTAGACCGATTCTTATGAAATTTTTTATGCATATTCAACAAGTTTGAGAATCGGCTGGTATCTATTTTTCAAACCGATTGGATTCTTAAGGAGGGGTAAGAGGGGGCAATTTCTGTATTTCCGAAACGGCTTGACCGATTCTAATGAAATTTTTTATTCTGTATTTACTAAACTATTAACCCAACAGATGGCGCAGTCTTAGAATCATTTTTTTTTTTGTTGTTGAATGACAGATGGCGCTACGTCCTCCTCATGCTGGAGAATCGTCGGCGTTCGTATTTCAAACAGAATAAAATTATTGTTTGGTATTTTTTTCATCGGTGGTCATCGTCACACACTTACATTACATTAGCTAATTTTTAAATATCACACACAAAATATGCACTAGAAATATTTTGTATGGCAAAACAACGTTTGCCGGGCCATCTAATAAACTATAAAACCGATGCCTTGTTTGCTTTCTTACTGCGTTAAAAATACTTGGTGGTGGCGTTTTGAAATAATATACATTTGGGTTGTTCACACTGTACTCATATTTGTCATAATCTCTTATTATTTTACAATGGTTTAAAAAAGTTGTGGTTGTGCTTCAAGCATAAAAGTCATAAAATAATAAGATTTTTTGAGTTATGTTTATGCTTTGTCATAATATAGCAGTAGAAACCTTAGTCGAGCAGCTAAAACTTTTCAGTCGAGCCGGCGATAACACTTACAAACCGCCGCTACTTATATATAACACAAGAATATAAATATGTGTTTGTGTAAGTGATCAGCCTTGCAGCTTGTGAACGGGTTTCCACTTGCCGCCGGCAACAGCTGCTTTTGTTTATACTAGGTCCGCTTGTTTACTTTTACAGTAAAATGCAGTAAATGAGTCATAACTGACTAAACAGCAGAATTTACTCTTCAAAAAAATATTTGCCAAAAAAAGTACGCGAACGGAAAAATGATAAAAATTCGTAAGATTTAGGCAATAGCTGATGGAAAATAAATGTTGTGTTGAAAAATTTTTAATTTTTGGATATTCGAAAAATTTATTCATGGGTACTCGATTAAATACTTTTTATAACACAAATATTTTAATAAAATATAAACAATTTAATTTATGTAATCTCTTCCATTCCTAATTTTTTTATTTTATTTGATTTTGCATCTTTGTGTGTGGTTAAATTTATTCAAAGTACATGAAAATTTGTTTTTGCTACTGTCTATCATAAAGAGAAGTGCATTACTAAGTACTCAAGTACTTAAGAATTTCACAACTCCAAAGAATTAAAATAACAACTCCACAAAAAAAAAAAACTTTTTATTTTCCTTTTAATGGAATGTAGGTAATTGTTTCACAAACAAGTAAAATTTAATGTTAATTTACTGTTAGTTTTGTTTTATTTTTACTTAAATTTTAGATTGATAAATATTTAAGCCACAAGTTGCACACTTTTTGTTTGTTTACATTTTGATATGATGTTTTCTTGTTTTACTAAGCTTTACTGCGAAAAATTTTTGCAGTAAAAATTGTGACGTTTGGGTTTTTATGTAACATTTTTTGAAATAATATTAAATTGTTTTTAAATCATAGTAGACTTGTTTCATAAAAAAAAAAAAAAAAAATTTGATGTCAAAGAAAATTTAAAAATTTTTCATTATAAATTGGAATTGGATACCGACAACTGATTTAGTTGGTATGTATAAAAATCACTAATAGCTTGAGGCAAAGTGTGATTTTGTTTTTCTTTTTTTTTTTTGTGATGTAGCCGGTGAACGTTTTGTTTTGCTGTTTATTTGATTTTTATCCCACTGCTGACTAAGGAGTTTTCCTTCTTACGCTGTGTTTTACTGAACTTCCAAAAGTTAATTTTTTTATCTATGTATGTACATATGTATGTCTGAAAACAACCTGAAAAAAATGTGAAAAGTTTTGGGTTGATCGATCAAGAAATCAAACCATCTACAGTAAGATCAATAATTCTAGTTGGTGAAATCTGGTTGTTTTGCGAAAGGCTAAATGCCATTATTCGAGTTTTTATCCATCGTTTTTAGTTCAATTCATTTTTGTTGTTTCGATTATTCTTATCTTATCAGGGTATTTACTACTTTCAAACATAGGTAGTTGAATCTTCCAAATTCCCTTTTAGGTAGAGATGAGAGTTACAAGCAATAAGTGTCTGGCTGCCAATGCTAACAATAGTCTTATAGTTGAATGCCGCACCACCGGAGCAAAGGTTTCTTGAAAATCAATACTATATTGTTGTGAGCATCCATGTGCTACTAGTCTCGACTTGTACTTGTCAATGGTTCCATCAGGATTATGTTTTAGGTGAATACCAATTTGCATCAAATAATGTTTTTCCCATCTGGTCTGTCAACCAGTTCCCAGGTTTTATTTTTAATCAATGAGTCGTATTCAATATTCATTGCCTCCCGCCATTTATCGGAATTTTTACCATTTAGAGCCTCTGCCACAGTATTTGGGTTCTCAATAATTGAATTTAGAACTTGGAGTCCAGACTCAGTACAGTATATTTTTCTTGGTCTACTTTTTCCTCCATCTCTAATTAATCTTGGTCTACCACTTTTTCTCTTTTTGTCCACAATAGGACTTTCTTCTCTATCAGTATCACTGCTCAGGTCAAATATTTTAATTTGTTTTATTTCATCTATTTGATGTTCACTATTATCACCATTGGTCTGTATCTCACTATCACCATCATTATTTTGTTCATCTCCACGATCATTTCGATTAATATCGTTGATACTCTTGCGGTTCTCTTTAAAGAATTTACAACTCAGCTCAGTAAGCGTCTCATTTTCATGGCGAAATTCATCTGCACTGCTTTCAAAAGATTGTTCAAAAAACAAAACATCACGAGCAATAATTACTTGTCTTATTGCAGTGTTATATAGTTGATAGGCCTTTGTATAAAGTTGATAGACAACAAATTTCATTTTAGTGCCTTTTGGCCAAAATTTTCCCCCTTTGGGTTTTGGGCCTTTATTTAGAACCACTGCGTCACAACCGAAAATTTTTAAATGGGAAACTGATGGCTTTTTTCCACACCATCTTTCGTATGGGGTAATATCACCAAGTACTTTTGTTGTTGTACGGTTCTTTATGTAAGTAGCCGCATTTATGCTTCTCCCCATAAACTTTGTGGTAGACCAGAGGAATTTAACAAACATCTACCCATTTCAACAAGTGTTCTATTAGCACGTTCCGCCACATCATTTTGTTGGGGGGTAAGCACCTGTCGTTTGATGAACGATACCTTTTTCAATACAATTTCGATACAATATTGATTAAACTTTGAATTCACAAATTCCTTACCATTATCACTTCGAATAATCTTTATTTGGCGGCCTATCTGCTTCTCCGCGAGCCCAGCAAAATGTATAAATGTATTAAACGCATCACCCTTTTGTTTAAGAAAATACGTAAAAATAACGCGAATAATCGTCGATAAAACTTATAAAATACGATGCCCCTCCTACAGATTTCACACCTATCGGTCCGCATAAGGCAGTATGAACCAGCTCTAAAACGTCATTCGTTTGTACACTCGAATAGCTTTTATATGGCTTAGCAGTTATTTTATTTTCTGCACAGGTTATACATTCCATTGATGCAGGCATTTTTATAGCAAGACCTCTGACCATATTTTTGGTTACTAATTTATTAATATCATTTGCATTTATATGACCAAATCTTTGCCAATGTTTCACAATGTGTTTGTCATTTACGCCATTCAAAATTTGAAACCCCTTTATTTTATCCAATTTTACAATAAATAAATCATTTCTTATCTTAGCTGTTAGGATAGTTTTGTTATGTTTACCTTTCATTGTAGCTTTATTTTCGGCAAATTGAACCACATGACCACTTTAATAATTTTGTTTATTGATAAAAAGTTGGAATGTAATCGAGGAACATACCACACATTTTTTAATGTTAGAGTACAAAAATTTGTTTTTAACTTTATATTCCCAATTCCTTCTGCATATATAATTTCACCTGAAGCTAAGAATATTTGTTGCTTTGCTTTTGTTAAACATTAATAAAAATACTCTTTACTGATAACCATATGCGAGGATGTACCACTATCTACCCTACAAGAAATGGTTGACCGAAACTAACACACACAAATTTTTTTTAACCAACACATTTGAAGACATTTTATTTGAGCGATCATATGATTGTCATTGCTGATAGAGTTATTCATCATCGTTGAAGAAACTGTGGTGCAGAGTTTCATTTTTGATATTTTTTCAACATATGACTGCCATTGTTGATGGATTTATCCATCATCGTTGAAGAAATTATGTTGCAGAGTTTGCTTTTGACATATTTTTAAGTTAACTATGAAAATTTTGTATTAAGCATTTACATGTGTTTTATAAGACTGGCAGCAAAGTTTCATAATTTTATTTAACAAAATATTTTAATTTTTAAAGTTTGAACAAAATATTAAGAGATACGTGGAAACATATTCGTATGTAAACTTCTTGTAGGTTTTTTATTTCAACTATTTCTGCAAATTTCAGATGTTTGTCAACACTTTCCCTGAATTGAAAATAAAATTTAAAGAAGGCTGTGAAGCGTGCCCACCAAAGGTTACCTAAACCAATAATATTTCGTTTTACGTAAAGAAGATGCAATTACAGTTGTAAACCACTATTTTGAGGACCTTGAGGAAAACTGTTTTAATCAAGGGATATAATTGCTAGAAAAGCGTTGGACTAAGTGTATTGAAGTTTCAGGAAATTATATTGAAAAATAAAAATATTTTTGAAAAACTAACTATTCTCTTTCATTGATATGCTAAGAAGTTTCCGATCCGCCCTCGTAAAATGAATTTAATTGTTAATATCTCTTTTAAATTAAAATAATGTATAAGGAATTGAATATCATTAAATCGTGTTTTATTTTTACTACTATCTCCGACAACAGTGACGCATATAGCCATCATGCTAGATAAGTCAAATATGACCTTTACATTGATTAGTCACATGTGACTGGTAAATCCGTCAACTTTGATTAATAAAATGTGACCAATACTTCTATCAACGCTGACTCACACGTACACAAGAGTTTCTATCACATTTTTAATATTGGCCTTAAGAATGGGATAGAAACTTTGTTCTACGCGATGATGGATATTTCTGTCAGTAATGACAGTCAAATGATAGGTCAAATGGCCGTCACTGTTCTTGTTGGGTAAGATCCACAACTCTGTTAGAATCAATTTATTTTCTCTTAAGAAGCAACCAAAATCATTATCTCTTTCTGCGCTGCCAGAAGTAAGATTTTACCTTATTTTTTAAGATTTTTTAACCGAAAAAAGATTTTAAGATTTTTTCCCCAAAAACAAGATTTTTTGTTTTGTATAAACGAAGCACATAGGGGTATTTGGGCATTCTAGCCGGACATGAGGCCAAAACTTAAATCTAAGATATGTAAAAATTTAAGTACGCAGCTCGACAGACAACAAAATTCTGTATCAAATAGTGAATTTATAAGGCTTTTGCTTGAGATTTGTCGTTTTGCGACACTGTAAAAGTCAGGAAAGTTGAGAAAATTACATACGCTTTTACTGACTTTTTAATTAAGATTTTGCATGGATTTTTTTTCTCTGTGTAAGGATATATTAACAGCTGTTTATATTAATTTTTAGAAAAATTTTATTTTAAATTTTTATGATAAACAAATTTGTTCGAAATTAAAAATAAAGATTTTTTTGTTCATTTTTTAGTAAAAAAAAATATATCAAAAGGTTTTTGAAAGTGAGTTCAATCGAGTTCATAAACATATTATAACACAAAATAAAATATAAAATCTCTACTTTTAGACTGGAAAAAAAACTTGCGCCTTTTTTGCGCCATTTTTTTTTTGGGGAATTTTTGAAAATTTCACCATTTTTCTGTTTTTGATCATTTTGTATAGGTACATATGAGTAAGAAACCGTTTTGTCAGTCATAAAATGTTTTAGTTTTTAATAATTCTAGGTTTTTTATTTAAATTATTACACATAACACTGTTGTTACCTGTTTAAAAAAAAGAAATTCGTAATGCAAAACAGTAATTTTCAACCCACAACAGCGGTTTTTAGCTACCTGTGCAACTGCGTTGTAAATGACGTTATTTGATGGAGCAAAATAAATCTACCTGTTTTAATTCACTTTTTTTATAAAAACAAAATTATATAAAATAGAAACATATCATGCAGGTACTCAGATTTTTTGTTTTTTTTTACTGAGGATTTACTCTGAAGAGGATTCAGATTCGGCAGAGATCTTTGAAGAACCAGACGAAGAAGAACCATGGCACTCATCATCATCTTAGTGCAAAATAGAAGTTGTTTTAAATAAACTAAGGGCCATTATTACAACGTGTCTTTAATGCAGCTGATAGTAAAAGGTAGCTCTAGTTAAAGTAAGGAATAAAGTGAACTTTAAAATTTTTCGTTATCACAACTTCCTTGTAAAATAAAATTAATATTTTCGAAACTATGGCAATACCACAGAAAAAACCGACTACTTTTGACAAGTTGACATTACATAGTGGCAACAGTATATATGTACATAGTGGCAACGACATAGTCTTGCTTTGTGATGAAATAAAAGATACGGGCTCACTTTCTTCAAATATATTTTCTAACTCGTTAATATAAAACAAACGTGATTTGCTTTCCATTTTTATTTTTTAATTTGGAAATCTAAATTAAAATTATTTTTTTTTCCTTCACAGGCCAGAAAATATGGCAACTTCAAATGCATAAACCTTACGTTAAAAATTAAAGTTGAAACGGGGTTCACTTTAGCTTATTGGACACTTTTAGCTTAAAGTGTACTCATGATAATGAAAAACGAATTATCTGTCCGATAACACCTTAACTTTAGCAATTGGCAAGTTGTAATAATTGTTATTATTTTAAATTAAATTTATTTTTCCTATTATAAATAGGTTTTATCTTCTTATCTTAATATATAAAACAGAATGTGTGTTTGTTTGTTTGTTTGTTCCTTATAGGAGGCCAAACCCTTGGACCGATCTTCCTGAAATTTTCACAGTATTTAACTGGAACTCTCGGATGAATTATAGGCTACTTTTTTTTCATCCACACCCACTTTTACGCCCACTTTTTTAAATTATGTTACTCCTACCACGTAGTTTTTAACAGATTTTATAATGTAAAGTGAGCATAACTTCGCCATTTGAGGATCAATTTTCAAAATTCTTTTTGCATATGGAAAAGGTCCAGAATATTTTTTTGTTTTTAGAAATTGTTGGATCGAACGGGGGGGGGGGGGCGGTAGGGCGTTGCAAATGGCCCGCCACAATAATTGATTAGCAAATAACTTCGCCATATTTTGGGCATTTTTTGACCTATGTCGATGATATTTGGTACATATGGTATTGGCATAATTTGGAATACGTACCAGGAGAAAAGTGGGTGGGACCACGCCCCTTTTTTAGGAAAACCAAAGCCTTGCAATGATCTTCCTGAAATTTTCACAGCATGTTACTGTGACTCTGGAAGGAATAATAGGCTATATGAAATTTTGATTGGACAAAGAGGCGTGGCACCGCCCATATAACCCCAAATATAAATCGCCATATTTTAGGAATTTTTTAAACTACGTCGATTATATTTGGTACATACAGTATTGGCATAATTTGGAATACGTACCAGGAAAAAAGTGGGTGGGGCCACGCCCCTTTTTTACGAAAACCAAACCCTTGCACCGATCTTCCTGAAATTTTCACAGAATGTTACTGTGACTCTGGAAGGAATAATAGGCTATATGAAGTTTTGATTGGACGAAGAGGCGTGGCACCGCCCATATAACCCAAAAATTTAAATCGCAATATTTCGAGCATTTTTTGACCTATGTCGATGATATTTGGTACATATGGTATTGGCATAATTTGGAATACGTACCAGGAGAAAAGTGGATGGAACCACGCTCCTTTTTTAGGAAAACCAAACCCTTGGACCGATCTTCCTGAAATTTTCACAGTATTTAACTGGAACTCTCGGATGAATTATAGGCTACTTTTTTTTTCAGCAACACCACCTTTTTTACGCCCACATTTTTTTAAATTATGTTACTCCTACCACGTAGATTTTACAATGTAAAGTGATCATAACTTCGGCATTTGTGATGAATTTTTCAAAATCTTTCAGCATATGGAAAAGGTGCATTAAATTTTTTTGTTTTTGAAAATTGTGCGTAGGGGCAGAGTGTCGCAAATGGCCCGCCACAATAATTGTTTATCAAATAACTTCGCCATTTTTTATCCAATTTTCAAAATTCTTTTTGCATATGGAAAAGGTCCAGACAGTTTTTTTTTTGTTTTTAGAAATTGTACATAGGATCAGGGTGCCACAAATGGCCCGCCACAATAATTGTTTATCAAATAACTTCGCCAGTTTTGAGCAAATTTTCAAAATTCTTTTATCATATAGAAAATTTTCACAAAATTTTTTTGTTTTTGGAAATTGTGCATAGGGTCAGGGTGCCGCAATTGGCCCACCACAATAATTGATTATCAACTAACTTCGCCATTTTCTTACCAATTTTCAAAATTCCTTTTGCATACGGAAAAGGTCCAGAATATTTTTTGTTTTAGAAATTGTTTGTTGGGTCGAACAGTGGAGGGGGGGGGGGGGGGCGCGGTAGGGCGTTGCAAATGGCTCGCCACAATAATTGATTATCAAATAACTTTGCCATTTTTTACGTTTTTTGTTAATTTTTTTTTAACTAACTAATTTGTGTGTGCATAAATTAATCTTTCA
The DNA here is from genome assembly GCA_947311025.1 of Lypha dubia. Taxonomy (NCBI): domain Eukaryota; kingdom Metazoa; phylum Arthropoda; class Insecta; order Diptera; family Tachinidae; genus Lypha; species Lypha dubia. Next base: position 31,588,750 of record OX371262.1, on the reverse strand, counting down.
TTTTAGAGATTCTGCTCGGAATTTCAGAAAACAAATTCCTGAGATTTCTATTTTGTAGTTTTTATGTTTTCCATTCTTAAGGCCTCATTAGTCTTGACTTTTACTTTCTGTTCTGTTCTGTGCCGTTCTGTTGTTGAATTTTTGTAGTTAGAAGTTCTGTAAAAACATATCAGCTGTTTCTAGCAGAATATACATAGCCGAATATACATATTTTATCGGCGGCGGCGGCAGTGTTCACCAATTTAAAACGGCGCTTCGTCTTAATTATCAGGTTGAATAATTTTAAAGGAAATAAGTTAAAAACGTTATTTAAATAAAAACAACTCTACTCACTATAAATTTTTCATGAATATAATACTTTTTTATTAAAAATCGTCTTGTTTTTAATGTGCTTAAAGTCGATGGCGGCGGTCATAATAAAAATTTATAAGCGATTACGCGGCAATTTTGTTCCGATCGGCTTGGTTTTTAGAAACAAGCAACTGTCTCTTGCTCTCACTTAGAACTGTAAAGGTATAAACACATTCGCCACAGCAGACTACACGAACACAAGAACACAAATGCTGCTAGCTACCGTTGTAGCCGTTTAGCCAGCTACTTAATTATTTTGGATACGACAGATACACAGTAAACAGCTGATCCTGAATTGTTGCAACGATTCATTTATGTATATTACAGTGGTGCATATTTAGTGCTTTTACTTTTTTAAAGTTCGTTGGGGCGAATTGTATACGGCGAATTGAATTCGCCACTCACATTACTTTGTATGGATTCTCTTTGACATAAACAGAAAAAATCCATCTCATGGATCTCTTTTGGCTCCGGAGTTACGGGTTCAAAACTTATTTTTTATTGGCCATAAATCCTAGAATATGGAACGGATATAAGCGATGTGAATATCAATCTTCTCCAAAATACCTTTATACTGGTATACAAATTTTTTAAAACAATTTACCCATTGCGAGTGAAATTCAATTTTAAAATTTTTTTATCTGACTTTTCACTTTTAGAGAGAACTTACCATGCTTTTATTTGGTGTATATTTGAAAGCTGTCACCGATGAAATACGTAAGATATGTTTCTTTAATGATGATTTTAAGAATTAAATGAGTTATATAGAGCAATTTGAAATGACCCCAACATATGTCGTTTATAATTGTTCTATATTGTAGGACTTATGATCAATAATATATTAAAGTTTTGAAACCCGTAACTGCGGAATCAAGAGAGAGCGCCGAAAATATTACACAAAAAAGGGCTTTTACCCTTTGAGTTTTTTTAATCTTTAACAATGTTGGTATTTTTGACTCAAGTCAATATTCTATATCGGTAGTCTGCTGTGGCGAATGTGTTAAATGCTTAAGTAAAAATCAGTTTTCAACAGAATGGTCCGTAACAGAACAGAACAACTAATTGAAAATATATGTTTGGCATACACAAAAATGAACAGCTGATCCGGAACAGAACAGACAGTCAAGACTAATTCTACCTTTATGCTGAACGAATGAAATCAACTTTTGTTTGTTTTTATCGCCGCCAGCAAAACTATTCTTTTTACGACGTGCAATCATAGCTGCCAGATTTTTTTAGGTAATATCGTCATATTTTTAGTCAAAAATTGTCATTATCGTCAATATAGCTTATTGAAATCGTTATAAAAACGTCAAATGAAAAAAACCGCTTTTTTCCAACAAAACATATTTTATTAGAGGCAAAACATAACAAAACTCTTAAACAAACAAATCTGATTAATAAAACAGCATTCTTTTGAATACAGAGATTAGATACTTCAATTAGAATTCACGATAAAATCACATTTAAATAGATTCCATGTTTTTCAATACTTTGAAAACATGCATAGAAAAAGTACTGTATCGAAAAAAATTAAAAAATCCAAATCCTTTAGTTATTTTTACTACAATTTGTAAAATACGTTTTCAAACTTCATATAAAATATAATTTACACAATAAAAATATAATTGTTAAAGAAATTACAAATTTACAAATACATATATATTGCAGTTAAACAGTGCAAACGTTATTAAACAAAACCGTTAAACGCAGCGTTAAAAAACTGCAGTCAAAATTATGCTATTAGTTTGACTCCTATTTTTCATTCTCCAAACAAAATGTAAGTACGTACAAATGTGTAGCCGTAGTCGAAGCAAAAGAAATAAGCATAACTTCAAATAGTTGTAGTCGAGGCATAAACAAAGTCCAAATTTAAGGCATTTGTGTTATTTTGTACCGATGTATATTGTGCGTGTATAGAGTAAAGGCACCAGTAGTCGCCACCTTATGAATAAGATGTAAATAAATAAGAATAAATAAAGTTTAAGAAAGAAACTAAAATCAGAAATATTGCATTCTTTCTTCTGTTAATGATCAATTTCAGCTATTGCAAATATTTAAGGGTCATTCTGTAATGTTTCTGCGGCAACATTTTAACATGTGCGTAACTGCACGTAAAGGAACAAAGATAGAATAGCAATTACATATAGTAATATGGATCAAATATGGTTAAGAAATGTGTCAGAAGAAAGTTAAAATTTGAAATTTTTATTTTCCCTTTTATTAGAATGTTTGTTTAAGCAATAGGTCTTTTGATTTAATATATATATATATATATTGTTGTTTTATTTATATTTATTTTCGATATTTCGCTAACAATTTGTTAGCATCTTCAGGAAAATTTTTTTTTTTTTAAATTATTTGAAATTTTAATATTGATTTGTGTATTGGGTGTCATAAAATTTTTTTTTTTTTTTTTTTTTTTTTTTTCAATAATTTTTTATGGAAAAAGTCTAGGAAAATTTAACTACAGTATATAAAAAGCTTTTTGTATGAAATGTCACAAAAATTGTTTCCAAATTTTAACATAAAAAAATTATTGAAAATGAGTTAAGTATTGGATAGATATAAAATTTTTAACATAGAAAAAATTATTAAAAATGTTATGTTATAAAAATAGTATATAAAAAAATTTTAACATTGAATTCAATATATCAAAACAATTAACATTAAAATGTGTAGTATGTATCTAGGCTGTTTTTTAAATATAAATATCAAAAACTTATTTACAAATTTTTATAAGCTTTATAAAAGTTAAGAATAATAAAAATCCTACAGGAAATTAAGTTATTATTGGTGTAAAACCAAGAAGCAATAATGTGATTATTTTCCTGTGGGACCATAATATAATTAGATATGTAATTAAACAAAGTAACAAAAAATTCATAGCGAAACAAGAAACAATCATTTAACATTTAGATTTTTACTAACTAAATATCTATAATTCTGTGCTAAATTTTCTGTATCTACTTTGAAATTTATTCTTTGTGTTGCTGGTGTATTAATTATCTCTAACATTTCTAACATCAAACGCTGTTTATAATTATTTTCTGTATTCAGAATTGAAACATTTTCAAAGTTAGGAAAGTGAACTAATCTGGAACAATGAGATGACAACGCTGTCTTCTGTGAATTGATATGCCTATATTTCTGATCTGACTTATGACCTGCTATTCTCGTTTTTAATTTATTTTTGGTAGTACCTACATATACCATGTTACAATTATCTCCATCATTTCCCTTGCAAGGTATTTTGTAAACTACATTCGATCTATCCCATTTATCAATCTTGTCCTTAGTTCTACTAAATAATTTATTTAATGTGTTATAGGTTCTATGAGCTATTCTATATTTGTTCGTATCAAAAATCTTTGATTTTGTCAATCTCTCTGAAATCTCAGGAATATACGTTAAGGATTTGTATATTCTCTGTTCTGTATTACTATCTATATTATTAATTATTTGATGTTTGTGTCTATATATTAATTTATTAATTAAAGAACTGGGGTAATCATTCTCTCTCAAAATACTTCTTATCTTCCTCTCATTCTTGTTGTGAAACTGTTTGTCACTTATAGTTAAAACTCTTTCTATGAAATTTCTAGCTGTATTAATAATAATATGTTTGCTATGTTTAGAATAGTAATTAATTAACCTTCCCGATGCTGTTGGTTTCTGGTACCAATCTATCAATAATCTATTATCTTTTCTAATAATACTAGTATCTAGATAATTGATCCTTGAGTTATATTCCCTTTCAACAGTAAATTTAATATTAGAATTAAATTCATTAAATGCCAAAAGTACTTTATCAATTTCACATTCAGGAATAATGCAAAACAGATCATCTACATACTTAGTCATCAATCTGGAAATCGCATTCAGTTTTTGAATAGATAAATCCAATAATTTCTCCATAACTATAATGCAACAATTGGAGATGCTGGAGATCCCATTGGAAGACCATTTTGTTGCATAAATATATTTCCATTATATTGAAAATATCTATTATCCTCTATGCAAAATTTTAAAATACGTAAAAATAAATCCTTATCTATATTTGTATAATATTTAATCATATCCCATTTTTCTTCAATGGTATTTATCGCAACATCAACAGGTATACTGGGAAATAAAGACACAACATCAAAAGAAATCAATATTTCATCATTTGATATCTGTTGATCTTTTATCCTGTTTTTAAACTCTACAGAATTCTTGATATTATATCTAGAGTTCTTCGTAATATTCCGTAAAATATTTGTTATGTATTTACATAACTCATATGATGGAGAACTAATAAAAGAACATATAGGCCTTAATGGAAAACCTTCCTTATGGATCTTTGGTAATCCATATAAACGCGGTGCAATTGCTACGTTAGTTTTAAGCCTATTTTTCTCAGTAGAAGATACTATTTCCTTCCTATATAATTCTTCAACTATATTATTGTTAATTTTTTGTAACTTGCTAGTTGGGTCTCTATTTAATGAAGTATATTCTCTAGTATCTCCTATAATATCATTAATCCTAGAATTATAATCATGTCTATTAATTGCTACAGTAGTATTACCCTTATCTGAATTAAAAATAAATATATCCCTGTGTTTTTTTAAAAATCTATCAGATATATTTACCTTATCTATCATAAACCTATCTCTATTAGATAATCTATTTTTATTTAAATGATTATCAATAACTGCTGTTAATCTATTTCTAGCTATTTCTTGTTCTTCCTTTCTATTAAAAGTTCTAACTAACTCTTCTCCTTCAGAAAATATGTTTAAAATTGGAAATTCGTTTGCTTTTACTGGTAAAGCATGTTTTTTCCCGAGTGAAAGAATCCACTGAACATCGCTAGGTATATCACAATTGGTTTTATTAACAAACCACTTCTCATTATACCTAATATTTAACTCTTCTAATTGTAATATTTTAAGATTATCAAATTTCTTCTTATGTATAATATTTACCTTCTTCATATATGTAACCGTTAAATTCTCCTCAAAATATAAAAACTCAACCATTTCCTCCAGAGTGAAATGTTTCTTCAATTCACCAATAATTATTTCCCTTTCCCTTTGAAAATGTTTCAATAATTCGTGTTTTTCTCTTATTGCTATCCTTAAAACTCTGTTCTGTATATCCTGTGTATATTTGGAAATTTGTTGTTGAATCCTGGGTAGTCTATCCTTATTGAAAATGTTCGAAATATTCCTCGTTGTGACCTTTATGAAATTTGGAATTATCCCTGCATTCTTACATCTTGTTAAAAAGGTTATTGCTGACTTCGGCCGTACAAATTTATTCCTAATTGACTTCATCAAGTTTGTATATTTCCTAGTTTGGTTGTTCTTTTTGAAACAGCTATAGTCCATTTTGTTGTTTGATTTGCTCTCTTTATTTATATTTATATTCTATTTTATTTGACCTTTTCTTTATATTTATTAGAATGTTTGTTTAAGCAATAGGTCTTTTGATTTAATATATATATATTGTTGTTTTATTTATATTTATTTTCGATATTTCGCTAACAATTTGTTAGCATCTTCAGGAAAATTTTTTTTTTTTTAAATTATTTGAAATTTTAATATTGATTTGTGTATTGGGTGTCATAAAATTTTTTTTTTTCAATAATTTTTTATGGAAAAAGTCTAGGAAAATTTAACTACAGTATATAAAAAGGTTTTTGTATGAAATGTCACAAAAATTGTTTCCAAATTTTAACATAAAAAAATTATTGAAAATGAGTTAAGTATTGGATAGATATAAAATTTTTAACATAGAAAAAATTATTAAAAATGTTATGTTATAAAAATAGTATTTAAAAAAATTTTAACATTGAATTCAATATATCAAAACAATTAACATTAAAATGTGTAGTATGTATCTAGGCTGTTTTTTAAATATAAATATCAAAAAATTATTTACAAATTTTTATAAGCTTTATAAAAGTTAAGAATAATAAAAATCCTACAGGAAATTAAGTTATTATTTGTGTAAAACAAAAAAGCAATAATGTGATTATTTTCCTGTGGGACCATAATATAATTAGATATGTAATTAAACAAAGTAACAAAAAATTCATAGTGAAACAAGAAACAATCATTTAACATTTCGATTTTTACTAACTAAATATCTATAATTCTGTGCTAAATTTTCTGTATCTACTTTGAAATTTATTCCTTGTGTTGCTGGTATATTAATTATCTCTAACATTTCTAACATCAAACGCTGTTTATAATTATTTTCTGTATTCAGAATTGAAACATTTTCAAAGTTAGGAAAGTGAACTAATCTGGAACAATGAGATGACAACGCTGTCTTCTGTGAATTGATATGCCTATATTTCTGATCTGACTTATGACCTGCTATTCTCGTTTTTAATTTATTTTTGGTAGTACCTACATATACCATGTTACAATTCTCTCCATCATTTCCCTTGCAAGGTATTTTGTAAACTACATTCGATCTATCCCATTTATCAATCTTGTCCTTAGTTCTACTAAATAATTTATTTAATGTGTTATAGGTTCTATGAGCTATTCTATATTTGTTCGTATCAAAAATCTTTGATTTTGTCAATCTCTCTGAAATCTCAGGAATATACGTTAAGGATTTGTATATTCTCTGTTCTGTATTACTATCTATATTATTAATTATTTGATGTTTGTGTCTATATATTAATTTATTAATTAAAGAACTGGGGTAATCATTCTCTCTCAAAATACTTCTTATCTTCCTCTCATTCTTGTTGTGAAACTGTTTGTCACTTATAGTTAAAACTCTTTCTATGAAATTTCTAGCTGTATTAATAATAATATGTTTGCTATGTTTAGAATAGTAATTAATTAACCTTCCCGATGCTGTTGGTTTCTGGTACCAATCTATCAATAATCTATTATCTTTTCTAATAATACTAGTATCTAGATAATTGATCCTTGAGTTATATTCCCTTTCAACAGTAAATTTAATATTAGAATTAAATTCATTAAATGCCAAAAGTACCTTATCAATTTCACATTCAGGAATAATGCAAAACAGATCATCTACATACTTAGTCATCAATCTGGGAATCGCATTCAGTTTTTGAATAGATAAATCCAATAATTTCTCCATAACTATATCTGCAACAATTGGAGATGCTGGAGATCCCATTGGAAGACCATTTTGTTGCATAAATATATTTCCATTATATTGAAAATATCTATTATCCTCTATGCAAAATTTTAAAATACGTAAAAATAAATCCTTATCTATATTTGTATAATCCTTAATCATATCCCATTTTTCTTCAATGGTATTTATCGCAACATCAACATCAATTGCCCCAAAAATTTACATACAAAACAACAACACGAATTTTGGGGCAATTTTTAATTCTTGGGCCATTTTTTAATTTGGGGCCGTTTAAGAAAATGAAAATGGAACCAATATGAAAAATGGATCAAAAATGGAAATGGCGCCAAAATGTTCTAAGGAAAATAACAACAACGATTTTGGGGCCATTTTTCCTACTTTTTGGAGCCATTTTTCATTTTTAGTTTTGGGGCCATTTTTCATGGAGCCAAAAAAAAAATGCTATATCTTATTTCAAACCTTCATTTCATTTTAAACATATACATATATGAAAAAAAATTAAAAATTAATTAACTGATTTTATTTTTCTCTTACTTACTCTTTCTCTCAGCCGTACAAGAGAGATGTAAAACATCAAAAATCAACAGTTGGAATTAAAAATTTTGTTAAGCATTGGCTAAACATATATTAAAGTATTTTTACATTTAAGATTTGAAAAACTTATTGATGTTTCAATTTATAATTGAAGATTCAATAAATAATTAAAACTACCACAAAAAAAAAAAAAAATTCTAATTAAGCCCTGGAAGTGGTCACTTAAAAAGGGTATGCCCACAACTGGGTCATAAAATACCTAACTTAGATTTTCGGTGTCGATTACAGGAGAAACTCGTGTATTTGCGAAAAAACGTGATTTTCTCCAATTTCATAAAAATGTATATAAATACAGTTTATTGAGTTTAAAACTATGCTAATCACTTGGAAACAATAAACTATTGGCAAGACAATATAATATCATAATTACACTCATAACAGCACCATTTTCAAAGCGAAAAAAAATTATAGACAACGACTGTTTGGCATTTTAGTTTTTTGCTTTGGCTTCGACTGCAAACATCGGAACTTTTATTTTTTTACTTCTTTGCGTTTTCATTATAATAAAGTGTGTTTTTTAATTACCACTAACTTCTGTTAAAAGTTTAAAAGTGTTACCAAAAGTTTTGAAGTGCTACTATTTTCAATTTAAAACTATTGTTATAAATTTTTTTTTTTTTTTTGATATACATATATGTATATTATTTATTGAATCTTCAATAATAGATTGAAACATCAATAAGTTTTTCAAATCTTAAGTCTAAAAATATTAAATATAAGTTTAGCCAATGCTAAATAAAATTTTTAGTTACAACGGTTGATTTTTGTTGTTTTACATCTCTCGTGTACGGCTGATAGAAAGAGTGTCCCTCCTCCTAAGCCGGGTGTGGCCTCTATACTCTAGTATATTGCGCGCAAGTGGGTTTGGGTGCAACTCAAGTTTTTTAATGTATTTTTTCGCGTGTTTCGAAAATATTGTCTTTACCAACGGAACGTCTAGATCTTTATGAATTCTATGGTTTCTGACATACCAGGGGGCTGCAGTTATTGTACGTAGAATTTTACTTTGTCGCCTTTGAATTTTTTTACATTTGATGCTGAGGCAGTGCCCCATAGCTGGATTCCATAGGACCATATTGGTTTCAGGATCGCGTTGTATAGTAGAAGTTTACAGTCTAGGCTCAGTATAGAATTTCTTCCCATAAGCCAATTAATTTGGGCTGTTTTTAATTTCATTTGCATCAACTTTGCGTCTATATGCGATTTCCATGTTAAACGGCGATCAAGGTGAACGCCTAGATATTTGACAACAGTATGTTGCGGAATAGTCTCGGTGTTGATTTTTATAGGCGGGCATGTTTTCCTTCGCAACGTAAAAGTGGCGTGTACACATTTCTGCTCGTTAACTTTTATACGCCATTCTTTAAGCCATTTTTCCAATTTGGATATATACCCTTGTAAGTTGATGGAAGCTTCTACTGGATTTTCATGGACGCTTAAAAAAGCTGTATCATCAGCAAATGTTGATGTATGAATGTTATTGCTTAACGGTAAGTCAGAGGCATAAATTAAATAAAGTAAGGGACCGAATATGCTGCCTTGGGGAACTCCGGCTTCGATCGACTGCGGAGGGCTTAACAAATTGCCTTCCCTAACTACAAATTTTCGTTCCTCTAGATAGCTTTTTAAAAGCTTGACGATGTTTGCGGGGAGATTTCTTGTTAATTTGTGGATAAGACCTTCGTGCCATACTTTATCGAAAGCTTGAGAAACATCTATAAAGAGCGCAGAGCAATATTTCTTTTTTTCAAAGGTGTCTCTAACTACGTTCACAAGTCTGTGAGTTTGTTCAATAGTGCTATGTTGACTGCGAAAACCGAATAGATGATCTGGAATGCAGCCACTTCTAGTCACTATAGGCATCAGCTTGCTCATATACAGCTTTCCAAATAGTTTTGAAATGTTGGGTAATAAGCTAATAGGCCGATAGCATTCAACCTTCGTATGATCCTTGCCGGGCTTTGGTATCATAATAATCATCGAAACCTTCCATTCTGCAGCCGTAGAATACTATTAAAAATGAAGAGTAAAACTCTTTTTGCAATAAAGGGCAGTTGTTGAAGCATTTTGTTGCTTATTTTGTCGACACCTGGGGCTTTTCTGGTGTTAAGACTAGTAATAGTATTTTCAATCTCCGTCATGTTAAATCTCATCGGTATTTCTGGTAAAGAGACGACTGGTGGCAGTTAAACAATATCAGCAGAAATATTCGGGGTAAATACTTTTTCTAGGTGCTTAACAAATAGATCACATTTTTCAGCATCAGTTCTTGCCCGGTCACCATTAGAGGCTCGTAATGGTGGTTTGAAAATCACTGGCCTTTTAAGTCCTCTGGCTGCAGGCCACAGCAAATAATCTGTTGATGGTGTTGCATCGAGTTCTTGCAGAAATTTTTGCAGCGAAGCTGTTTTTTGTGATTGTAAAACTTTTCTTAGCTGTTTGGTACACTCCTTAAGCCTTAATTTTAGCTGAGGCGATCTGTAACGTTGCCATTCTCGTCGAGCTCTCCGTTTTTCAGTCAATAGCCTTTCTATATATCTGCGCAAAAAATATTGTTAAATCTCGCTTGTTAATTTGGTTTAATTGAAGAAGCATTAAGAGCAGCTTGTTTAGCATGTGCTTCAAACAACCTAATAGAATTTTCTATGTCAGCAGGTGTTCTCAATGGCATATTTTCCGTGCAATGAGCACTCAAATATTTTTTGTATTTCAGCCAGTTAATACGTGCAGGTGTTAGCGGTAAATCACATGTTGGTGTTGTAGATGTGTGTGAGTAAATAGTGATAATAGTAGGCGAGTGATCTGAAGACAAATCCAGAGATGCTTCTACTTTAATCATTTCGCTGGGCACGCCTTTCATAATACCAAAGTCGATAACATCGGGAATTTTTTGACGATCGGTTGGCCAATATGTTGGCTGACCACTTAAAACTACATTCAAACCCATTTTTGAAATTGTGTCAAACAAAACACGACCCTTGGGACTAATTAAACGTGAACCCCAAAAAGTGTGTTTAGCATTGTAGTCGCCAGCTGCTAGAAAACGGGACCCCAGTGTTGTATAAAATGCGTTATATTGACTCTCTGAAATTGAAAACCTGGGAGGAGAGTAAACAGATGATATCACAAGCTTTTGATAAAAATTATCAATGCAGATATTCGTTGCTTGAAGACATTCTTCACGAAGGTCATTTAGTAGGTAGTGTTTTATTCGAGTTTTTATTAGGATTCCAGAGCCACCACAAGCTCTGCCTTGAGGATCCTTGGTGACGTAGAAATTATATCCACTAATTCGAATATAGCTTCGGGACGTCAAGTGAGTTTCTGAGATAAGCATAACATCGATTTGTTTATCCAGAAGAAAATATTCAATTTCATTTTTATGTTGGCAGATGCCGTTTGCGTTCTAAAAACAGATTCTTAAGTTCATGGTTTTTTCAATGCAGCCTGCAACAAGGTAGACTGCATTTTCAACATTTCCTGCATCATACAGGACATGTTGAGAGTGAATGTATTTACTATTTGTATAAGGATCTCTATTGAGGCTTCTGTGGAGGATTTATGAAGAAATGAAGAGTTTAATAAATAATAGTGCCGGCGCTTAAGAACGCCACTGGTAGTGTATATTTAAGGCAGATTTATATGCCTGTGATTTAAATAAAAATAAGAAGCCGATTTGAGGCTGAGTTAAGAGTGGTGCCGATTCAAGGCAAAGTATAGATTGATTTATTTTATAAAAATTTGTTCCTTATATACTAAAATAACAGTACCTTAAAACTACAAAAATTCCTTATTCAATAACATAATTTGTGGTATACACTAACAATGTAATGTATAATAAAAGTAGCAAAAGTTGTTGTGTAAAATAACTATTAAAATAAGGTATACTAGTTGTTGTATTTTTACATTACAGGAATTTGCCTTATTTTAGCATAGCATTGTTGTTGTGTATTGTTATTAAAGGAATTTATTTAAAACTAAGGTTACGAGGGCAGATCTAAAATTACAAATGTAATGATCAAAGTAAGATTCACTACACTTCAATACGACTAAAATTATGCCCTGATTCTTCATTTACTGGTACAGTTTTTTGCGCCGGAAGCTGGTTACTCTTTAAAATATTAGCGTATGAAAATTGACTATTAGGTTTTTGTTGAGTAAGAGTCGTGTTAGACTTTAAAACATTTGAGTATTGATTATGGCTATATGACGTTTGAGGTAACTGTGGGTAGTTTAAAGGAGTTTTGGGCTGAGCGGGAGTAGCATTTGTTTTTCTGTTCGACGAATTTTTAAAAAGAGAATAAAGAGGGCAGCCCCTATAGTTGGCAGTGTGGTTTCCGCCGCAATTACTACATTTTTTTGCTTTGGTATCACCTTATATTTTGTCACAGTTAGCGGTACTGTGTAACTCGCCACATACAACGCAAACGGTAGGCAACTTGCAATAAGTTTTGGTATGATCAAATTCTTGACAGTTCATGCATTGTATAGGTCCAGCTTTTTTATGTGGCATCTCAACGGTAACTCTTCGATGCAACAAGTATTTTAAGCTATAGATTGGGTGCGATTCATTTTTTTTAATTTTCAAGTCGCCTGGCTGTAGCTCGACTCTAAAAATAGGTTGGAGAATTTTTCCCTGTTTTTAATGTTTGAAACATTTTTCACTTTGAAGCCACTATTTTCAAGGCCAGACTTTACCTCTTCCAGATCCTCGCTTGAATCTATTCCTTTTATAACTACTGTTAGGCCTTTAGCACTCTTCAGTTGATATGTATAAAAGTTTTTGTTTTTATTCTCAAAATCTGAGACAATTTTCCTGTAATTATTTTCTCGTGTTACCTGAATTTTAGTTTCGTTGATTTAACCACGCTTAATTGGAGTTACATAGAACTCATTTTCTCCAATTAATGAGATAAGGCTTTTTACCAAAAAGTTGGAGTTCTGTTCTCTTAAATATATCGGCGGTGGTTTATTGGACCTTGTTGTACTTGTGTCTTCATCGACTTGTTCATTCAAAATCGCAAAACGATTTTCAGAATGTTTAATATTATTTTTCCCATCTTTGGGCATTTTTGCCGTTGACGCTATTTCAGCTGATTTGGGACTTCTTGCCCTTTTTAGCACGGTTATGTATCTGTCCATACCAGTTTGGATTTTATTATCACTATTTTCACTCACTGCATTTACAATTTTGTGCACGTTGGTCACCTGGGTATTTATTGTTTGTTTGATTGTACAGCTAAGCTGACAAGTTTGCTAATAGGTGCAATTGTTGTTGCTTCTTGATCGCTATATAACATGTACGGAGACAATGATCGCTCACGAGTATTTGTGTTTTGTGTAGTATTCAGGTTTGTGTTTACTTCATTTTTTTTTGTCGTCGTTAGCAACCAAAGTTATATATTGTACATTCCTACGGCTTGTAGGTTTATTGTTGTTGTTAGAAGGTGAACTCATTTAGAGTTCTCTTTTTTGTGTTCACTTATGAGTTGGTGTATGCAAATATTTATGTATTTACACACAAGCAAAAAATAAAATAAAACCAGTAAGATAACTGTTTAATAAATGTTTTGTTTTAGTATATTTTTTTTTTTTTGTGAATTTTCTTTCAATAAATTTTTAATATTCAGTTGCTACGATTATAAAAACGCGTCTGTACACTGCAAAAGTTGAAACTGAATGATTGTTATAAATAAAACAATAAAATGCCTCGAAAGAAAACATCCCTTTCGCAACGTACTAAAAGATCTAAACAGGTAAAATCTCGAAGAGGAATTGAAACATTTAAAGAACACAAAATACGCCTTCAAATTGACCGATCTCGAACCTCAACTTCAAGAGCTGCAGAGACTTCAGAGACTTCAGAACAAACCGACATACGTTTATCAACCAAGCCCTCTCGGGCTTCAACCTCAAGAGCTGCAGAGACTTCAGAGCAACATGCTGCACGTTTGTCAACTCAGCGCTCTCTAACTTCAACCTCAAGAGCTGCAGAGACTTCAGAGCAACATGATGCACGTTTGTCAACTCAGCGCTCTCGAACTTCAACCTCAAGAGCTGCAGAGACTTCAGAACAAACCGACATACGTTTATCAACCTAGCGCTCTCGAGCTTCAACCTCAAGAGCTGCAGAGACTTCAGAGCAACATGATGCACGTTTATGAACTCAGCGCTCTCGAACTTCAAACTCAATGAATTTCGAGACGTCACGCTTACAAAGCGCCCGAACACGATCTTCAACATCAAGAACAGCTGAAACAATTTTCCAACGCGAAACACGCCTAACAACCGAACAATCTCGATTGTCATCATCAAGAGCTTGCGAGAACTCAGAAGAAAGTAATGCACGCCGTATACAAAATCGTACTCGAATGGCACAATTTCGCCAAAACCCTGTATTGTATGAGCAAATTGCATTCCAATACACACCCGAAATCGATTACACTTCAAGGCCTAATATATCACCGAATGTGCTCAATACTCCCAATTCCAGATGAAGATCCTAAGTTTTTACAAATTTATTTTATCGGCCAAGCGAACGAAAACAACCAAGTGCAACAGCGGCAACACTACAATCCAGATACAAAAGAGCAAATCGTAGCCAATTTACAGATTATGCTTCATGCTAACAATCAGTTGGTGAGAACAATCAAACAAGTAAAAGATGATCCCAGATTATCTTCAGATGACCATTTTATTGCAATTCATCCTGACAAAACGCCAACTGGGCAACACCAAGGACGTTACAATGCCCCTACTGTTGCTGATGTTGCAATATTGATGATTGGTGAACTCGTATCGGAGAAGATAGCTATATGAGCACCTTTAATGCCTCTGTTCAAATTGAAATGAACACATTTGGTAATTGCCTGTATTTCCGCCGGAAATACCGTGGGCCATTTACCCATGGGCACTGAGATTTTCACGTTGGGTCCACAGACTCCAGCGCCTACTCCATCTAAAGTTTTGGATCCGTCCGTACACCAACATAAACTTCTGGAATCCACAAAGGGACAAATACCCTCCCACGTGGCCCTAAGCGGAATTGTGACATTGAATCTTCTCTTGAATCTTAATGTACATACATACGTGTCTTCTAAATTTTGTTTGTTCAAATATTTTGATACAATTTTGTGACCGTTCAAAGTTTTTCTAAGCACAAAAATTTTATTGCATACAAATAATTTTTTTTTTGTACATTTTATTATTTATTGAATCTTCAATATAAAAATAAAATGTTTGCTAAAACAAAATAATGCATTTATGAATTTCTATTAGGGTTCGAACCTTTTTTTTGCAATTAAAGTGCATTGGTTGTAAAAGGTTAGGAAAAAAAGTACATAGTATAAAAATAAAGTACAATTTATTTTTTCTTTATTGTTATATTTGAAAACGTATTTTTTATCGCTTTTCGCAAGTTTTATCAAATAATTATCATATATAAATTAAAGTAAAGAATTAATTCATTTTTTTATCAGATTCAGAGACGCTTTGTTTCTTTCGTCTCGCCATTTGCTCTTCATTAGAGAAAAAACTCTCTCTGTGAATGCTGACTTGGCAGGAATAGAAATTAAAAATGAAATTACTTTATACAAATTTGATAAATTATCATCAGTCTTATAGAACTGTATATCTGATCATAAATTTTGTTTAATTACGCAATTTCTCCACACACATTTGCGATCTGAAAAAATGTACAATTAAATAAAATATGAATTGTTTTTGTTATTTATAATAAAAAAAAATACTGTTTTTAAACATAAGATATTTTTTTCAAAAATAAGATTTTTTTGGTGAAATTAACGGCCTATTTCACTATGTCGAAAGAAAATTTCCATATGTTTTCATTCGTATAATTACATTTGAAGCAAAAACAAATTCTAAAATTTTGTTTTTGTATCAAATGTATTTGTACGAATGAAAATAAAATTCAAAATTCTTTCGACATCGTGAAATCGGCAGTAAGATTTTTTGTTGAAAATTTCTGGCATCCCTGATCTCTTCTATCATTATTATCTCTACATCAGGGGTAATCAAGATAAATCTAATGTTTTGTAATTGAGCGAAAAAGGAAAACACACTGGCAGAAAAAATTTTCTGTTACTCATTTAGTTATTTTATTTAGTCGTCGCAGAAACAGCTTGGAAAAAACATGTTAGGCGGAGAGTCGCATTTTTTTCTAAATATGATTTAAAAACTGGAAAGAAAACACATTTATAATTATTCTATATAGGAAAAATTTTTATATTTTAATACAAGTAAATTTTTTTATGAAAGTAAGAAGCTGATACATCTGAAAAAAATAAAGTGTTATATATATTTTTTTATGATAAATTTTATTATTTATTGAATCTTCAATTTAATTTAAACATCAATAAGTTGATCAAATCTTAAATCTGAAAAATATTAATATATGTTTATCCAATGCTAAACAAAATTTTTAGTTTCAACGGTTGATTTTTGTTGTTTTTACATCTCTCGAGTACGGCTGATAGAAAGAGTATCCCTCCTCCTAAGCCGGGTGTGCCCTCTATATTCTAGAATATTGCGCGCAAGTGGATTTGGGTGCAACTCAAGTTGTTAATGTATTTTTTCGCGTGTTTAGAAAATGCTGTCTTAACCAACGGAACATCTAGATCTTTCTGAATTCGGTGATTTCTGGCATACCAGGGGGCTGCTTTGAATTTTTCCTACATTCGATGCTGCGGCAGTGCCCCATAACTGGATTCCATAGGACCATATTGGTTTCAGGGTCGCATTGTATAATAGAAGCTTACAGTCTTGGCTTTGTATAGAATTTCTTTCAATAAGACAATTCATTTGGGCTGCTTTTATTTTCATTTGTATCAACTTTGCGTCTATGTGCGATTTCCATGTTAAACGACGATCAAGATGAACGCCTAGACATTTTACTACAGTGTGTTGCGGTATAGTCTCGGTGTTGATTTTTATAGGCGGACATGTTTCCCTGCGCATACATATTTCTCGTTAACTTTCATACGCCATTGTTTGAGCCATTTTCCAATTTGGATATATACCCATGTTAGTTGCTGGAAGCTTCTAATGGATTTTTATGAACGCTTAGAAATGATGTATCATCAGCAAATGTTGATGTATGAATGTTATTGCTTAACGGTAAGTCAGCGGAATATATTAAATAAAGTAATGGACTGAAGATGCTGCCTTGGGGAACTCCGTCTTCAATCGACTGCGAAAGGCTTAAAAAATTGCCTTTCCTAACTACAAATTTTCGTTCCATTAAATAGCTTTTTAAAAGCCTGACGATGTTTTCAAGTAGATTTTGCGTTAATTTGTGGATTCACCTTCGTGCCCTACTTTCTCGAAAGCTTGAGAAATATCAATAAAGAGAGCAGAGCAATATTTCTTTTTTTCAAAAGTGTCTATAACAACATTCACAAGTCTCTATTTGTTCAATAGTGCTATGTTGTCTGCGAAAACCGAATTGATGATCTGGACTGCATCCACTTCTAGTCACTATAGACATCAGCTTGCTAATATACAGCTTTTCAAATAGTTTTGAAATGTTGGGCAATAAACTAAGATGTATCATAGTATCATAGTACTCATCGCAACCTTCCTTTTTGTTGGATAGTTTTCTAGGCGTAAAATACTGTTTAAAATGAATAGTATAACTCTTTTGCAATATAAGGCAGTTATTAAAGAATTTTGTTGTTTTTTTTTTCGACACCTGGAGCTTTTTTCGTGTTAAGACTAGTAATGGCCTTTTCAATCTCCACAATGTTAAATCTTAGCGGTATTTCTGCTAAAGACACGACTGGTGGCTCAACAATATCAGCAGAAATATTTGGGGTAAATACTTTTTCTAAGTATTTAACAAAAAGAGAACCTTTTTCTGCATCATTTCTGGCCCAGTCTCCATTCGAAGCTCGTAAGGGAGGTTTGCATATCACCGGCCTTTTAAGTCGTCTGGCTCACGTTACAGCGAATAATCTGAAATTTTTGAAGGGAAGCTGTTATTTGTGTTTACAAGACTTTTCTAAGCTGCAGCCTTTAGCCTTAATTTTAGCTGAGGCAATCTGTAACGTTGTCATTCTCGTCGAGCTCTCCGGTTTTTAGTCAATAGCCTTTCTATATCTGCAGAAAAAACATTGTTGAAATTTACTTGTTGATTAGTTTTATTTGAAGAAACACTAAAGGCTGCTTGTTTAACATGTGCATCAAACAACCTATGTAAGGTGTTCTCAACGGCATTCCCTCCGAGTAATGAGCTCTCAATTATTTTTTATATTGTAGCCAATTAATACGTGCAGATGTCATCGTTAAATCATATGTTGGTGTGTCAGTTTTATGAGAGTAAATAGTGACAATTGTAGGCGAGTGATCTGAAGATAAATCTAATGATCCTTCAACTTCAATCATTTCGCTATTCGAATGTCGATAATATCAGGAATTGTTTGTCGATTTGTTGGCCAATATGTTGGCTGACCACTTCAAATACCATTTAAACAAATTCTAGAAATTTAGTAAAACAAAACACGACCCTTAGGCGTGATTAAACGTGAGCCCAGAAAGTGTGTTTAGCATTGTAGTCGCCAGCTGCTAGAAAACGGGAGCCCAATGATTTGTAAAAAGCCCTATATTGACTCTCGGTAATTGAAAATCTGGGGGGGAATAGACAGATGATATTATAAGTTTTTGATAATAATTTTCAATGCAGATGTTCGCTGCTTGAAGATAATCTTCACAAAAATCATTTAACAGTTAATGTTTTTTTGCGTTTTTATTAGGATTCCCGAGCCACCACATGCTCTACTTCGAGGATCCTTAGTGTCGTAGAAATTATATCCATTAATTCTAAAATAGATTAGAGAGGTCAAATGAGTTTCTGAGATAACCATAACATTGATTTTTTTATCCAGAAGAAAATATTCTATTTCCTTCTTATGTTGGCAGATGCCGTTTGCGTTCCAAAAACATATTTTCAAGTTTGTTTAGTACAGCCTGCAATAAGGTAGACTGCATTTTCAATATTTCTTGCATCATACAGGACATGTTTACAGTAAAAGTATTTACTGTTTATATTAAGATCTCAATTAGGGCTTCAATACGACTAAAATAAGACCCTGGAGCTTCGTTTGCTGGTACCGTTTTTTGCGCTGTATTCTGGTTATTTTCTTAAATGTTAGTGTATGAAAATTGACTATTTGGTTGTTGCTGCGTTTTATTTCAATACGTTTGAATATTGTTTCTGACTGGTACACTGTTGAGGTAACTGAAGGTAGAAATGATTTTATTCTTTGTTCGAGGAACGTTTAAAAAACGAGTAATGAGGGCAGCCTCTCTAGTTGGCAGCCTTCGGATCACCTTTTGCTTTGTCAAAGTTAGCGGTACTGTGTAACTCACCACACACAACGCAGACTGTAGGCAACTTGCAATAAGGTTTCGTGTGCCCAAATTCTTGACAGTTAAGGCATTGGATAGGTCCAGCTCTTTTATGTGGCTGCTCAACGGCAACTCTCCGGTGCAACAAGTACTTTAAATCATAAATTGGATGGGGTTAATTTGTTTTTATTTTTATGTTACCTGGCTGTAACTCTACTCTAAATATTGGTTGGGGGATTTTTTCTCTATTTTCGATGTTTGAAACATTTTTCACCTTGAAGCTACTATTTTCAAGGCCAGACTAGACCTCTTCTGGATCAACGCTAGAATATATACCTCTAATAATTACTGTTAGGCCTTTAGCACTCTTCAGCTGATATGTATAAACATTTTTATTTTTTGTCCCAAAATCTGAGACTATTTTTGGTAATTGTTTTTTTGGGATACCTGGATTTTTGTTTCATTGATTTCTCCAATTAACGAGATAAGGCTTTTTACCAAAAAGCTGGAGTTCTGTTCTCTTAAATGTATCGGTGGTGGTTTACTCGCCCTTGTTGTATTTGTATCTTCATAGCCTTGTTCATTCAATATCGCGAAACGATTTGCGTAGTTTTTAATATTATTTTTCCCATCTTTGGGCACTTTCGCAGTGGACGCTATTTGAGCACATTTGGGACTTATTCCCTTTTTAGCACGGTTATGTATCTATCCATACTTGTTGGAATTTTGTTATCACTTAGTTCACTTACTGCATCTACAATTTTGTGCACGTTGGCCACCTTGTTATTTATTGTTTGTTTGTTTGTACAGCCAAGCTGACAAGTTTGCTAATGGGTGCTATTGTTGTTGTGTCCTGTTCAATAATTAACATATACGGAGAGC
Organism: Lypha dubia; assembly: GCA_947311025.1. Lineage (NCBI taxonomy): Eukaryota > Metazoa > Arthropoda > Insecta > Diptera > Tachinidae > Lypha > Lypha dubia. The sequence goes on along the minus strand of OX371262.1, from coordinate 31,568,419 downwards.
ATGATCGCACACGAGAAGTTGTGTTTTGTGTAAAATTCAGGTTTTTGTTTAAATCATTTTTTTTGTCGTCGTCAGCAACCAAAGTTAGATATACATTCCTATTGCTTGTAGGTTTATTGTTATTCTTGTCAGAAAATGAACTCATTTAGAGTTCTCTTTTTTTTTGTGTTCACTATATGAGGTGGTGTATGCAAATATTTATATATTTACACACACAAAAATAAAGTAAAACCAGTAAAATAACTGTTTAATAAATGTTTTGTTTACGTATTTCTTTGTTATTTTTACTTTCAATAATTTTTAATATTCAGTTGCGACGATTATAAAAACGCGTCTGTACGCTGCAAGAGTTGAAACTGAATTCCGAAATAATAATAATAAATTTCCTCACAAAATTTCGTCTTAACCCAAACTTTAAACGGTGAACTTTCTCACCATAAGTGTTTATGATAGTGTTGTTAGCAGTTTGGAAGACCAAACTTTCGGGATTATGACATTAATTTTGATATTTTATTTCATTAATTGGAGAAAATAAATTCTATGTAGGTTAGGTGAGGTTAGGTTTCGAGGGCCGCCACATCTGAGACGTGACGCACTTGGGTCCGTTAATTCGGTCCCTTTGTGATACCCTACAGCAGACAGGGCTCAGTTAATTGGTTATTCAATTACCTGTGATTGCCCTGTCGCCGAATCAAACCATCCTGATTGTTGCAAGAAGGAGGATTTGTTGGTTAGCCCCATGTTCGCCAGACTGTCGAGGTCTGGCAGAGTGTTGGAGCCCATAGTAACCGCCCTTATGCTGATTAGCGCGGGGCATTGACATAGAAGATGAAGAACTGTTTCTTCCTCCTCTTCATCGTTACAACTTCTAAAACCGTCTAACCGTCGTAATGAGGTGGAATACTGGGTAGTAGTGACGCGCAGTGATTATAGTCTCTCCTACCCAAAGGTCAATCTCACGTGCACGTGGTGCACACTCCAAATAACAGAGGATGAAATGTCGACCGACCATGGGCGGTATATTCCCAAACGCGAAAACATATTAAATCCTGCCCAACACAACCGCTGAGGAGCTGGTAGCACTATGTGATGTAGTTAGTGACAGGTCGGTTAAACCTCCAATCGGTTACTACTACAGGGAACTCAGTAATTGGATGATTAGCAGAACCAATCATATAGGCCATATAGACAGACCTAAAGTCAGGTAAATCTGATCTTCTTCTGGAAATGAATAGAAAGGTTTTGATAGTCTTAGTAGCCGCGTTGAATGAGCCTTGCTCGGTTAGCATATGAAAAAATGGCACTCCGGAATTCTGTAGGATGTGTGGGGATAAAGAGGAGCCAGAATTTATAGAGCATATCATCTGTCATTGCCCAAGGCTGCAACGCCATAGGCAAAGATGGCTCACCAAACGTTTCCGTGAGGGCATAAGTGATATCGCGAAGTGCAAACTTGAGAATATCAGATGCTTTATCATGGGAATTAAGTGATTGAATGATGGATGATAAGGGCTCTTTGTTTCTCCTTGGGCAGTAAGGAGACTAATTAGTCAATAAATTAAAAATGAAGGGAATCCCAATGGATCCAATTGGGACTCCGAGTGGATGTGTGCTTTACACTACCCTTCCTTACCTAACCGTCGTAATAAAAGGTGTAGACTCACGCGTGGATCAAGAAAATGTAAAGTCTGGTCTTGAAAATAGTGGATTTAAGATGAAGAATGTTCTCAAGCATTAGAAATAGGGAAATAATACCACAATCTGTATTTAGAGTCGAGCTATAGCCAGGTGACTTAATAATAAAGCAAAATGAAACACACCACATATATAATTTTAGGTATTTGCTGCACCGAAGAGTTACGGTTAAACTACCACATAAAAGAGCTGAACCTGTCCAATGCCTGCGTTGTATTTGGTGAGTTACACAGTACCGCTAACTTTGACAAAATTAAAGGTGTCCCCAAGGCGGAAAAATTTTGCAATTGCGGCTGAAATCACACCTCTAACTAAAGAGGCTGCCCTCTTTACTCGTTTCTTCAACGTTCGTCGAACAAAACATATCGCAGCTCAGCCTATCACACTTTCAAGATACCTACAGTTACCTCAAAAGTCTACTAAGCAGAAACAATATTCCAACGTATTGAAATCTAACACGACTATTGCTCAGCAACAACCTAGTCAACAGTCAATTTTCATACGCTAACATTTTAAAAAGTAACCCGGAACACAGCGCAGAAAACGATACCAGCAAAATAAGTACCAGCGTCGATTTTAGAGAGCTTAATACAAAGAGTATATACTTTTACTCTCAACATGTCTGTAAGATGCATGAGATGTTGAAAATGTAGTCTACCTTGTTGCAGGCTATATTAAACAAACTAAGAACTTGAAAATCTGTTTTTGGAACGCAAACGGAATATGCAAACATAAAAATTAAATAGAATATTTCCTTCTGTATAAACAAATCGATGATATGCTTATCGCAGAAACTCATTTGACGTCTCGAAGCTATTTCAGAATTAGTGGATATAATTTTTACGACACAAAGAATTCTCGAAGTAAAGCTTTTAGTGGCTCGGGAATTTTAATAAAAACGCGAATAAACACTACCTGTTAAATGACCTTTTGTGAACAATATCATCAAGCAACGAACATCTGTATTAAAAATTATTAAAAAAAACTTGTAATATCATCTGTCTATTCCCCCCATATTTTCAATTAGCTTGAGAAAATATACGGCTTTTTACAAATAACTGAGCCTCGGTTTTTTAGCAGCTGGCGACTACAATGCTAAACACACTTTTTGGAGTACACGACTAATCAATCACTCCTAAGGGTCCTAAGAGTTTTGCTTAATACAGTTTCTAAAACGGAGTCGAACGTAGTCTAAAATGGTTAGCCAACATATTGGCCAACAGATCGACAAAAATTCCTGATGTTATTGACTTTGGAATAGCGAAACGTATGTCCAATGTTGGCAGGTTAAGTTGAAGCATATTTGGATTTATCTTCAGGCCTCTCGCCTACATTTGTCACTATTTACTCTCATAAAAGTGCAACACCTACATATGATTTACCGATGAAATCTGCACGTATTAACTGGCTGAAAAAAAAAAAAAATATTTGAGTACTCATTGTTTGGAAAGAATGCTGCTAAGAACAACTTCTGACAGAGACGATTCTATTAGGTTCTTTGAATCCTACGTAAAGCAAGCTGTTTTTAATGCTACTTCAAATAAAACAATTCAGCAAGTGAAATTCAACAATAATTTTTCTATTTATATAGAAAGCCTATTATCTGAAAAAAGGAGAGCTCGACCAGAATGGCAACGTTACAGATCCCCTCAGATAGTGGCAAGGCTTAGGGAATGTACCAAGCAGATCAGAAAACTTTAACAAACACAAGAAATAGCCGGTGATATGCAAACCCTCTTTAAGAGCTTCGAATGGTGACTGGGCAAGAAATGATGCTGAAAAAGGTGGAGTTTTTATTAAACACTTAGAAAAAGTATTAACTCCACATACTTCTGCTGATATTGTTGACCTGCCACCAGTCGTCGCTTTACCAGTAACACCGCTAAGATTTAACATTGTGGATATTGAAAAGGCTATTACTAGTCTTAACCAGTTCGAAAATATACATTATATAATGTACTTTACTGTTCTGTACGGTAGAATATTGAATACACAAACGCTCTTTGAACACAACGATAATATTGTACTGAACACTCACAACATAAAGATAAAATCATTTAGTTGTGTTCTGTTTTACGTGGACAAACAACAAACTGTGTTGTGTTCGGTTCAGCACATTATTCTTCGGCATACAAATGCCGCAAGCTTTACAAAAAAAGTCAAATACTTGTATGTATATTATGAAAAAAAAAAACACTACAGAACGCTAAAATATAATGTAATAGTACACAACGACTACAATTGTACTGTTTTAGGACGAAGATGAGAACGCTACGTAATGTTTACTACTTTCGTTTAAAAATACCAATACATTGTATTCGGGTTGTGTAAAAATACACAAACACTAAAAAAATAGATATCGTTTCTGGGTTTGTGTAAAGTACACAAAATAATGTTCAGTTTATTTTCGAACACTAGTCGTAACACCAAAAAAGTCCCATGTGTCGATAAAAATAAGCAACGAAATGCTTCAAGAATTGCCTTATATTGCAAAAAGAATAATACTATTCATTTCATTTGTAGTATTCTACGCCTAGAACACTATCCAACCGAATATTCATTTCACTTCTGAATGGATGGTACTGTATAGTGAAGCTTAAAAAAAATGTATAAAGTTACTGGTCGTGTCGTTAAAATAATTTTAGAAAGCGACAAACCTGAGGGTTTATTTCATAAAGCAGATCAACTGCGAGCTCCATTTGTTGTTGCAGTTCCGAGTTTATTTTTTTTTTCAATATGCTTAACGGAATATCTTCCTCCAGATCTGTATCATTTTCCATGAAACGCAAAACAGTTTGCCAGCATTTTGCCATTGTAGCCTTGCTAACTTTATTCCATCCGGCTTCTAAAAGCATAACACAATCCCTTAATGTAACAGCTTTCATAGAATCTACTAGATCTGATTTTTTTGCTGCTACCATGACTAGAAGGCTGATTCTATAATACAGCTTCGTTATTTTAATTGCGTGTTGATCCATTGGTTGGATAAGTGGGGTTACATTCGGAGGAAAAATTATTGCAATTATGTTTCCATCTTCTGTTTTAAGCTCTAATTCACTTCGATGAGGAGCATTGTCCATCAGAAGGAGCGTTTTAACTGGCAAGTTCTTTTTTAAAAGAAAATATGTTACCTAAAATTAGAAAATCGTAGCTATTAAAAGCGATATTTATTCTGCAGTAGAACAGATATTAACCTGTGGCACAAAGGATTTGTGAAACCAATCGTAGAAAATAGCTGATGTCATCCATGAGGACTTGGAACTTTTGTACTCAGTTGGGCAGTTAAAATTTTTGAAAATGCGTGGATTTTTTGCCTTCCCAATCACCAACAATTTAAGCTTATGATTTCCGGAAGCATTAGCACAACATAAAAAAGTAACGCGTTGTTTTTCTGTCTTTACGCCGGAGCAGTCCTTTCAGCACTTGATACGTAAGACTTTTCTGGCAAAATTTTCCAGAATAAGCCAGATTCATCAGCATTGTTCATGGCATAGACCTATTTCTTCAATTTTTTGTTTTAGTTTGATTTTAAATGGCTCGACCAGCAAACGCTGCGAAGATAGCTTATCTCCAGTTATTTTAAGCAGGCGAACTCCAAATCTTTTTTTAAAACCTTGCAACCATCCATCACTTGCTTTAAAAGAACATTCCTTTTCTTTTACTTTTAGATGAATCTCTTTAGCCTTTTGTTTGAGCGCTAATGCATTAACCTCGACATTCAGTTTCAACTTTTGTAGTGTACAGACGCGTTTTTATAATCGTCGCAACTGAATATTAAAAATTTATTGAAAGAAAATTCACAAAAAAAAAATATACAAAAACAAAACATTTATTAAACAGTTATCTTACTGGTTTTATTTTATTTTTTGCTTGTGTGTAAATACATAAATATTTGCATACACCAACTCATAAGTGAACACAAAAAGAGAACTCTAAATGAGTTCACCTTCTAACAACAACAATAAACCTACAAGCAGTAGGAATGTACAATATATAACTTTGGTTGCTAACGACGACAAAAAAATGAAGTAAACACAAACCTGAATTTAACAGAAAACACAAATACTCGTGCGCGATCATGTTAAATAGCGATCAAGAAGCAACAACAATTGCACCTATTAGCAAACTTGTCAGCTTAGCTGTACAATCAAACAAACAAACAATAAATACCCAGGTGACCAACGTGCACAAAATTGTAAATGCAGTGAGTGAAAATAGTGATAATAAAATCCAAACTGGTATGGACAGATACATAACCGTGCTAAAAAGGGGAAGAAGTCCCAAATCAGCTGAAATAGCGTCAACGGCGAAAATGCCCAAAGATGGGAAAAATAATATTAAACATTCTGAAAATCGTTTTGCGATTTTGAATGAACAAGTCGATGAAGACACAAGTACAACAAGGTCCACTAAACCACCGCCGATATATTTAAGAGAACAGAACTCCAACTTTTTGGTAAAATTCTTATCTCATTAATTGGAGAAAATGAGTACTATGTAACTCCAATTAAGCGTGGCAAAATCAACGAAACTAAAATTCAGGTAACACGAGAAAATAATTACAGGAAAATTGTCTCAGATTTTGAGACTAAAAACAAAAACTTTTATACATATCAACTGAAGAGTGGTAAAGGCCTAACAGTAGTTATAAAAGGAATAGATTCAAGCGTGGATCCGGAAGAGGTAAAGTCTGGCCTTGAAGATAGTGGCTTCAAAGTGAAAAATGTTTCAAACATTAAACACTGGGAAAAAATCCCCCAACCTATTTTTAGAGTCGAGCTACAGCCAGGCGACTTGAAAATTAAAAAAAATGAATCGCACCCAATCTATAGCTTAAAATACTTGTTGCATCGAAGAGTTACCGTTGAGTTGCCACATAAAAAAACTGGACCTATCCAATGCATGAACTGTCAAGAATTTGGCCATACCAAAACTTATTGCAAGTTGCCTACCGTTTGCGTTGTATGTGGCGAGTTACACAGTACCGCTAACTGTGACAAAATAAAAGGTGATACCAAAGCAAAAAAATTTAGTAATTGCGGCGGAAACCACACTGCCAACTATAGGGGCTGCCCTCTTTATTCTCTTTTTAAAAATTCGTCGAACAGAAAAACAAATGCTACTCCCGCTCAGCCCAACACTCCTTTAAACTACCCACAGTTACCTCAACCGTCGTCTAGCCATAATCAATACTCAAATGTTTTAAAGTCTAACACGACTCTTACTCAACAATAACCTAATAATCAATTTTCATACGCTAATATTTTAAAAAGTAACCAGATTCCGGCGCAAAAAACTGTACCAGTAAATGAAGAATCAGGGCATAATTTTAGTCGTATTGAAGCCTCAATAGAGATCCTTATACAAACAGTAACTACATTCACTCTCAACATGTCCTGTATGATGCAGGAAATGTTGAAAATGCAGTCTACCTTGTTGCAGGCTGTATTGAACAAACCATGAACTTAAGAATTTGTTTTTGGAACGCAAACGGCATCTGCCAACATAAAAATGAAATTGAATATTTTCTTCTGGATAAACAAATCGATGTTATGCTTATCTCAGAAACTCACTTGACGTCCCTGAGCATGCTGATGCCTATAGTGACTAGAAGTGGATGCATTCCAGATCATCAATTCGGTTTTCGCAGTCAACATAGCACTATTGAACAAACTCACAGACTTGTGAACGTAGTTAGAGACACCTTTGAAAAAAAGAAATTTTGCTCTGCGCTCTTTATAGATGTTTCTCAAGCTTTCGATAAAGTACGGCACGAAGGTCTTATCCACAAACTAACACGCAATCTCCCCGCAAACATCGTCAAGCTTTTAAAAAGCTATCTAAAGGAACGAAAATTTGTAGTTAGGGAAGGCAATTTTTTAAGCCCCCCGCAGTCGATCGAAGCCGGAGTTCCCCAAGGCAGCATCTTCAGTCCCTTACTTTATTTAATTTATACCTCTGACTTACCGTTAAGCAATAACATTCATACATCAACATTTGCTGATGATACAGCTTTTTTAAACGTCCATGAAAATCCAGTAGAAGCTTCCACCAACTTACAAGGGTATATATCCAAATTGGAAAAATGGCTAAAACAATGGCGTATAAAAGTTAACGAGCAGAAATGTGTACACGTCACTTTTACGTTGCGAAGGGAAACATGCCCGCCTATACAAATCAACACCGAGACTATTCCGCAACATACTGTAGTCAAATATCTAGGCGTTCACCTTGATCGCCGTTTAACATGGAAATCGCATATAGACGCAAAGTTGATGCAAATGAAATTAAAAACTGCCCAAATTAATTGGCTTATGGGAAGAAATTCTATACTGAGCCTAGACTGTAAACTTCTACTATACAACGCGATCCTGAAACCAATATGGTCCTATGGAATCCAGTTATGGGGCACTGCCTCAGCATCGAATGTCGAAAGAATTCAAAGGCGACAGAATAAAATCCTACGTACAATAACAGCAGCCCCCTGGTATGTCAGAAACCATCGAATTCATAAAGACCTAGACGTTCCGTTGGTGAAGACAGTATTTTCAAAACATGCGAAAAAATATATAAAAAATTTTGAGTTGCACCCAAATCCACTTGCGCGCAATATTTTTCATTATAGAGGCCACACCCGGCTGAATAGAATGGATACTCTTTTTCTCAGCCGTTCACGACAGATGTAAAACAACAAAAATTAACCGTTGAAATTAAAAATTTTGTTTAGCATTGGCTAAACTTACATTTAATATTTTTTAGATTTAAGATTTGAAAAACTTATTGATAATTTAATATAAATAATTAAAGATTCAATAAATAATAAAATTATCAAAAAAAAAAAAAAAAAAAAAATGCATTAACCGGATAATGCCTTTCTCTCTGCTTAACAAACCATTGATACAGGCGCTTTTCCATTTTCGGCAACTCTGATGCTCTTAATGTCTTTCTTTTTCCCGGACCGGAAAGTGTGTTATTAACACAATCCAAAATTTTATTTTTTTTTTTCATTTTTATCTTGCTAATTGTTGATTTCGAGATACCTTATTGCTTTGCTAAAGCTACCGCACTTGCACCCTTTTCTAATAAATCTAAAATATTTGCCTTTTCTTGTATTTTAAGCACTTTCGGTTGTTTTAAACACATTTTGGTAATGTGATACTTACGAGAACAAAAAAGCAACTGAACATAAAAAGACAACACATAGAGATGCAATTTATTTTCTATTCTACATACATGCTTATAAGGGGAATACCCAAATTCTGAACTAATTTCATAAAATAAATGTGTGTGTGTGATCAAAACTGTGTATTTTAACTGTTGCTTCAATCAAAATTTTGATTTATTTAAAGTTGACGTTTTAGAGCTTTGTGATTTGGTTGACGTTTTAGAGTAGATAATGTAAAAAATTAAGGGTTGACGTTTTGGGAAGTTGACGTAAACTAGTGTTGACATTTTCCCGAGTGCACTGTATATAATATTTTATTCGAATAAATGCACTCAAGAATTTATGTTTTCAAAGTTTTTATATATTTTTTGTGGGTTAACTAATCTATACATAATCCGCATTTTATTGCGGAATCCCGGGATTGGAATTTTTGAAATCCCGAATCCCGGGATTCACAAATCCGGTCCCGATTGGCATCATTACTAGTAATGGATGTATTGAAGATCATTAATTCAGTTTTCGCAGACAACATAGCACTATCGAACAAACTTAAACCCTTGTGAATGTATGTAGTTAGAAATATTTTTTAAGAAAATAAATACTGCTCTTCGCTATTTATTGATGTTTCACAAGCGTTTGATAGAATATAGCACGAAGGTCTTATACACAAATTAACGCAAAATCAACCCGCAAACATTGTCAGGCTTTTAAAAAGCTATTTAAAGGAACGAAAATTTGTAGTTAAGGAAGGCAACATTTTAAGCCCTCTGCAGTCGATTGAAGCCGGATCCCCTCAAGGTAGCATCTTCGGTGCTTAACTTTATGCCTCTGACTTGCCGTTAAGCAGTAACATTCATCCATCAACATTTGCTGATCATTCAGCTTTATCTAAGTGTTCATGAAAATCCAGTAGAAGCTAAACGCAACTTACAAAGGTATATTTCCAAATTGGAAAAATAGCTAAAACAATGGCGGATAAAATTAATGAGAAGAAATGTGTACACGTGACTTTTACGTTGCGCAGTGAAACACGCCCGCCTATACAAATCAACACCGACACTATACCGCAACACTGAAGTCATACATATATCAAGGCATTGATCTTCATCGTCGCTTAACATGGAAATCGCACATAGACGCAAAGTTGACCCAAAAGAAATTAAAAGCAGCACAAATAAATTGGCTTATTGGAAGAGACTCGGTACTAAGCCTAGAATGTAAACGTATATTATACAACGCGACCCAGGAACCAATATGGTCCTATGAAATCCAGCCTCAGCATCGAATTTAGAAAAAAATCAATGGCGAAAAAACAAAATTCTACGCTTAACAGCAGCCCCCTGGTATTTTCGAAATCAGCAAGTTTTAAAAGATCAAGATGTTCCGTTGGTGAAGGTTGTGTTTTCCAAACATGTGACAAAATATATTAAAAAACTCGAGTTGCACCTACATAAATCCACTTGTGCGCAATATTCTAAATTAAAGAGGTTACACCCGGTTGAGAGGGAGAGATACTCTTTCTCTCAGCCGTTCATGATAGATGTAAAATAACAATAATCAACCGTTGAAATTAAAAATTGTCTAAACATATATCTAACATTTTTATATTTAAGATCTGAATAACTTATTGCTGTTCCAATTTATAATTTAAGATTCAATAAATAATAAAAGTACGTGATTTGCATAAAAGCTATTTTTAACCAATATGTTCTTCTTTTTGTTTCTGCAAGATAGATCCAAAAAAGTAGGAAGTTTATGAAAGAAAATAGAACACATTTACAACAATAGGAAAATAGCTCATACATCGCATTTGCATAAAACTTTCAATCCGGGAACGACCGTACAATTTTACTGGCTTATCACAATAAATTCAAGAATAATCCCTTTTTTTCGGCGGACTAAGTTTCTTGGTGTGATATACAATTTTTCTTTTCAGCATATATTTTTATTTTTTATATAAAATTTGCAAATGAAATTTTATATTTAACCGACGGGTTGAAATTAATTTTTTTGCTTAGACGTCGCTACAAATTTTTATTCAGCTTGTTACTGTTACATTCAATTTGACATTTAGAAAACAAAAATACACGTCTGCAGCAAGGTGTATTAAAAAAATTGGCAGCATGAGAAAAATTAAAGACGAAATAAGTGAATCTGTCAAAACCATTTATTTCTTAGAACAAGAATCGCTTTTGACATGTTGATTTATTCAAATGTGTGAGGCATAATATTATCACATGAGTTGGCGCTGCCACCTGGTTTAATACGCCTTGGTCTACAGAAAGCAGCACAGTTTTTGCTGTTTTTATAATAATAAATGAAAAGTTAATTTACTTATTGGAAGAGACTGTATACTTAGCCCAGACTGTAAACTCCTAATATACATTGCGATCCTGAAACCAATATGGTCCTATGGAATCCAGTCATGGGGCACAGACAGCATCGAATGTGGAAAAAATTCAAAGGCGACAAAGCAAAATTCTACGTACAATCACAGCAGCCCCCTTGTATGTCAGAAATCATCGAATTCATAAAGGTCTAGATGTTTCATTGGTGTAGTCAGTATTTTCAAAACGCGCGAAAAAATATATTATAAAATTTCAGTTGCACCCAAATCTACTTGCGCGCAATATTCTGAATTCTGTGGCAAAAAAAGTGTTTAAGTCGATATAAGCTGATTTTGGGTTAATGTAACCATCGTATTCTCCATATTTAAAAGTATCTCTGGGCAAAGTTTTATTTCCATTGAACGATTTTTAACATCTACATTTTATAAAAGAGATCTTAAAACTATAAAGTATTATTCTAATTACATTATTTTTACTTGATTATGCATCTTTTTTATCAAAAGTAAGCAAATAACATTAGCAAAAAAGCTAATTATTGTGATTGTTGTTACAAACAGCTCTTGCTCCCGGCACTTGGCGTCATATATAGAGTTATATCTACATTGTATAAAATTAATAATAAATCTTACAGCTAAAATTTAAACTAATAATAAAAGTAATAAAAAAATTAATTATAAAAAATAATTAAATTTGTTTTTACCCTCTATGAATGCCGGGAGTAATACATGTAAGGGCCTCAATGGGTTAAGTCGATGTTATTCACCATACCTCGAAAGAAAAATTAAAGAATGAAGAAGTAGAAGTAGTATTCAATTATCAGTCGGTGAGAAAAGTGGCATTAATTAAAACCAGTTGAAAATTAAATATTGTAAAAGTCGCTTACGGTAGTAAAAAATATATTAAAAGTTGTCTCAAGTTTACAGTCGCTTTAAAGTTGCTAAAAGTGTAAATTCCAAAATCATTTGCCTAAAGCTTAATATTGTTTTATCATTTACCTAACTTTACATTTTCCTTTAAAATTAAATATTGTTATTTTGTTTAAGAAAGCTTAAATTTTTGAACTATTAAAACTTTATTTCTGAATAATGAAATAACTTTAAATAAACTGAAGTATAAAAAATACATATTTGTGTTCTCATTTTGAAGTTGGACACAAACTCTTTACATTTAGGTGCTCAACCTTCGAATAAAAAGTCTTTAAAAACGGCTGACATACAGATGTATGTATATAAAAGAAGTACTTAATAATACCTACATACATCTAGTAATTTTTTTGTTAAAAAGTTCGAAACTCTACTAGTGAATATAAAAACATAAGTATGTACATACAGAGTACATGAAATTTCTTAAATCAAGTGTCATTTAAAAGAATACCATAAAAAGCACGAAAAAGTAAATAGCAAAGAGGTATATTATATAGAATGTGATTAAATGATTTTAAATAACGGATAAAAAAAATGGGGCGACAGTAAAGTACATAATACAAGAGCACGATCGAGAAGAAAAAGTGAGAGTGATAAAGATGAAGCAGACATAACAATACATAAAATCGATGTGGTGAAAAAATCAAAGAAAATAAACAAAGAAGGAAAAAATAAAAAAGTAACAGAAAAAGCAGAAGTAAGCGAAACTGAAAATAGTGCAAATATTGAAACAAAAAAAGTTACAGAAACCGAAAATAGTGCAAATAAAGAGATCAAAACAGAAACCGCGAATATTAAAGTAGCAAACATGGCAAAAAATTTTGAAGATGATTTAAATTTAAATGAAAATAATCAATCAGACTTGAATAGTTTAATTCGTTTACTTAAAATTAAAATACAAAAGGACGACGAATATAATAACAAAGCGAATGTCACGGTAGACAGTTTTGTCAAAATAGTGTCAGATTTTAACGGTGAAAATATCACAGTGGAGCATTGGCTCGAAAATTTTGAACAAAATGCGGAAGCATATGATTTAAATGAAAAGCAAAAATACGTTCATGCCAGAAATAAAATTGTGGGCACAGCTAAATTGTTTCTGGATACGGTTACAGTAAGTGATTTTAACACTTTGAAAGAATGTTTGTTAAGTGAATTTAAAAGAAACTATAGCAGTATTGAACTGCATAAAATATTAACAAACAACAAAAAGCAAGAAAGTGAAACTTTTCATGAGTATGTACTGAAGATGAGAAAAATAGCAGCCTTAGGCAATATTGACGAAAAGTCGGTAATTAGATACATAATAGACGGTCTGAAAATAAAAAGTGAACTGAAATATCAGATGTACACCGCAACGTCCTACAAAGATTTACGTGAAAAATACGATATATTTGAAACGATGAACGTGAATCGTTATTTTGATTATAAATTTAATAAAAGTGCAATCAATACAAAGAATAAATTTACAAAAGCTGAGCATTGCTACAGAACATAAAAAGAATGAATGTAAAAGTCCTGCAAAATGTTTTAACTGCAATAGATTCGGACATATCGCTAAAAATTGCAATAAAATCAAAAGCACCGAAAAAACTGTGCAATTTGTTGTTGATCAGTCACGTTTTAAAATGATTTATTTTAATAATATCGAAATAAAGTGCTTAGTGCATACCGGATCGGACATTTCGATTATAAAGTACAGTATTTACAAAAAAAAAATTTGCAGCACACGTGTTAGAACAATGTAAATCAGTATTACGTGGTCTCGGTAACGCAAAAACTGAACCAATCGGATGTTTATTTGGTACGGTCCGCGTCGATGATATAGTAACCGAACACAACTTTGTAATTATACCAGATAATAGTTTAACTTTTGACGGTATTATTGGACACGATTTTATTAAAAATTTCATTATGATGGCAGACGGTAATGGTTATATTTTTAAAACTAAAGAAGTGACGCATGATGATATAAAAGTATATAATATTAGCGCAAAAGAGATAGATGTTGAACTCAAGTTCAGAGATACTGTAAGTAATTTAATTCAAAATTTTACATTGACAAAAGCAGCTGAAGAATGTCCTGTTAAGATGCATATAGTACCGAATGAAAAAATGAAACCTTTTAGACATGCTCCCAGTCGATTAGCACCAGCAGAAGAAGAAGCTTTAAACTTTCAAGTCGAAGAATGGCTAAAAAGTGGCATAATAAGAAAATCTTCATCAGATACAGCTAGTAGAGTAGTTGTTACCAAAAAGAAAAATGGTAGCTATAGAATATGCATTGACTTTCGCCAATTGGAGGGTGGTGTTGGCTGAAGTGGTTAGCGCGTTGACTACTAAGCAAACAATGACGTGGGGCCTGGGTTCAAACCCTGGCCAGAGTAAGTCAATCAACATCATTAATTTCTGTAATGTACATTAGTGAGACATTGTATTAATTGTTGTCGGACTATTTAAGTGATGAAGGCATAGCACTGGTCACTAAAAAAAAAACTGTTCCGACAGCGATTGATGATGTTCTAAGCTAATGTACACAACATTGCCCTCCTTCGTCGGTTAGCAGAAACATCGGCGAAGTAAAACAATTAATAAAATGCCTGCCAATACAGCTTAACAAAGTTAATGCGTCTACCTAACACCGGAGACGCCACAACACTGCTATAAAAATTAACATAACGCGCAAAGCACAGTTGTAAAAGAGTTAAGCCTTCTACATTTTCAACATCTATCTTCTCTACTCTATCCCTCTCTCTGAGTTCCGGCACAATGCACTGCATACGTAGGGGTCATCCCCTGAGTGCTGGTCCTAATTAAAAAAAAAAAAAAACGATATGGTATTAAAAGATGCATTTCCTGTTCCCATTGTTGATGAGGTCTTGCAAAAGCTAGCAAATCAAAAGTATTTCACGGTAATGGACTTAGAAAATGGATTTTTTCACGTTCCCGTTGAGGAGTCCAGTAAAAAATATATCTCTTTCGTAACAAAAAGAGGTCTTTTCGAGTTTAATAAGGCGCCGTTCGGGTTTTGCAACTCGCCAGCATGTTTTTTACGCTACGTCAATTACGTTTTTCAAGATTTGATTAACGAAGATATCATGGACTTATACATAGACGACATCATTATTTATGGAAAAGTAGCAGATGAGTGCATCAATAAGCTTGAATACGTTTTGAACACAGCCGCACGTTACAGTTTGAAGTTTAATTGGCCGAAATGCTCATTTATGAAGAACAAAATTGAATTTTTGGGACACGTCGTCGAAAATGGTAAAATATCTCCAAGTAACGCGAAAATAAAAGCAGTTTAAAAAATAGCAGTACCTAAAAACATAAAATGTATTCAATCTTACAGGTTATTTTCGAAAATTTGTAGAGGGGTATGCTCAAATTGTTCGCCCTTTGACCGACCTCTTGAAAAAAGACACTGTGTTTTGCATTGGACAAAAAGAATTAAGTGCAATAAATATGATTAAGCAAATTTTAATAAGGCAACCAGTGTTGCGGTTGTATAATAGGGAAGCGGAAACTGAGCTTCATACGGATGCCTCAAAAGATGCGTTTGGCGCGAATTAATAATCACTTGATTTTGGTTAGTAAAAAAATATGTTTTTCCGACGACTATGCGTCTCTTTTATTTCACTATATTTTTAAAACTAACTTAATATTGAATTAAAAAATACAACGACGACTATGCGTCTTCACTACTTATTTTTAACTAACTTACATTTACAAAAGATCTTTCTTATATAACATTATTTTTCTTATCATAATTCTTTATTATAAAAAATGTGTTTATCTTAAATACTAATATTCTTTGTCTTATACTAGTTTCTTTATTCTATTGTTCTTAAATACTAACATTCTTTATCTTATACTAGTTGTGGATTTACAATATTATTTCTTTGTTAAAATTAATATGTCTTATCTTAAGGTTCTTTGTAGTTGACCTTGAAGTGAAAGTGTATTTATCTTATGTTCATAATCTATACATTTTAAAGGTTTATGTATATTCCTTTATTTACTAACAATACATTCATTATCAAAGGTCACTTCTTTATTTATGAAAATACGTTTGTTATCAAGAGTTTCTTCTTTTATTTGTAAAAATATACTTATTATCTTACTTTACTTATGGTGTGTATGAGGCTGACCTTAACTCCCTCCTATGTTAAACAAGATCGCCCCGATCTTTCCTAATTCGTTGTAATTCTATTTGATATGCCTTATTGAAATTATTGATTACTGATATACGTCTGTATTCTTTTATGCATGACATAATTTTTATTAAAAGGAAGATAATTAGTAATAGCGTCGTAAGAAAAAGTATAGTATAAAAAATTGATCTGATGGGATGCTGTTCAAATGGAATGCTGAATTTTTTCATTGAGTCGATATTGCTAAATGCATTGTCTTTGTCTGATGTGAGTATATTCATGATTGCAAAGTCTTCGTCGTGGTTCATGTGTATTGTTTGTCTTATTCTATCGTGAAGGTTCCTATATGTCTTGTTGTCTATTTCAACAATATCTGTGAATGTGACTAAAGTTATACCTGTAGTAGTAACATTGTTGACTGTGTGGTTTCCGTCTAGTAATATAAAACCTTCGTCGATTACAAGTAGTGCATTATTATATTCCTGTATGACATTACATGTGCTTTTCCTATTATTCAGTAGTGGAAGTATACATGTATCTGTTTCGTTATTTGTTTGGCAAATATTTCTACCTAAAAAATTCTTGCATTGGTTTACCCGAACGTATTCTGTGTCACATAAGGCGATTTGGTCATCTGTCTGTATCTTCCCATGCCTAAAACTTATGGGCGTTATTTTGAAAAGCTTACAGTCCTTTTTTAGTATAGGGTATTTGTAAATAGTTATGAATATTTCTCCTGTCCCTGCTGTGTATATGTCGGCGTATTCTAAAATGTTTATTATGGGGGCTGAAATTAGTTCATGTTGTATGACTTCTTCTAAGTCTTTCAAGCTTAAGGATTCTGTTAAGTATTCGCCATTTTTAGCGGCATTAATTGCCCTGACGAGTAATAATAATTCATCGTGTACCTGTTCAATGATGAGGTGATTTTCTATTGTCTGGCCTTGCATTGTTTCAATTAGTCTTTCGAATCTTGAGTTGACATGTCGTTGTTTTTCATTGTTATCTATTAATTTATTTATAGCTTTTTCCATATTGATGAAGTCGTCATGGTCTGGTGTTCCTGTAATAAATTTGAGTGCGGATCCCAAAAAGTTCAAAGCTCTTGTATGACGTTTATGTGCGTTGAGTTGTTCTGTTATTAATTCAATTTTTCTTATCCAGATGGTTTCTTGAGTAGTGGGTTCGTAGTTTGTCGTGACAATTTGTCTATATGGAGTAAGTATTCTTGTTATGTTGGTGACATGGAAGAGGTATGTGTATTCGTCAAATATATATACATCATCTGTCTTTGTTAGAATGTACTTCTTGCCTTGTAGATTGTCTATTTTTATTTCTGCTTTGATTGCTTGTGCGACCACCGCGAGTAATATCAGGAAGAAATTCATCTTCGTTAATTGTGTAGTTCTTGATATTATCCTTGTGTACAGTTACACCCCTCGTAGTTAAGACAGTGTCCTCACGGTCTTCTTTCACGATGTATTTGATATATCTAGCGTCGTTCTTTTTTCTTACTCCTTTTATCTTCACTAGGATTTGTTCATTCGGTGAGAAGGTTCGGTGTTTGGTGCCTTGGTTCAATTTTTCCAATGTTTTTTCCGATGCTTTCTTTTTTTTTCGAATATATCACTCTTGTCGTACTTTATCCTGTTGAAAATGATATCTCTGGGTCTGAATCCTGTCACTGTATGGATTGTGTTATTTAATTCGCGTACTGTTTTATAGATTTCGTCTGCTATTGTTGTTGTGTTCTGTATTTTAAATATCCTGGCTAGTTCTGATATAGTGCTGTGGGCTCTCTCGACTTGTCCGTTCGATGTCGATCTATAAACTGGTGTTTCTATCTTTCTTATGCCGTATTTTGTACACATTGCTTTTATGGCTGGGGTCGACATACAGCGTTCGTTATCAGTCATTAGTCTTTTACAATCTGGGTAGTTGTTTGTGAGTATTTCTTCTATCTTGTCACTCATTCGTTCTTTTGAGTCAAGTTCTCTTAACGTTATGTATTTCGAAAATTTGTCAATAGCGACCAAGAAGGTTTTGTTTTCGTTGAAGTATATGTCCATATGTATATATTCACCTGGTTCTGTTGGTATGTCGGAGTCTTTTAATGGTTCCCTTGTAGGTTGTCTCTCGTATTTCCCGAAAAGACATGCCACACATTTTTTGTTGTACGCCTTGCATTCTCTTTTTAAATTCGGCCAGTAATATTTCTCATAAATTTCCTTTATATTATTCCTATATCCCCGATGTGCTCTGTCGTGAGTCTCTTTTATGATTTCCATTTGTTTTTCTGAATTTATTATATCTTGTAATTTTATAGGTGTATAAACAAATCTTATTCCATTAAATGTATTCCTTATTTTCTCACCATATGCATACAATGATTCAGCATTTGTGTGTATCGCGGTTACTTTTCCCGGTATGAGTATCTTTTTTAATTCTTCGATTAGGTTTTCTTCGTCAGTAAAATGTATCTTATGTCTTGTTTTGTTCGTGAATGTAGTGTATGTTATCGTATCATTGATGTTCGTATTAGGTATTAGTTCGATCTGAGTTGCATATGAATTGAATGGTTGTGACACTGTATCAAAGATTTCAGTGGGTGAGCTTTCGGCTGAGTGGACAGTACTAATTGTTGAAGAATTTATTTGCTGCCTTGAGAGGGCATCGGCTACAACATTTAAATGGCTGGGTTTGTACACTAGCTTTGCACCGAAGTCCTCGATTATATTCTTCCACCTCATTAATTTAGTGTTTGGGTTTTTCTCAGATGTTGCGAACGTTAGAGATTGATGATCGGTATAGATAGTTAAATCGGCTACACCATAAATGTAGTTTCTTAATTTCTGTAATGACCATATTATTGCTAAGAGTTCTTTTTCGTTCGTACTGTAATTTTCCTCTGTCTTGCTTAGAGTTCGTGATAAAAAATGTATCGGTTTCTTATTTTGACTGAGAACTGCCCCCAGTGCTACGTTGGAAGCGTCAGTTGTCAGTTCGAAAGGTTTAGAATAATCTGGTTGAAAAAGTTCTGTCTGTTCTCTCAAACAAGTTTTCAAGGTGTCTATGGCTCTTAACGCCTGTTCGTCGAGGTTTACAGTTGTGTTTTTACTCTGATTTTTTCCAACTTGTCCATTGTCTCTTAAGTGTACAGTCAAAGGTTTGGCTATGCTTGCGTAGCCCTTGATGAATTTCCTGTAATATCCAGTCATTCCAAGAAATCCTCTCAGGTCTTTCAGTGTTTTCGGGGTTGGATACTTATTTATTGCCTCAACTTTTTCGGGGTTAGTTGCAATTCGGTTATGTCTGATGATATGTCCTAGGTACTCTACTTCTGTATGAAAAAACTTAGACTTTTCATCAGAAATTTTTAATGTGGCTTTGTTCAGTGCCGCAAATATTATTTTGATGTGTTGTATATGTTCCTCCAGCGAAGAAGAATATATGAGAACGTCGTCAATATAGACGTATACAAATTTTCCTACATAATCCCTTAGTATATCATCTACACATCTTTGAAAGATTGAAGGTGCATTTTTCAAACCAAAAGGCATACGGATAAACTCATATTTGCCACCGTTAACGCAAAAGGCTGTTTTTTCCCTATCCTTCTCAGAGATTCTTATCTGGTGAAAACCTGATTCTAAATCTAAGGTAGTAAAATACTTAGCTTTGCCTAGATTCTGTAGCGTCATGTTAACATCTGGGATAATGTATCTATCTGTGATTGTGTTACTATTTAATTTCTGGTAATCTATGACCATTCTTTTCTTTGGTTTCCCCTGTTCGTCCGTACCCTTTTTGGGGACTGTCCATATTGGAGAGTTGTATGGACTATTACTCTTTTGTATTATTCCTTCGTATAAAAGTTTTTTTATTTCTTTATTGACAAATTCGTTGTCAGCTATTGGGTATGGGTATTGTTTTGTCCATATTGGATCTTCGTTTCTTGTCCTAATAGTAGCTTCTATAGTAGTTGTGAAAGGTAGTGGTCCTATGCCATTATTCTCTTTCATCATTCTGTCTATTTCTTGCTTATATTTTTCTTCTCCTATAATGTAGTTCAATTTAGGCTGACTGTCACTACTCATGGTTGTTAAAGTCATGTCCCTAACGTTTATTTCAGCATTTAGTGTTCTTAATCCTTCTAGTCCTAAAATCATGTCAAATGATTCAATGTTTTCTAATTCAAAAAAAATTATTTCCCTATTCATTAGTTTAATGATTCTTTTAGTATATATCATCGAGTAACCGTGTATAGTTTTAATTTTTATTTGTTCTATTTTTATTCTAGGTGAGGAATCACACTTTGCACTTATATAATTATGGGTTGCGCCTGTGTCAATTAAAATTTCATATTTTTTTTTTGATATATCACTAGTTAATGTAAGGTAGGGCAACCCATCTCTTAGTTTAAATGGTCTAATCTTAAATTATTTACCATTTGTTCCTGTTCTGGATACATGCTAGAGTTGTCTTCTCGTTGTAAGTGGTTGATCCGCTGTTGTTTGTTCGTGTAATAGTTGCCGCTGTGTTCTCTTTTCCAAGGCTGGTTATTTGCAAAGGGTTGATTCTGGGAGTTGTATGGTGAATTGGTTTTCCTATGCCCCTGTACGATTTGCCTTGAGTCCGTTTCCATAGGGACGGGTCTTGGTTGTTGATAATTAGTTTGTTGATAATTAGTTTGTTGATTCTGATTTCTTGGAAACAGTGGTTTTTGTTGAATAAAATTGGGACGTCTATTATGTTGCGGATGGTGGTTGAGTTGTTGTTCCCTTTTTGTATCATGATGGTTTCTGTGGTTGTACCCGTGATCGTATGACAGCCGTAGGTTCTGGTGTTGGTTGTCATGTTCTATAGTCCTGGCTATAGCGTATGCATGTTCTAGGTCACCGAGGGTATTAGCATATAGGGTCGATCTTACGAACGCATTTGTGATGCCTGCGACAAATATACGTACCGCTTCATCTTTCGCATTCCTGGTCATAGCATCTATTGCGATTTGCTGTTCACCAGACATCGCAATTTTTGATGTGATGAGGTTGAGGGCTTGGTTTATCCTGTCGTGGTATTCTGACAGAGATGATCTATTCTGCGTAATTCTCCTCATTTCGTCCTGTAATACGTAGAGT
Organism: Lypha dubia; assembly: GCA_947311025.1. Classification (NCBI taxonomy): domain Eukaryota; kingdom Metazoa; phylum Arthropoda; class Insecta; order Diptera; family Tachinidae; genus Lypha; species Lypha dubia. Next base: position 31,546,993 of record OX371262.1, on the reverse strand, counting down.
GGGCGCATGTCCGCATACGTATAGTCCAATCTGTTGCGTATGGCTTCAAAATTAAATGGTGTGTTATTATTTATTAGTATGTCTGAAGCTTGACCTCTTATTTTCGATTTTATAATAGATAGAGCTTCTGAATATCGACCATGTGTCCTGAATTGATCGATGTCTTTCATTAATCTGGAAGCATCCTCTCTCCAAGCTCTATATTAAGATTGTTTCCCGTCAAATGTTGGTAATGCTTTAAAAACTTCTAGGGAAATATCATTCGCGGAATCATATCTTGTTGATATATTCTCTAGTCTTTCTATAGGGGTTTGATCCAGCAGTGGATTGATTCTGATGTTGCTTATTTTTTCTGTTAGTGTTTGACAATAGCGTTCCATCTCGCTAAGTCTTGCTGTCAAGTTAGCTAATTGTGTCTCATTAGTCTCCATTGCACGGTTTTCGTCGTATTTCAATTCTCTTTTTTGTTTTTTAAAATTAATCATTTATAATTCCTTTTTTATAAGGAATTTTCATATGTTATATTACTTTTATAAGGAATTTTTATACACTATGTGTTTTTTATATTGGCCTTTTGCTGCATCAAAAGGATTCTTATGGTCCGCTCCAAAAAGGTATGAATTTAATGATACCTCCTGGCAGGATCGCCAATTAATAATCACTTGATTTTGGTTAGTAAAAAAATATGTTTTTCCGACGACTATGCGTCTCTTTTATTTCACTATATTTTTAAAACTAACTTAATATTGAATTAAAAAATACAACGACGACTATGCGTCTTCACTACTTATTTTTAACTAACTTACATTTACAAAATATCTTTCTTATATAACATTATTTTTCTTATCATAATTCTTTATTATAAAAAATGTGTTTATCTTAAATACTAATATTCTTTGTCTTATACTAGTTTCTTTATTCTATTGTTCTTAAATACTAACATTCTTTATCTTATACTAGTTGTGGATTTACAATATTATTTCTTTGTTAAAATTAATATGTCTTATCTTAAGGTTCTTTGTAGTTGACCTTGAAGTGAAAGTGTATTTATCTTATGTTCATAATCTATACATTTTAAAGGTTTATGTATATTCCTTTATTTACTAACAATACATTCATTATCAAAGGTCACTTCTTTATTTATGAAAATACATTTGTTATCAAGAGTTTCTTCTTTTATTTGTAAAAATATACTTATTATCTTACTTTACTTATGGTGTGTAGGAGGCTGACCTTAACTCGCGGCATTAATGCAAAAATATGAAAATAAATTTCATCCTATATTTTTTTATAGTAAAAAAAACATCTCCACAAGAAAGTCGCCTACACAGCTATATATTGGAAGTGAAAGCAGCATATTTAGCTTTCAAGAAATTTCGACATAACCTCTTGGGTATTAATTTCAAGTTGGTAATAGATTGTGCTGCTTTTAACCCTAACCGTACTGACAACATTTTTGTACGTAGACTCCTGATAAGGGTACCCGGGTACCCGTGCACGTTCATTTTGCTTTTACTGTTTGAATATCAATACAATAGTTTACATTGCAGTTCGGGGATTCCCAAATTATTATTATAATGCAAAATACAAATTTTTGGTGTGTGTACTTCGATTTTTCATTCTCAGTTCTTCTATGCTGTTGATGAGAACAGTTAAGTTTTATAACTTTCGTTTGTTTTAATAATTTTTTTAATGTCGCAATTGCATTATGTTATGGATATAAATGTAGATTTTTACAAAGAATCTGGAATAAATATAGCAACTGATATTTTTATTACGTCAATCCCTTTGTGCAATCGACTTCAAATGAGAGGAATAAATCTCGTCGGTACCCTTCGGCAAAACAAAGCTTACATTCCTAAAGAGATACGGCCAAACCCAATAGATAATATAGACACGCCACGATATAGTTTCAGTAAGAATGGGCTCTTTTGTCTGTTGTAACGAAGAATAAAAGTGTTGCAATGCAGTATACTCGAGGAGAGCCAGGTTTTAACGGTAAGGAAGAAATAAATGGTTATTACAATAAAACAAAAGGCGGAGTAGATGTTATTGACCAAATGGTATCGAAATATAGCACTGAACGGAAAACGAACAGATGGCCCTTGGCCCTTTTTTTAACATGATCGACGTGGCTGCTTTGGGTGCATTTTGTATATTCTCTAGCCTTAATCCAAATGCCAAAAAATCTCGAAGCTTCTGTCGTGGTTTTTCAACGGCACTTGGCGTGGAATTAGCAACTGAAAATATGAAAAAAAGGGCTAGTGACAATCGATAGTACGATACGCTAACATCCGAGCAGCTCTCGAACTAATTACAAGTAGAACTAACCCTAACGATGTTTCACAGGAAGCGACAGGCCCCTCGGAAATATCAAAACGGGATAAAACTGGTCGGCTACCACTAAAAGGTCGTTGCTACCTTTGTGTGGCTATTGATTCGAAATCAGATCGCAAAACACGCAAAATATGCTATGGCTGCAAACGGCCAATGTCCAACACACATAGCGAAATAATTTCTGCACGGGGCACAAAATGTTAATTTTATGGTGTTTTCTTTTCTACACACAAAATGGCACCTTGTTGAAAGGCACATGAATAAAATGTCTTGCCAACCCTGTTACAATGCAACTCATTATTTCAATAGAATAAAACTCGATTTATGAAAAAGTGGAACGCACTGTTTTTAACAGCTGACAGCGAAGCTTTTTCTACACAATTAAAAAAAATTCAACAAATCCTTTGACACGCGGATGAGGGCTACGACTTAATAAATTTAACATATCTTCCTCATCACATGAGGAGAATGAATCGAATAATTGACTGACAGTCATTTCTGCACATATAATATATGCGTCAATATCCATATTTTTAACATTTTTGTTTAAAATTGCTGAATATGTTAAAAAATTCACCAATTTATTTTCATGCAATACGTAAACATGAAAATACAGCTGCCAGATAGCTGATTTATCGATCTGAACTTTTAACGATTTTTTCATATGAAGATTTTGTTATGAGAGCAATTTTATAACACCGAATCCAGTAAGATTCTATACATATTACTGAAAATCTAGCATTAACAATGTAATGTTTTCTCATGCCTGGCCTATGAAACAATAGAAATTTGAAACTTTAAAACCTTAACTTTTGTACTTCCCAATTCCAGGCGATTTTTTTCAACTTCGTCTGGTAACACTATTTATAAACAAAAACCCCATGTTAAGGCGAATTAATACCTGGTGGCGTAATTAGTGGAGATTATCTGCAGCTTTCTAACCAAAGTGTCAAAGTCTATATGAAAAGCTAAACAACAACTTTTTGTATATGCATTTAACATTACAGTTTGGTGAATGCTAGATCTTGTTGTAATAATAAGGCCACTTGGTATTAATTCGCTATGCCATCTGTTTTACAGGGCACTTACAACACTGCCGATTTTAACGGGGCAAAAAGTGCAATGCCTTCCACCATTATTGAGGGCAATTTTTTAGAATCAAACACACTGCCCTTTTAGAGAGCAAAACATTTTTAAGAAACAAACACGTAAGTACACTTTCTGCATGGAGATGTAGCATTTTTTTGTAGAAAAGAAAACACCATTAATTTCTTATTTACCTACATATGTAACGTATTCCCACCAGTACAAAGTTAAATATAAAAATTTATTAATTCTAAATAAAATAGAAAACAAAATTTAATTTAATTTTTCTTTACTTTTTATCTACAAAATGCGTTAACTTATACACGGGTACCCAGGTACCCTTATCAGGAGGATAAGGACTATTTGTCTTTGGAGTGCTCCACAGCCAATCTAAACAAATTCGGAAAGCTTCAAATGATAAAAATCATTAGAATGAATGAATTAATATGAATGTGTCAAAGCAGTCGTAAAAGCTTTGCAGACAGGTCCTTACGAAAACTATAAACTAAAGGGAGGCCTTTTGTATAAGTGTATTGACAACAATGATTTGTTGGTTGTGCCAAAAACTATTGAGACCGAAATAATCAGAAATGCGCATAGGAACGGTCGTTTTGCTAAGGAAAAAACAAGACATATAGTACTCCAGAAATACTTTATTCCGCATTTAGAACGCAAGGTTGAACAAATCGTAAACAATTGTGTTGAATGCATTATTTACAACAAAAAGACGGGTAAAAAAGAAGGCTTTTTTCACTGCATAGAAAAAGGCAATGTTCCGCTGCATACCATTCATCACGACCACTTGGGTCCATTAGACGTTACATCGAAACAGTATAAATATATATTTGCAGCTGTTGACAGTTTCTCAAAATTTGTTTGGTTGTTCGCGACAAAAACCACGAGCGCAGAAGAAGTAATTCGAAATTTACAATGTGGTCAAATATTTTTGGTTTTCCCTGCCGAATAATTAGCGATCGAGGTCCTGCATTTACTTCTAAAGTGTTTAAAGAATTTTGCCGTAAATCAGGTGTTGAACACGTCGTAACTACAACGGGGGTACCACGCAGCAACGGGCAAATTGAGCGTGTGAATCGCACAATTTTATTAATCATCGCCAAACTGTCACAAGATGAACCAGCTAAATGGTTTAAATATATTGGAAGAGTGCAAAAGGCTGTCAATTCATGCGTTCATAGTTCGACTAAAGCAGCGCCATTCGATCTAATGTTTGGTACAAAAATGAAAACTCGACACCAATATACTTGAAATGCTTGAAAACGAATTGATTAATCATTTTAATGAAGAACGGCAGCAATTGCGAGCAGAAGCGAGGCGTCAAACAGAGGAGGCTCAAGACACATACAAACGCAATTTTGACAAGAAGCGGAAGGAACTCACGAACTCAGTTCGTGTCCGGCCGAAAACTTGCAAGCGAATACCTAGGTCCATACGAAGTTACAAAAGTCAAATGAAGCGACCGGTACGACGTAAAAAAGGTAGCTGATTGTGAAGGTCCAAGTAGTGCATCAACCAGTTGCGACTTCATGAAGCCTTCGAGGTCTGTGAACTACGAATCTCTATCATCATCCGAGCCGGATGATCTGCAGGATGGCCGAGTGTAAGGGCCTCAATGGGTTAAGTCGATGTTATTCACCATACCTCGAAAGCAACAAGCAAGAATGAAGAAGTAGAAGTAGTATTCAATTATCAGTCGGTGATAAAAGTGGCATTAATTAAAACCAGTTGAAAATTAAATATTGTAAAAGTCGCTTACGGTAGTAAAAAATATATTAAAAGTTGTCTCAAGTTTACAGTCGCTTAAAAGTTGCTAAAAGTGTAAATTCCAAAATCATTTGAAAGTTGCCTAAAGCTTAATATTGTTTTATCATTTACCTAACTTTACATTTTCCTTTAAAATTAAATATTATTAATTGTTTAAGAAACCTTAAATTTTTGAACTATTAAAACTTTATTTCTGAATAATGAAATAACTTTAAATAAACTGAATTATAAAAAATACATATTTGTGTTCTCATTTTGAAGTTGGACACAAACTCTTTACATACATGAGTAAAAGTTTTGACCAGCAGCTATATTCTGTAATTCTCGTAGTTAAAGCTAAATCTGGATCGCTAAAATTTTTAAGGCGAAAATTTTAGCGATTTTGCTAAACAGGTATTCTGTAACTCTAATCGCTTAGCTAAAATTTACTATTTTCGCCGTAGCTAATTTGCTATCATAAGACCATTCCTTTCTTTCTTTTTGATAATATAATATTGAAAAGAGACAAATATATATGCGTGTATATTTGCCATTTTATATTAGTGTTACCTTACGTTATAATTTATACTCCGTAACAATGATTGTGTTTTTGTTAAAAAAATTTTTAAAATATGTTTTAAAACGTCTATTTTTTAAAGCTATTTCACAAAGTTCTAGTCAAAACGTATTGTTTTTTTGCACACATGCATTGTAAAGCGCATGATTTTTGCGTAGTAATTTCTCAAGAAGGCATTACGTTCGAAAGTTATGGGAACATTTATAAGAGATGGCATCACTGTTAAGAAATAATTTCAGTAAACAATTGAAATTTTATTCTAAATCTGTGGTATTTGCTGGCGGTACTGTGACGTAGTTATTTGAAACTATTTATTTCTACAAAAATGTTTTTAATCATAATAAATTTAAAATTTGTGTACAGAGTTTTGATTAATTTTGTAATATTGTAAAAATCTTTTTTTTTTATTAAATACATCTATATATGTATGTATATAAAACCGAATGTGTGTTTGTTTATTTGTTTGTTTGTTCCAAGGCGAATCTATTCAATGTTTCAATCTATTCAATGTTTCAATCTATTCAAATGTTTCAATATACATATAATTGAAGATTCAATAAATAATAAAACTACCACAAAAAAAAAAAAAAAATGATGGCCACAAGGCGAATCTATACAAGGTGGGAGCAATGGCGAATTCAAAAATTCGCCATTTCCAAACGATTGTCAAATTTTGTAGTATTTCCTTTTCTATTAAATTCTTTGTTTACAAACAAATTTGATATTTTTTGTAAATTAAAGTTTTTAAAGCTAAAATTTTTATATGAATTAAAAAAAGTGTATTCAAAAAAGAAAATAATTGTGAAAAAAGGAAGCAAATGTGAAAAAGCGAAAAAGGATATGGAATTCAAAGTTCAGGTAAGATTTATATAATTGGAATCATTCTGAAGAATCACAAACAAAATCTTTGTATTTCAAGGCTACCAGAAGTCACTGAAACGCAGGGTCCCCGTGGATGGAATGACTGATGATATATTTTAAATTAGTGCTTAAATGTGATTTATCGTTCATGAGCCTTGCACTTGGCCTCATGCATTTAATTTTATGTAATTGATATAAATTAATTAATAAAAACAAATTGTATATAAATAGAAAATTTTATTTGTTTCTGGGTTACCTTTTTTAATTTTTATTCCACATTTTCATTCCATTATCTCCTAAAATCCCCAAATTTGTTTTTTGAAAACAAATTCAATAATAGGTATGAAGAATATTGACTTTGTTAGAAATTTATATATTTTACTAAAATAATATTTTTTTAGTCATTAGAAAATTCCTGTTAGGGTTAACTCAATACACACAACTTACATATATCTAAATACTTAGGACATCGAAATCTTCAAAACAAAAACATTTTGATGTGGAATTTTAAAAGATGAATTGAGTATCCGATTAAATATATGTATTTTTTATATAAGAAATATGTACATACATATATGCCAAAAAAAGAGAATTACGTAGCTTATGTTTGTTTGCAAACTGTTATGCAATAGCATTCAAAATATTTCTAAATTTAATCGACGCAAATTTTTTAAAGGATATAGAGAGGTATGTAACATTTAGATGCTAGCTGAAGTATTCATTAAAAATCAATATAAATTTGATTTGTTTTACAAAAAAAAATTTTAATGGACATTTTGTATTAAAACATGTACATATTTCAAATTATTTAACTTTTTATGTTTTTATGAACATTGCAAAAGTTGTATGTATAGAGTACATTTTTTAATCCCAACTAAAAAAAAATATACCCAGTTTTTGGATATGGCCTTATAGATGGAGCACTAATACATAATTTTATTTCTTTATTTCTCACTTTCTTTACAAAACAAATTGACAATCATTTGGAAATTTACACAAACAAAATGCCTGTTGTTTTTCGTGTTGTATTTGTTTTATTCTGGCTCCCACCTTATATAAATTCGCCTTGGTTTGTTCCTTATAGGAGGCCAACCCCTTGGACCGATCTTCCTGAAATTTTCACAGTATTTAACTGGAACTCTCGGATGAATTATAGGATATATGAAGTTTTGATTGGACAAAGAGGCGTGGCACCGCCCATATAACCCAAAAATTTAAATCGCCATATTTTGGGCATTTTTTTACCTACGTCGATGATATTTGGTACATATGGTACTGGCATAATTTGGAATACGTACCAGGAGGAAAGCAGGTTGCCTAGAAATGAGATGGAATTGTACCTATCAAGAACTTGGTCCTTATTTTGATCTCAGTACTTTTTACGGCCAAAACTTTTTGGATACGAACTTGGCCTTATTTTCAAATTTATGTTTTTGTGTGGATTACTTTTACTTGGAAATATATTGTGTATTTTACCAACTAAACTCTTGCTCTCGAGATAAAATATCTTGAATAACACTGCCTTCAAACCAAGACCGTTTCTCGACAAATTTTTTTAATAAATCAATGCCGTAAAAAGAAAAAGGGAACAAATTCGCCTTTTCTATGCATTTCCGAACAATATGACGATCGAAGATTTCCATTTTTTTCATAACTGTTTTGGAAACACGAAACGACATTGGAAATGCATACAGAAGAATCGGCCTTATGCTTACTTTGTACAAAAGTAATTTAGTCTTCACTGACAAAAATGTACTCTTAAATAGACTCGAAAGAGCGCCTTTGACCCTATTGGCCTTATCCAAGTTGTAAAATACATGATTATTAAATTTTAGAAGCTTATGAAAGTTGACTCCAAGGTATTTAATACTATCTCTAAATTCGATTGCATTGCCATTTAATGTTAACTTTTAGTTTTTGCTGTCCGGAACAACCGTATATTTACACTTCCCGGAAACATTTCGAAGACAAATTGCATTACTTTTGGCAGCGTTAATTTTTATCCCCCAATGAGAGTAAAATTCATCAACATTCCTGAGGTGCAATGAAACATGATGTAGTGCAACAAGTGGAGATTCATCATGAGCGTAAAGAAGGGAGTTGTCAGCAAAAAGTAAACCCTTTGAATTATTAAAATCATGAGGAAAATCATGCATAAAAATGTTATATAAATGAGGAGCCAGCACTGAAGCTTGTGGAACACCACAAGTAATCTCACCCTGACATGATAACACATCTTCAATTTGTAGACAGAATCTGCTCTCATTGAAAAAGCTTTGAAAGAGTTTTATAACAGAAGGATCAAAACCTATTCTTATCATTTTGTATAAAATGCCGTCATGATAAGCTTTATCAAAAGCTTTTTCAACGTGAAGAGATACAGCTACAGTACACCTTCCTTCTCTAAAATTTTTAATGACATCAGAATGAAGTTTTAAAAGAGCATGCAGAGTAGAGTTACCTTTTTGAATCCAAATTGTTCCTGAGGAATATACGAATCATTTAAACCAATATCCATTTTTTCGTGGATAATTCTCTCAAATAACTTTCCAAGATTTGAGAGTAAAGAAATCGGCCTAAAGCTATTTATCCCTTTCAGACCTAGCTTAATCGATTGTGAGGTCTGCCTTAATATGTCTTAAATTATATTAAGAAATTACTTTTCGTCTATTAACCTGAAAGCAGTGATTGTGCGTTGTGTGATTTACTAAACCAAATGCAAAAAAATAAAAAAAGAACTTGCAAAAATAACAGAATATTCTCTTTTTGATTGTGTCATTCAGCACGTGTAGATATGAGTCCATGCGGTAAGTGTTTTTGTTGTAAATATAAAAAAAAAAATTGTGGATCTAGCTTGTAGTAGCTGTATAACGAATACGTGAAGTAATTTAGTTGTTTAACGTTAATTTTTTGCATAGTAACAATTATTTTAGGTGCAAAATAATACAGATATCACAATTGTGTTGATCAGGCACAATGCAACACTTTATTATATCCTCACGTTTGTGCTATCATATAATTTTATAGGAACATTTTTTGAATTGAACAACGATGATGACGTTGAAGCAGTTTTAGGAATTCTAGACGAATCTGATGCGGACTTCAGCAACGAAGATATTGATGCTGATGAAACATGCATCCCTTTGGATCTAAATGCAGAAGAAGAAATCGATGAAAGTACTGATCATACTGATATATTTGAGTCTATGAATGTACGCATGAATCGCCCCGTTTAGGAATAGGGATGATTTTAGCAATTTTCCATTCCCCCGGAAAATAAGAATTATTTAAACACGTATTGAATAGTGCCGTGAGGCACTCCAGAGCCTTCATTGGAAGTTTCTTTATTATATAATTTGAAATGTTATCAAAACCACATGATTTCTTGTTATTAATAACCTTACAAATACCTGAAGTCTGTAAATTTCAAATCTTCGAAGTTATTTAGCGATGTACTATCATCATTGAATGAAAAGGGATCTGGAGCTTGAAGAGTTACGTCTTTAATTGTCTCAGAATAATATATATTAGGTGCAACACCATGAAAAACAGTTGTGAAATGGTTTTTGAAAACAGTTAATTTATCTTTCAGGTCTGTAAGCTTAACACCGTCTACCGAAACATCTTTAACGAAAGCACGGTTTTTAGTCCCTGTTATTCGAAATATTTCCTTATAAGGCCGTGGGCCGGGTCTAATTTTGTTTAGTTTGTCATTAAAGCGATGTGCCTGTTCTTGTTCAATTTGTTCCCTTACAATTATCTTAATTAAATCAATTTGCTTGGAAACTAGCAAATATTGGGGATCTCTTCTATTCAAGGTCCTAGTAAATATAGTTTTTAATTCCTTCTGCCAGTTGTATTTAATTTTGAGCATCTTTTTCAATTTATCTGAAGCAAAAAATTTTTGTTTTCAATGCTTTTGGAATGAATTGGGGCTACAAAATTAACGGACGTATTAAATTCCTCCAGAAAATAATCAATTTCATTGTTGGACAAATTCCTATTCTTTGGAGGAAAATGATTCATCAGCCTTATAAGCACTCCAATTTGTATCCCTATAAGACACAAAATGGCTAGGAGTTTTCAAAATAAAACTATATGTTGAAAAATCTAAACGTAGTCCCAATGGAATGTGATCGGAGAATGTAGGAAGGGTAATTGTTCTGTAATTTGGATTATCAATGTCTAAAATGTGGTTACTAACTAAGTGCGATGAACCGCCTGGATAGGTGGGACTCAAGTCACAAATTCTTTTAACTGATATAGATTAATTTTTAAGCCACGATAAAAGGACTTCGCCATTGTAGTAATTTATTGTATCACCCCATGAAATGTGCTTCGAATTTAGATCACCACCTATAATCATACCATGGTAACAACTTGAACAACCTAAAATTGAAGAAAGTCCTGCACAAATTTTTTTAACGATACCATTCATTAAAAGTCTTATCTCCACAAACAAATGCGGAAATTGAAGACCAGGAATAATTACTTTAGAATAACAATTGGACTTCTTAATAGCCAAACCAATACCTAATGTGGTTCTGTCCCTTAGAACATAATAACTATCAAGATATATATTTACACTCGCAGACAAATGTAGTTCTTGTAAAAAAGCAACATCAATTTTGAATTGATCCAATAACATGTTTAGTTCAATCCTCTGCCACGTGGGCAAGAGAACCAACATTAAAAGTAACTAAATTAAGAGAATTACGGGCCATATACATTTTGAATATCTTTGATTGAGTTCAAGTATTCTTTCCGGGCTTGATCTTTTGTCATGGACTTATACGTTCCCAGAAAATTTTAAACCTCTGCTCTAACGTTACAGTACTTGTATCGCATAACAACGCTGCTACCTTCATAAATTCTTGTATTATAGCTGGTTTTTGTGGTTGCATTGGAACCCCATTAAACATACTAGCAAACGATTTATTCGCTACAATATTATACTGATTAAATGCACTTGCGACATTGCTTGCAGCCTACTCTCTCCTATTTCTCACTTCCTGAAAAGATTTTTTTTTAAAGGCAATGTATTTCTTGTATATCTTGACTATTCTCCTTGAAATTTACACAAAATTGTGCTACACTATTACCTGAGGTAAGCGAGCACTCCCCAGGACCGTGCTTCTCGTTGCACTTCAAACAAGAAAATGGGCGGCTACAATTCTTTGAAAAATGCCCCCGTCGCTGACATCTCCAACACTGCGGTACCTTTGTACTAGCCTTTGGCCGTTCCCAAGACACCACCTGATTTAAAATAAACTTTAAGCCAAGTAACTCACCAATTTTGCGATCAGGTTTAAGTGATATTAAATATAAGCCAGTAGCAATACCTTGTTTTTTTACTATTCTGTTGTAAACTTCGAAACAGAATCAACAGTATCTGGAATAATCTTATCAATTTCAGACCTTATTTCATTAACGTCAGATTTAAAACATAGTCCTCTACAAATAACACTTTGGCGTTTATACTCCTTAGGAGTGTAGCTTTAAGAAGGAATTTCCTTATCTTTTAACAATTGCATCATTTCTGAATGCACAGATGAATCACTAAAGTAAAATTTGGTTTTATACCGCGATTGATTCTTGATTTTAAATTCAACATTCTAGTTTCTAAGTTTATGCTTTTAACAGGCTCTTCAGCCTCTAAATTTAAACTTCCCAATATTGAATACTTATTATTACGATTAAATTTTTCAGAAAACGTATCAAACTTATATTGTGACAAATCTACACTTATATCACCTTGGTATTTTCTTTTCATATATTTTTTAACTTGGAAGTTGTCAAATACTGAAGCAATTGATTCCATTTCTTCTTCAAAATTTGATTCTTCTGGTTGTGTGTCCAAACTCTCTTCACAATCGCCATTCATAATAACTGATGATGAATCTTCAACAAAAACTGCATCAAATAATTGCTTTCCAAGCTGTGGATTGTTGAGCGTATTTTTCTTCGGATTTTTTATATTCTTCACTCTTAATTTAGAGTCAGATGTACTTTCTTTTGACGCAAAAATTGAGTTCTCTTTGATAGGTGATGCTTCCTCAATAATTTTTGATGTTTTTTTCTTCAAATTATTTGGAGGGCGACCTCCAGATTGATTGAGCATTTGATATATTTCCATTGCAAAAGAATTGTGCAAATTGGTAAAAAACATTCAATAAATTGTAAAAAATTATTGTTTGAATAAAAAATTAATTTTATTTTGACTGCAAATTATAAAATTTGTTTTTTATTTTTTAATTTTAATTTTTTGTTGCTTGCTTTAAAAACGTAAGATATGCTTCACGCTTGAATCCACTTAAACATTTAAAACTGCTTTTCTAGATAACCATAAAATATGACTTAAGCTCTCTTTCCTTATTGCCACAGAATAATAAAGGCCACATCCGGTTAAGAAGGGGAGATACTCTTTCTCTCAGCCGTTCACGAGAGATGTAAAATAACAAAAAAATCAACCGCTGAAACTAAATAATTTTCTTAGCAGTGGCTAAACATAGTTAACATTTTTAGAACTAAGATTTGAATAACTTACAGTATGTGTGACTTTTTAAGTCATGAAAATTAACCATATACGGACACCACTACCTGATAAAAGACCAATAAAAAAGACCCGTGTTTACCAGTTTTGCCCCAAGTCATGAACTTTTTTTTTTTTTTGGCCCCCAAAGATTTTGGGCCTCGGTGTCATTTTTGCAAAAACTGATTATTTTCTCAAGCTCATATCTGGCAAACGGTTCGGAATTTTTCCTTAGATCTTAATAAACATCTCACGCGATCATGCACCAACCGCAGCAGCACAGTCAAAGCAATAAGCTCAGCACACACATCAAGGGACGCAGCACACAATATAAAAACGACATGTCCCTCACATCGAGGCATTACACAGCGCGACGTAAACGAGAGCTCAGCGGTGAAAGTTATTGAGAAAGTGCTACAGCATAATTCGCACACAACATCGGCAACTGACAATTTCAATATGCAGTGTGAAAAAATAGATTTATTTGCTACTCGTACGTTTGAAAATCAGAAAAAAAAAATTTACAAAATTTTGAGACAATCGACACATCGATGACATTAAAGCTGGATTTTCTTCATTTGCATTTTGACTCTTTTATCAAACAACTACCTACCGCATCCGATGAGCAAGGAGAACTTTTTCAACAAACCACAATGCCCTTGGAAAAACGGTACAAAGAAAAAAACTCGACGCATTGCTGGCAGATGTAATATTAATTTTATTGATGCATTGTTTGCATTCCTTTTTTTATTTATTTTCTATTTCATTTCAGGTATGTTGGTATAGTCACAAGATCACCCTGTGTGATGTTAATGAAGAATTCGAAGAACAATACCTGATAATGGATGGCAGTCTGAAAGCAACGTGCCTGTGGACACCATAAGTTCTGTATCAGCGTCAGATTCGGACGACGATTTGGGTCCACAACTTATGAGAGTACGATTATAAACATAATCCGAATATTTTTTTAATATTTTTGTAATAGATAGCATAGTATCTCAATGTTGAAGTAAGGAAAAAACAAATTAAATTAAATAATCTTCGGGAAATCTTTCACTTTTTCGGCTACCAAAGTTCTACCTAAACGGTGTTAAGAATCATTCCTGGGAAGTTCATATGCTGTTTATTAAAATCTAAGGTAAATTTTTTTAGAGGATTGTTTCCTTGAATTTTGAACGGTTTGCCACCTATGGACCTGAACAGGGGGAAAAAAAGTTAAAAAATCGAATTTTTAAAAGTTTTTTGATCTTTGACGATGAAGTTTTTTTGATTTTATATGTTTACAAATTTTGTTCTTTATAACAAGAGCTACAATTTTGCCTTTAGATAGTAAATTCCGAACGTTTTGCAAGATATGAGCCTGAGGAAATGACCATTTTTTTTTGGAAAAATGACACCGAGATTTCAAATCTTTGGGAGCTTATCCAAAAAAGTGCATGACTTGGGGCCAAACTGGGAGACACGGGTCTTTTTTTTTCTTTTATCACGTAGTGGTGTCCGTATATGGTTATATTTTTTCGTGTTGCACTGTGTTATTGATGTTGCAATTTATAATTGAAGATTCAATAAATAATAAAGAAATAAAAAAAATTAAAAAATTACAGAAAAACTTATTTTTTTAACAAAAAATTGCAAAATTGTGTGGAGAGTGAAAGGATGTGGTGTAATAATGTTATGAGAATGTTATGGCAGGATCGCCACGTGGGGTAATAAGGATGTTTATATTTTGTTTCCCTATAGCCCTTGGTTTATTTTAAACAGCTGGAAGGGTTTCAGCTAGTAATTAGGCGTTCAAAAGAACTGCCAGAATATTCTTGAAATTAAATTAAAAACAAAGGCAAGCGAGTGCCGAATTATGTTGATAGTTTAAGTCTGATTTTATTTATAAAATATTCTAGCTTAAATACTACTTATGAGAATCTATATGATAATCTAGAATTGAGTGATTTGTAAATCACTCAATTTATTAATAAAGAAAAACAAAATATCATAAAATTAAATTGAATTAAATTTTCATGTGTCATCAACTTGCACACAGTAATTTTTGTAATTCAATATTTGTTCCAAATAACTTTTGCCACACTTCAACATGTGTAACATTATCGCTTGTTGCGCTACACACTTAAAGTTGGTATTTACCTACTGTGCAAGTTGTATGACATGTGTACACTACACCCTCACCGCTAAGAGAAAAATTAGGGGATTGATTTTTCTTGATATTCATAGTACCGACAATATTTGTAAAATAATTCTTAATTTCTATTTACATATGTTATAGTTTTACAAAGTAATTCTTAATATAGTTATAATTTTATAATTTACATAATTCTTAATGTAGTATTTAATATTTTTATAATTTTTACAATAGTATTCTTATATTTTTTAGTGTTTATTGTGTACTTAATTATTGTTTCTAAAGCCTATATATGGTTTTAATTGATTATTATGGAGTTCTTTTTCAATTCCGTGGTAGTTTATTATGGTATTTACACCGTTATGTCTAATTATTTTATATGGGCCTTTGTACGGGCTTTGATTCTTTTTCCTATTTTCTACTTTTATTAAAACTAAATCTCCTATTTTTAGATTTAAACTATTACTATATCTATTTTCTATGATTCTTTTTTCTTTTGTTTTATCTGTAAGTTCCCTAGCTCTATTCAAAGAATATTTTAATCTTTGTTTCAGCTCTTTTGCATAGTCATCATAATTGTATATTTTGTTATTTTCTGTGTCATACAATTCTGATGGTAAGCATGGCAATCTACCATATACCAATTCAAATGGTGTGTATTTGTGTGTAAGTTAAAAAATGTTAGGAAATAAATAAAAATGTATATATGTATGTATAATTATTTTATATTTTAAACTACATATATATAATAATAATATTCAAGAGGTTTTCATTTAAATATTCATTCTTTCATTAAGTTCCCATTTGTTTTTATATATTCAATTAATTAATTTGTAAGTAAAATTGACGTATGTATGTATTTATAATTCATTTTCTTTTGTATATTTTTTTTTTTTTTTTTTTTTTGCAATTCATTCATATTATTTGTTGTGCTTGCTTTTTTTTTGTTGATTTTTATATTATTTTAATGCTGTTTTAAGTTAAGTTTGTATGTATGTATAATTGTAAATTATTTAAGCAAAACTTAAAATATTGAAACTAGAGAACATCTTACATTTGTGATTTTTATAAACCAAACCCAAACGTGTTTACGTCGTTTTAGATTGTCAGTGCTTTGTTCAGCCAAATTTTTGGTGTTCTTTTGACAGGCTAAGTCACGTTGATTTCCACGAGTCATGATTGGTACTTTCTATTACTAGCAAATTTTTAATTTCTGGATTCTTTATTCTGGACAATTTATTTTTAATCAAACAATACTTTTAAACAATTTTACGACTGTGTCCGTTTTGGTTTTTCTTCTCTTCTACTTTTTGAATTGTAAATACACATTGTAAATAAATCATCTTTATGTGGTGTCGGCAGGATCAGTTCGAAGTCCGAAGGATTGTAAGATTTTTGCAGGATCATAAAATTTTTGATAATAAATTTTTTTTTTGTATGGTTGGTCCGAATCGGCAGGATCACCATGTGGAGAGTGAAAGGATGTGGTGTAATAATGTTATGAGAATGTTATGGCAGGATCGCCATGTGGGGTAATAAGGATGTTTATATTTTGTTTCCCTATAGCCCTTGGTTTATTTTAAACAACTGGAAGGGTTCCAGCTAGTAATTAGGCGTTCAAAAGAACTGCCAGAATATTCTTGAAATTAAATTAAAAACAAAGGCAAGCGAGTGCCGAATTATGTTGATAGTTTAAGTCTGATTTTATTTATAAAATATTCTAGCTTAAATACTACTTATGAGAATCTATATGATAATCTAGAATTGAGTGATTTGTAAATCACTCAATTTATTAATAAAGAAAAATAAAATATCATAAAATTAAATTGAATTAAATTTTCATGTGTCATCAACTTGCACACAGTAATTTTTGTAATTCAATATTTGTTCCAAATAACTTTTGCCTCACTTCAACATGTGTAACATTATCGCTTGTTGCGCTACACACTTAAAGTTGGTATTTACCTACTGTGCAAGTTGTATGACATGTGTACTCTACAATTGCTTAATACTTAGAAAAACTGAAAAACACGGCGCCAAGAAAAATGGCCTCAATTTAAAAAAATCAAAAATTACCCCAAACCTAAATTTATTATTAGTATTTATTAATTAGTATTTATTTACTAGTATCCACTTTACGAAAATTGTAAAGATGGACAAATGAACGCTGATGAAAGGTGTAGCGGCCTTGAAATCGGTTTACTGATACGTTCTGCTAATCTGATTGCACATGCTAATGTTTTTCAAAAATAAAAAAAAAAACTCGTGGTAATTTGAATTTTCATTAATTCAATAAAACTGAACTTAACCCTAACAATAATAATTTCTCATTTATAAATTTATTATTGTTGTCGTCAATGTACACCTTTTGGGGCCATTTTTGTTATTTTTCAGGTTTTACATTGAAAACAACAAAAAAATAATTTGAAACCATTTTTCCTGTTTTTGATTTATTACACTTTAAATTGAAGATAGTTAAAGGTTCTTATCATATGATCGAAAAATTTAAATTATTTTCTTAATATTTTTATATATGTGTCAGTTTCAGTTAAAAGGGACCTATGGATGAAAAAATCAATTTTTACTTTTTTGGTGATTCTTAAAATAAACGCTCTTTCTAATGCAGCAAACCAAAGTTTTCTAACTGCATTACTTTTGTCACAAGTAAGCTTGAAAATACACCTTTGATAAGAGAGCCCGATGTAACAAATTCAATAATATTACAAACAAATAGTCCGCCATATTGACTTTACAAAATCCAATACGAGATTCGTAATCAGCGACCCCTAAAACCCCCTTATATCGGGTTTTGAGCTATAAAAGCGTTCAAAATTAACTTTTTAACTTCAAAATCGTTTTTCTCCAAAACTACACACACATATATATATATATATATATATATTAGGGCGGGGTCAAATTGTATGGAACAATTTTTTTTTTATGAAGCGTATAGCAAAAACGTAATATATAGGTGCTTCTGAGAAATTTTAATCAAGAGATCATAGCTCCAAGTCGGATTTGGAGCCCCCCAAAATTTCAAAATAGAAATTTTTCCATATATACATAGAACAATGTAATTAAATTCGTCATAAAATCGGATAGAATTATAGTATATTTCTCAATATGGGCTTGTTTGAAAGGTATTTTTATCACCTTTCAGAATCTGTATTGATACCTGTGGAATAAGTCGTCAATGGCAGCATTATTCAATTGAACAACTTTGTAACACTGAATAATGACGTTTCCTTCTTCCTTAATCGGTCATCGTGCGATGCGCACGCAGTATGCCAAAATACTTAAATAAAAACTCGGTTATCAGAATACCAATATTTTTTTTTATTTTTAAAATTAGTGTGACACAATCAAAGAGTGCAGTGATAATATCAAAGTTATTATGGATAATCAAGAACCATCAACATCGTCTGCGGTGTCTTCGCAAATGGAAGCAACAACTTCAACAAGTTTGGACTCTAGATTGACTAACATGCCTCATCAAGATATTGTTGTTTTGGGTTTATCAAGTGATTTAAATGATCTTAGTTTGCCTACTAAATGTGACATTTTAAAATATTATTTTTTTAAGTGATCGTGCTAAATTTGAAAACAAAATGTTCTCGTATAAAACTTTTACTCCTCACGTAACAGATAAATTGATCCAAATTTGGTGTTAATTAAATATTGAAATCATTAATAGAAAGAGTGTTTTAAAAATATTAACTGGTTTGCTTGATAAATACCAGAAACATGTACAACATAGAAACAAAAGAATTGAATTTAAAGCATTTGTTGCTTCAATAACCGAATTATTTTATATTGTCAAATGTAATTGCAAATTAAAAACAACAGAATGCTCGTGTGGATTGATTCCAGAACATCTAAAAGAATTTATGATGGAACAGCATAATGATAGAAAATTCACAATACCTGAATATACGGAAGACGTTGAAGAAGTAACTACAACAATACGAACACTCATAACCACGAAAAAAAAAAAAAAAAAAATGAAATGAATCATTTTTTTTCGTGTTTCAACTCTCATAGTGAACAGACGCGTTTTTATAATCGTCGCAACTGAATATGAAAAAAAAATTATATAAAAAAATATTTTCAAGTCACAAAAAATATAAAAAAAACAAAACATTTATTGAACAGTTATTTTACTGGTTTTATTTTATTTTTTGCTTGTGTGCAATATACATAAATATTTGCATACACAAACTAATATAAGTGAAAATAAAAAAGAGAACTCTGATGAGTTCATCTTCTGAAGAAAACAACAATAATCCTACAAGCAGTAGGAATGTGAAATATATATAACTTTAGTTGCTGATGACGACAGTAAAAAAAATGAATTTAACAAAAACCTGAATTTAACAGTAAACACAAATACTCGTGCGCGATCATTATCTCTGAACATGTTAAATAGTGATCAAGAAGCAACAACAATTGCACCCATCAGCAAACTTGTCAGATTAGCTGTACAAACAAACAAACAAACAATAAGTAACAAGGTGACCAACGTGCACAAAATGGTAGATGCGGTGAGTACAATAAATGATAATAAAATTCAAACAGGAATGGACAGATACATAACCGTGTTAAAAAGGGGAAGAAGTCCAAAATCAGCTCAAATTGCTTCAACATCGAAAGTTCCCAGAGATGGAAAAAACAATATAATAAATTCCGAAAATTGTTTCGCGATGTTATCTGAACAAGGCGATGAAGGCACAACTACAACAAGTTCGAGTAAGCCCCCACCCATATATTTAAGAGAGCAGAATTCCAGTTTGCTGGTTAAAAGTCTTATCTCATTAATTGGAGAAAATGAGTTTTATGTAACTCCAATTAAGCGCGGAAACATCAATGAGACAAAAATTCAGGTAGCTCATGAAAATAATTACCGAAAAATTGTTTTAGATTTAGAATCTAAAAATAAAAACTTCTACACGTACCAATTAAAGAGTGCTAAAGGTCTAACAGTCGTAATAAAAGGTATAGACTCTAGCGTGGATCCGGAAGAGGTCAAGTCTGGCATTGAAAATAGTGGCTACAAGGTGAAAAATGTCTCAAACATTAAAAATAGAGAAAAAATCCCCCAACCAATATTTAGAGTCGAGTTACAGCCAGATGGCATAAAAATAAAAAAGAATGAAGCGCATCCAATATATGACTTAAAGTACTTGTTGCATCGAAGAGTTACTGTTGAGCTTCCACATAAAAGAGCTGGGCCTGTTCAATGCCTGAACTGCCAAGAATTTGGGCACACGAAGACTTATTGCAAGTTGCCTACAGTCTGCGTTGTATGTGGTGAGTTACACAGTACTGCTAACTGTGATAAAATAAAAGGTGATACCAAGGCGAAAAAATGTGGCAATTGCGGCGGAAATCACACTGCCAACTATAGAGGCTGCCCCCTTTACTCGTTTTTTAAGAATTCATTAACCAAAAAAACCAATGCTACTCCCGCTCAGCCTAAAACCCCTATTGACTATCCACAGTTACCTCAACCGTCCACCAGCCAAAATCAATTTTCAAACATTTTCAAGTCTAACGCGACTAGTGCTCAACAACAATCTAACAACAAATTTTCATACGCTAGTATTTTAAAAAGCAATCAGAGTACGGCGCAAAAAACCGTAAATGTAAATGAAGATTCGGGGTATAATTTTAGTCGTATTGAAGCCTCAATTGAGAGCTTAATACAAACTGTAAACACATTTACTCTCAACATGTCCTGTATGATGCAGGAAATGTTGAAAATGCAGTCTACCTTGTTGCAGGCTGTACTAAGCAAACCATGAACTTAAAAATCTGTTTTTGGAACGCAAACGGCATCTGCCAACATAAAAACGAAATAGAATATTTTCTTCAGGATAAACAAATCGATGTTATGCTTATCTCAGAAACTCATTTGACATCTCGAAGCTGTTTCAGAATTAGTGGATATAATTTTTACGACACCAAGGATCCCCGTGGCAGAGCTTGTGGTGGTTCGGGAATCCTAATAAAAACGCGAATAAAACACCACCTGTTGAATGATTTTTGTGAAGATTATCTTCAAGCAACGAACATCTGCATCGAAACTTACTATCAAAAACTTGTAATATCATCTGTCTATTCGCCCCCCAGATTCTCAATTACCGAGAGTCAATATACGGCTTTTTATAAATCACTGGGCCTCCGTTTTCTAGCAGCTGGCGACTACAATGCTAAACACACATTTTGGGGTTCACGTTTAATTACACCTAAGGGACGAATTATTCGACACAATATCTAAACTGGGTTTGAATGTAGTTTCAAGTGGACAGCCAACATATTGGCCAACAGATCGACAAAAAATTCCTGATGTTATCGACTTTGGAATTGTGAAAGGCGTGCCCAGCGAGATGGTTGAAGTTGAAGCATCTTTGGACTTATCTTCAGACCACTCGCCTACTATTGTCACTATTTACTCACACACAACATGTGATTTAGCGATGACATCTGCACGCATTAACTGGCTGAAATACAGAAAATATCTGAGTGCTCATTGCTCGGAAAAAATGCCGCTGAGAACACCTTCAGACATAGACGATTCTCTCAGGTTGTTTGAAGCGCATGTTAAACAAGCTGCTTTTAATGCTACTTCAAATGAAATAAACCAACCAGTGAGATTTAACAATATTTTTTCTGTAGATATAGAAAGGCTATTGACTGAAAAACGGAGAGCTCGACGAGATTGGCAGCGCTACAGATCGCCCCAGCTAAAATTAAGGCTTAAGGAGTGTACCAAGCAGCTTAGGAAAGTTTTGCAAACTCAAAAAACAGCTTCCCTTCAAAAATTCCTTCAAGAGCTAGATGCAACACCACAAACAGATTATTCACTGTGGCGTGCAGCCAGAGGACTAAAAAGGCCGGTGATATGCAAACCCCCATTACGAGCCCCAAATGGTGACTGGGCAAAAACTGATGATGAAAAAGGTGCACTTTTTGTTAAACACTTAGAAAAAGTTTTCACTCCGAATATTTCTGCTGATATTGTTGAACTGCCACCAGTCATCCCTTTACCAGAAATACCTTAACACCAGAAAAGCCCCAGGTGTCGACAAAATAAGCAACAAAATGCTTCAAGAATTGCCTTACACTGCAAAAAGAATAATACTATTCATTTTTAACAGTATTCTACGCCTAGAACACTATCCTAAAGAATGGAAGGTTTCGCTAATTACTATGATACCAAAGCCCGGCAAGGATCATACAAAGGTTGAATCCTATCGGCCTATTAGTTTACTGTCTAACATTTCAAAACTATTTGAAAAGCTGTGTATGAGCAAGCTGATGCCTATAGTGACTAGTAATGGATGTATTCCAGATCATCAATTCGGTTTTCGCAGTCAACATAGCACAATTGAACAAACTCACAGACTAGTGAATGTCGTTAGAGACACTTTTGAAAAAAAGAAATACTGCTCTGCGCTCTTTATTGATGTCTCACAAGCTTTCGATAAAGTATGGCACGAAGGTCTTTTCAATAAATTAACACAAAATCTACCAGCAAACATCGTAAAGCTTTTAAAAAGCTATTTGATGGAACGTAAATTTGTAGTTAGGGAAGGCAATTTTTTAAGCCCTCCGCAGTCGATTGAAGCCGGAGTCCCTCAAGGCAGTATCTTCGGACCCTTACTTTATTTAATATATGCCTCTGACTTACCGTTAAGCAGTAACATTCATACATCAACATTTGCGGATGATACAGCCTTTCTAAGCGTTCACGAAAATCCTGTAGAAGCTTCCCGCAACTTACAAGAATATATATCCAAACTGGAAAAATGGCTCAAACAATGGCGTATAAAAGTTAACGAGCAGAAATGTGCACACGTCACTTTTACGTTGCGCAGGCAAACATGCCCGCCTATAAAAATTAACACCGAGACTATACCACAACACACTGTAGTCAAATATCTAAGCGTTCATCTTGATCGTCGTTTAACATGGAAATCGCATATAGACGCAAAGTTGACTCAAATGAAATTAAAAGCAGCTCAAATGAATTGGCTTATTGGAAGAAATTCTATACTAAGCCTAGACTGTAAACTACTATTATACAACGCGATCCTGAAACCAATATGGTTCTATGGAATCCAGTTATGGGGCACTGCCTCAGCATCAAATGTCGAAAAAATTCAAAGGCGACAAAATAAAATTCTACGTACAATTACAGCAGCCCCCTGGTATGTCAGAAACCATCGAATTCATAAAGACCTAGACGTTCCGTTGGTGAAGACAGTATTTTCAAAACACGCGAAAAAATATATAAAAAAACTTGAGTTGCACCCAAATCCACTTGCGCGCAATATTCTTCATTATAGAGGCCACACCCGGCTGAAAAGAAGGGATACTCTTTTTCTCAGCCGTTCACGAGAAATGTAAAACAACAAAAATTAACCGTTGAAATTAAAAATTTTGTTTAGCATTGGCTAAACTTATATTTAATATTTTTTTAGATTTAAGATTTGAAAAACTTATTGATAATTCAATTTAAATAATTAAAGATTCAATAAATAATAAAATTATCACAAAAAAAAAAAAAAAACTCATAACCACGGTTGCCAAATTTGACGATGTATCGTCATTTTGACGATTTCAGATGCCAAAAAAGGCAGTTTGACGACGTGACGATTTGTGTCTTAAATTTGACGATTTTTAAACAATTATAAGATGGCAGCGTTCTGCAGAACATTGACACTACTTTGAACATTTCAAGAACTTGGCAGCTTTTGCCGCAATATGTAAAAAAAGTTAGGAGTAAAAGTGATAGTTTTATCATAATTACTTGTTTTTGAGTTGATGATTACAGGAAATTGAATCTGAGTTCAGGAAATTGTAATTACTAATTTTAGAACAATTCTTCCCGGATACGGACATAAAACTCTTAGATTTTTAGAAAAAGATTTCAGTGATGAAAAAAAAACTCTAGTCTTTTATTTCCCACGTTAACTAATTTTATTAAAAAAATTTTGGTTTTACCACATTTTTCGGCAAATGTAGAAAGAGTGTTTAGCCAAGTTAATTTCAACAATGCAAAAGTTAGAAATCGGTTAGAGAAAGCTTCTTTGGAGGCAATTTTATATACTAAAGATAATTTAAAATTAAACAAGTGTAATTGTTTTGACATGAAAGTAGTACCTGATTTAATAAAACGGTTCAACTCCAATATATATGTTTACTGCCTATTTCACTATGTCGAAAGAAAATTTCCATATGTTTTCATTCGTATACTTATATTTGAAGCAAAAACAAATTCAAAAATTTTTTTTTTGTATCAAATGTATTTGTACGAATTAAAAAATAAAATTAAAAATTTTTTCGACATCGTGAAATCGGCAGTTAATTTTTTTTTTTTTTAATTTTTACAAATTTGTTGTAACATGAATAATACTATCATCATTTTTAATTTAAACTCAAATTTTATCACTAATTTCTCTAAAAATTTAAACTTGCTAATATTTTGTGGATATGGTATGTAGTAGTGATGTTACGAATATCAATTTTTAGTATTCGCGAATACGAATACGAATATTTAAAAAAGTATTCGCCGAATACGAATACGAATATTTCTTTTGAGGTTTATATTTCAAATTTAATTGGAAAAAATCCCTGCCTTTGCGTTAGTAGCTATAAATGAAAAAAAAAATTTAGTGATTTAACATTATTATTGCAATAAGATGCCGAATTTGAAAACCTCTACAGAATATTTTTTAATTATTTTACTTACATACTTTCAGATTTCGTTTTTCTTACTCTGCGTGAAATACAATGGGGTTTTTTAATAAAAATTAATATATTTTTTTACATTTTATGTACTTTTTTTAAACTTTTGTATGATTTTTTTTGGAAAATGTATGGGAAAATTATTCTAAAAATATTCGCTTGAATTTGGCGAATATGAATACGAATATCTTAAAACAGGCGAATAGTCGAATTCGAATACGAGTATTCGTAACATCACTAGTATGTAGGTATTGTATTAAAAAATACACAAAACACCTGATTATACTTTGTTTCAACAGTTGATCTCTTAATTGATAAGAATTTACTTTATTTTATATAAAAACCCTTGAATTTTATTTGTTATGTTATGTTTTATTTGAAAAAATTTTGTTTTTATGTTCGACGATTTATTGACGACTCCGTTAATCTATTTTAACGATTTTGGCGATCTTACAGTAAAAATTTGACGAATTCGGACCCATTTCATCTGGCAACTATGCTTACAACTGGTACCGATGATCCAAGATACGAACCAGAGAACTGCAACAATCATGATCGATCCTACTTATTTCCTTACGTTGAATTTTAAGAACAACACAAACATGTATTATTCAATTTTATACTCGTTTGCTTTTTATGCACAAGCAGAAAATTCATCATCAAGTATAAATCATTTCGATCATTTGATGTGAATGTATATGATACTTGTTGCATAAAACAACAAGAGAATAAAACTGAATGTTTGAAACGAGCGGTTGGTTAAAAAAGTGTTTTTTGCTTTTGAACGAAAACGATTAGATCATACAAATCAATGTGCATGATCAAGTATACTCAAAAATTAAGCACACGTTGCCGATCTCTGATACGAACCACCTGAATTACACATTCCAATGCACATTCAAGGAACAGAAAGACATGTACAATTATTAACGAGTGTTTCAAAAAGAGTTATAGAAAAGAATCGTGAAGGAGTTATGGCAGTTACATTAGAACGTCGTAAGAAAACTCTCCGAATGGAAAGTTAAAGGGACTTTAAAAAATAATATTACCACGTTAAAACATTAAATTATAGGTCGAGAATAATATTTAAAAATAAATTGAATTAAACATGTAAAAATAGTGTTTTTTTGTTGAAACTTTAAAAATTTTGATTTTTTCAGATCGATTTTCATACAAAAAGGAGTTCGAAAACAAAAAAATTGATCGTAATTAAAGTTTTTTTTTTTTTTTGATAAATTTTATTATTTATTGAATCCTCAATTGTAAATTAAATTATCAATAAGTTTTTCAAATCTTAAATCTAAAAAATATTAAATATAAGTTTAGCCAATGCTAAACAAAATTTTTAATTTCAACGGTTAATTTATGTTGTTTTACATCTCTCGTGTACGGCTGAAAAAAAGAGTATCCCTCCTTTTCAGCCGGGTGTGGCCTCTATAATTTAAAATATTGCGCGCAAGTACATTTGGGTGCACCTCAAGTTTTTTTATATATTTTTTAGCGTTTATTGAAAATACTGTCTTCACCAACGGAACATCTAGATCTAGATCCGATGATTTCTGACTTACCAGGGAGCTGCTGTAATTGTACGTAGAATTTTATTTTGTCGCCTTTGAATTTTTTCGGCATTTGATGCTGAGGCAGTGCCCCATAACTGGATTCCATAGAACCATATTGGTTTCAGGATCGCGTTGTATAATAGTAGTTTACAGTCTAGGCTTAGTATAGAATTTCTTCCAATAAGCCAATTCGTTTGGGCTGCTTTTAATTTCATTTGTATTTACTTTGCGTCTATATGCGATTTCCATGTTAAACGACGATCAAGATGAACGCCTAGATATTTGACAACAGTGTGTTGCGGTATGGTCTCGGTGTTAATTTTTATAGGCGGGCATGTTTCCTTGCGCAACGTAAAAGTTACGTGCACACATTTCTGCTCGTTAACTTTAATACGCCATTGTTTGAGCCAATTTTGCAATTTGGATATATACCCTTGTAAATTGCGGGAAGCTTCCACAGGATTTTCGTGAACGCTTAGAAAAGCTGTATCATCGGCAAATGTTAATGTATGAATGTTACTGCTTAACGGTAAGTCAGAGGCATATATTAAATAAAGTAATGGACCGAAGATACTCCCTTGGGGAACTCCGGCTTCGATCGACTGCGGTGGGCTTAAAAAATTGCCTTCCCTAACTACAAATTTTCGTTCAATTAAATAGCTTATTAAAAGCCTAACAATGTTTGCGGGTAGATTTTGTGTTAATTTATGTATAAGACCTTCGTGCCATACTTTATCGAAAGCTTGAGAAACATCTATAAAGAGCGCAGAGCAATATTTCTTCTTTTCGAAAGTGTCTCTGATAACATTCACAAGTCTGTGAGTTTGTTCAATTGTGCTATGTTGTCTGCGAAAACCAAATTGATGATCTGGAATGCATCCACTTCTAGTCACTATAGGCATCAGCTTGCTCATATACAGCTTTTCAAATAGTTTTGAAATGTTGGGCAATAAACTAATAGGCCGATAGGATTCAACCTTCGTATGATCCTTGGCGGGCTTTGGTATCATAATAATCATCGAAACCTTCCATTCTGCAGGATAGTATTGCAGCCGTAGAATACTATTAAAAATGAATAGTATAATTCTTTTTGCAATATAAGGCAGTTGTTGAAGCATTTTGTTGCTTATTTTGTCGACACCTGGGGCTTTTTTGGTGTTAAGACTAGTGATGGCCTTTTCAATCTCCACAATGTTAAATCTTAACGGTATTTCTGGTAAAGAGATGACTGGTGGCAGTTCAACAATATCAGTAGAAATATTTGGTGTAAATACATTTTCTAAGTGCTTAACAAAAAGAGCACCTTTTTCAGCATCAGTTCTTGCCCAGTCACCATTCGAATCTCGTCACGGAGGTTTGCAAATCACTGGCCTTTTAAGTCCTCTGGCTGCACGCCATAGCGAATAATCTGTTTTTTTTTTTTTGCAGCGAAGCTGTTTTATGTGTTTGTAAAACTTTTCTGAGCTGTTTGGTGCATTCCTTTAGCCTTAACTTTAGCTGGGGGGATCTGTAACGTTGCCATTCTCGTCGCGCTCTCCGTTTTTCAGTCAATAGCCTTTCTATATCTACAGAAGAAATGTTGTTGAATCTTACTTGTTGATTTGGTTGATTTGAAGAAGCATTAAGAGCAGCTTGATTAACATGTGCTTCAAACAACCTAATAGAATTTTCTATGTCAGTAGGTGTTCTCAACAGTATATTTTCTGTGCAATGAGCACTCAAATATTTTTTGTATTTCAGCCAGTTAATACGTGCATATGTCAGCGGTAAATCGCATGTTGATGTTGCAGTTGTGTGTGAGTAAATAGTGATAATAGTAGGCGAGTGATCTGAAGATAAATCCAATGATGCTTCAACTTCAATCATTTCGCTGGGCACACCTTTCATAACTCCAAAGTCGATAATATCAGGAATTTTTTGTCGATCCGTTGGCCAATATGTTGGCTGACCACTTGAAACTACATTAAAGCCCATTTTTGAAATTGTGTCAAACAAAACACGACCCTTGGGACTGATTAAACTTGAACCCCAAAATGTGTGTTTAGCATTGTAGTCGCCAGCTGCTAGAAAACGGGACCCCAGTGTTCAATAAAATGCGGTATATTGACTCTCTGAAATTGAAAACCTGGGAGGAGAATAAACAGATGATATCACAAGTGGGTAGTGTTTTATTCGCGTTTTTATTAGAATTCCCGAGCCACCACAAGCTCTACCTCGAGGATCCTTGGTGTCGTAGAAATTATATCCACTAATTCTAAAATAGCTTCGAGACGTCAAATGAGTTTCTGAGATAAGCATAACATCGATTTGTTTATCCAGAAGAAAATATTCTATTTCATTTTTATGTTGGCAGATGCCGTTTGCGTTCCAAAAACATATTTTCAAGTTCATGGTTTGCTCAATACAGCCTGCAACAAAGTAGACTGCATTTTCAACATTTCCTGCATCATACAGGACATGTTGAGAGTAAAAGTTTTTACTGTTTGTATTAAGCTCTCAATTGAGGCTTCAATACGGCTAAAATTAGACCCTGGAGCTTCGCTTACTGGTACCGGTTTTTGCGCTGTATTGTGGTTACTTTTTAAAATGTTAGCGTATGAAAATTTATTATAAGGTTGTTGCTGAGCAATAGTCGCGTTTGATTTCAATACGTTTGAATATTGTTGCTGACTGGTAGACGGTTGAGGTAACTGAGGGTAGCTTAAAAGTGTGATAGGCTGAGCGGGGATAATATTTTCTTTTTTGTGCGAGGAGCGTTTAAAAAACGAGTAAAGAGGGCAGCCTCTATAGTTGGCAGTGTGATTTCCGCCGCAATTGCCACATTTTTTCGCCTTGGGATCACCTTTTGTTTTGTCACAGTTAGCGGTACTGTGTAGCTCACCACATACAACGCAGAGTGTAGGCAACTTGCAATAAGTTTTCGTGTGCCCAAATTCTTGGCAGTTCAGGCATTGGATAGGTCCAGCTCTTTTATGTGGCTGCTCAACGGTAACTCTCCGGTGTAACAAATACTTTAGATCATAGATTGGATGGGATTCATTTTTTTTTATCTTTATGTCACCTGGCTGTAACTCGACTCTAAATATTGGTTGGGGGATTTTTTCTCTATTTTTGATGTTTGAAACATTTTTCACCTTGAATCCACTATTTTCAAGGCCAGACTTGACCTCTTCTGGATCCACACTAGAATCTATACCTTTTATTACAACGGTTAGACCTTTACCACTCTTAAGCTGATATGTATAAAAATTTTTATTTTTAGTCTCAAAGTCTGAGACTATTTTTCTGTAATTATTTTCTTTAGATACCTGAATTTTTGTTTCATTTATTTTCCCACGCTTGATTGGAGTTACGTAAAACTCATTTTCTCCAATTAAGGAGATAAGGCTTTTTACCAGAAAGCTGGAGTTCTGTTCTCTTAAATAAATCGGTGGTGGTTTACTCAAACTTGTATTAGTTGTGTCTTCATCACCTTGTTCAGTTAAAATCGCGAAACGATTTTCGGAATTTTTTATATTTTTCCCATCTTTGGGAACTTTTGCCGTTGACGCAATTTGAGCAGATTTGGGACTTCTTCCCCTTTTTAACACAGTTATGTATCTATCCATACCTGTTTGAATTTTATTATCACTATTTTCACTTACTTTATCCATAATTTTATTCATTTGGTGCACGTTGGTCACCTGGGTATTTATTGTTTGTTTGTTTGCTTCTACAGCTAAGCTGACAAGTTTGCTAATAGGTGCAATTGTTGTTGTTTCTTGATCACTATTTAACATGTATGGAGAGCATGATCGCGCACGAATAGTTGTGTTTTGTGTAGAATTCAGGTTTGTGCTTAATTCAATTTTTTTATTGTCGTCATCAGAAACAAAAGTTAAATAAGCATTTCTACTGCTTGTGGGTTTATTGTTGTTGTTGTTGCCAGAAGATGAACTCATTTAGAGTTCTCTTGTTTTTTTCACTTATAAGAGTTTGTGTATGCAAATATTTATGTATACACAAGCAAAAAAAAAAAATTAAATAAAACCAGTATAATAACTGTTTAATAAATGTTTTGTTTTTGTATTTTTTGTGACTTTAAATTTTTGATAATTTTAATATTCAGTTAGCATGTTAGCATGTCTATTTTTTATTAAAGGGCTATTAGACACGCATACTTGTCTGCAGACATGTACGATGGCATAACAAAACTCACTGTCATATAATATACATATAATACAAAAACAAAACTTTAGAATTTGTTTTTGCTTCTTTCGACATAGTGAAATAGGCAGTAAAAATATTGACTTTTTGTTAGAAATTTATATTATTTACTACGTTTTTATTTGTAATGTGTAGCTGTAATGTAGCTAAATACCAATTCATCAGTAGATATTTACCTTCATTTTTTAAATACTCATCTACTCATCCATAAACTCCCAAATAACAACTGGGTGCTCCTACAGAAAAAGCACAATACGCCTGTGTTCTGTAATTCACTACAAAATGAAAGTAAAAAACTTTCGAATTTCACTGTGTTCTAGAAAAGTAAAGAAACTTTGTTTCTCCGAAGATTTCATTTTTGTTTTGTTTCAAACAGATTTTTAAAATAATGTGGGAACAACTCTAGTTTCGCTGCGTTGTTAAAAAAAATATCCTATCCGATGGAGAATTCCAGTACAAAATTGCGAATGTATGATGCATGTTTCATATAATATGGTCAATATTGGTATCATTTAAAAGCTTTTGAGAAGATGGTAAATGATTTGCTAAACATATGAAAAGTAATATTATCAGGCTCAAGTTCAGTTTTATTGAATTAATGAAAATTCAAAATTACTAAGAGTTTTTTTTGTGTTGGAAAATATTATTATTTATATCCAATCAGTTTTTAGCAGAACGTATCAGTACTGATTTCAAGGCCGCTACACCTCTCATCAGCGTTCAATTGTCCATCTTTACAATTTTCGTAAAGTGCATACTAATTGAGAAGAATATAAACTATTTAACCAGTTTTCAACAGAAATAGAATATGAGAATTAATTTTTAATTCAATTTTTATTCTACAATGAAACAGTGCTGGTTAGTACGAAATTCCCTCACTACTGTTTGGAACTAATAATCAACACAAACTCATATTCAGTTATCATCAAAGTATTCTACTTTGTATTT
Source organism: Lypha dubia (assembly GCA_947311025.1). Taxonomy (NCBI): domain Eukaryota; kingdom Metazoa; phylum Arthropoda; class Insecta; order Diptera; family Tachinidae; genus Lypha; species Lypha dubia. Next base: position 31,515,242 of record OX371262.1, on the reverse strand, counting down.
TAACGTTTTTTTGTTGTTTTTACTCTATATTAGGGAAATTCACATATTACTGTGACCCCTGCTATTAGGGTATTTATAGCTCGTGCCCAAGCGAAATTAATATTTTTTTTATATTATTATTATTACGAATAAACGTAATTATTATTCGAACTTATATTGTACTCTTAGTAATTTTGAATTTTCATTAATTCAATTAAACTGAACTTGAGCCTGATAATATTACTTTTCATATGTAAATCAATATAAGTTCGAATAATAATTACGTTTATTCGTAATAATAATAATATAAAAAAAAATATTGATTTGCTAAACTTTTAACTGAACTAGCTGTCAAACAAAAAAAAACGTGACAAATTATATTAAAACTAAACAGCTAATAAAAAACAATAGAGACAAAAATATATGTTTGTGATTTTTTAAAAAAATCATAATAATTAAATTATTTTTTTGTCCATTTTTTTATCTTTTTCACGAAATTTTGTAATAAAAAATTTATTTCAATAGAGAATTGTCAAATCGAAGCAAGTAGATGAGTCGTGTAAACAGCATGATTCATAAACATGCTTCAGAAAGCGAAGCAAGTGCTTCAGTTTGTCGTGTGAACATAGTATAAAAGATTATAGAACGCAACACTGGTAAAAATTCCGAAAAATCTAAAAAAACTTCACGGCGAAACTGACGAAGTCTTGAGCCGGCTCAGCTTTCAAAAGAATGAAGGCCGGCGGCGGCGCGGCGCACAGAAAATAAGCGGCATGTAACTCCGTTGCAAATTGCTCCAGTAGCACGGATGCGACACAAAATGGTAGCCGCGCCGCCGGTAATTCTTCTAGTTTTACCGTCGATGTTTATGATTTTCTACACGGCGAAATTAAAACATAGCGCAAAGAAGTCAACTATAATTTCAATATGTAATCTTTACTGTTGAATCAAAAATATATATTGAGAGCATCTAATTGTTAGCATTAGTAAAACACTGGTTACTGGTTTTACGAAAACATTGAAGAAATTGGTAAAAAAATCATATATTTGGTTTACATATATATTTCCTAGAGTGAAGAGATATGTTAGCATGTTTAAAACATGGCTACTGGCCACAAATTTTACGAAAACATTGAAGATTTTGGTAAAATAATCGTAAATTTGGCTGACATATATATTTCCTATAGTGAAGAGATGTGTTAGCATGTCTACAAGTAAGGCTCCTGGCCATAAATTTTACGAAAACATTAAAAAAATTAGTAAAAAAATCATATTTTTGGTTGACATAAATATTTCCTATAGTGAAGAAATTAGTTAGCATGTCTAAAAACTTGGCTAATGGCCACAAATTTTACGAAAACTTTGAAGAAATTGGTAAAAAATCATATATTTGGTTGACATAAATATTTCCTATAGAGAAGAAATGTGTTAGCATATCTAAAAACATGGCTACTGGCACAAATTTTACGAAAACATTGAAGATTTTGGTAAAATAATCATATATTTGGTTTACATAAATATTTCCTATAAAGAAGAGATGTGTTAGCATATCTAAAAGCATGGCTACTGCCTACAAATTTTACGAAAACATTATAGAAATTGGTAAAAAATGCATATATTTGGTTGACATAAATATTTCCTATAGTGAAGAGATGTGTAAGCATGTCTAACAACTTGGCTAATGGCCACAAATTTTACGAAAACTTTGAAGAAATTGGTACAAATTAATATATTTGGTTGACAAAAATATTTCCTATAGAGAAGAAATGTGTTAGCATATCTAAAAACATGGCTACTGGCACAAATATTACGAAAACATTGAAGATTTTGGTAAAATAATCGTAAATTTGGCTGACATAAATATTTCCTATAGTGAAGAGATGTGTTAGCATGTCTAAAAGTATGGCTCCTGGACATAAATTTTACGAAAACATTAAAAAAATTGGTAAAAAAATCATATATTTGGTTGACATAAATATTTCCTATAGTGAAGAAATTAGTTAGCATGTCTAAAAACTTGGCTAATGGCCACAAATTTTGCGAAAACTTTGAAGAAATTGGTACAATATTAATATATTTGGTTGACAAAAATATTTCCTATAGAGAAGAAATGTGTTAGCATATCTAAAAACATGGCTACTGGCAAATTTTTACGAAAACATTGAAGATTTTGGTAAAATAATCGTAAATTTGGCTGACATAAATATTTCCTATAAAGAAGAGATTTGTAAGCATGTCTAACAACTTGGCTAATGGCCACAAATTTTACGAAAACTTTGAAGAAATTGGTACAAATTAATATATTTGGTTGACAAAAATATTTCCTATAGAGAAGAAATGTGTTAGCATATCTAAAAGCATGGCTACTGCCTACAAATTTTACGAAAACATAATAGAAATTGGTAAAAAAATTCATATATTTGGTTGACATAAATATTTCCTATAGTGAAGAGATGTGTAAGCATGTCTAACAACATGGCTACAGGCCAAAAATTTTACGAAAACATTGAAGAAATTAGTAAAATAATATACTTTGTTGACATAAATATTTACTATAGTGAAGAGATGTGTTAGCAGGTCTAAAAACATGGCTACAGCCCACAAATTTTACAAAAAGATTGAAGAAATTGGTAAAAAATTTATATATTTGTTTGACATAATTAATTCCTATAGTAGAAAGATGTATTGGCATGTGTAAAAGCATATTTAGTTATACTGCGCTGATACCTCCAATGTTGCGCCGATAGCAGCTTTTGCGCCGGTGGTAGGAAAAGATTAAGCGGCAGCCTCTATTTTATTTTTGGCGCGAAACGTTAAAATAAATTTGTCGCCTGTACATTGCATTTTTCGAACGCCGTAAAACTCGGGAAATTTATAGACTAAGTATGGCAACACAAGATGCGGCAATTTTATTTTAAAATCAAATATATTGATAGTTAAAGGTTATAGATCGTTATAAGAGTATCGATATAGCATAAAACTCACATGACTGATCCCATTAACACAAAAAAAAAAAATTGGAAAAAAAAGACTGCAAACGAATAAGACCGCAATGAATCGGCTGTAAATATAAAATAGTGCGGACCGACTGCATATGAACAAAATTACTGCATACAATCGGGAAGAACGAAAAACCGACTGCAATCAAACTGCTGTGCACATATATATATATCTATATATATATATATATATATATATATATTAGGGCGGGTTAATTTTTTTTTTTTTGATGAAGTGTATAACAAAAACGTAATCTATAGGTGATTCTGAGAAATTTTGCTCAAGAGACCATAGCTCTAAGTCGGATTTGGAGCCCCCCAAAATTACAAAATAGAAATTTTTTCCATATATACATAGAACAATTTAATATATATTGTGATCTTAAGAAATCGGATGGTTATAAAAAATTTGCTCTTTATATACATACATATACATATGTATTTAAAAACATTCGGGCTACCAAAGCGCGAAATTTGAGATACACTATTTTATCTCATCGAGCACTCATATGAGTTTAAAAATATAAATTATTTAAAGCAAAACAATCACTGAAATGTTTGCCCTTATACCATTATGTGCAATAAATAGTTTTTACTACTTAATATCTTTCAAATCAAAAAAATAACTTCATGATGTATTTTTATTAGCACCTATTTAATATATAAAACCACAGTCTACGGATTTGTTCCTCCTCACATACATACATTGTTATTTACTTATTTGTTTATTCCCTACAAGCATTTTATGAAAAAATTGATCATATTCGAGTCATTTATGACTCCTTTGCGCGATTAAAATAAGTATATATGAGCTCATTTTCTGATCATAAATGTTTGTTTTCTCGGGAGAAAATGATTCCCTACCCGTGACTCTTCTTGGGGAGTCTTTTATTACCCGCTTTTCTGATCAGTTTCGAGTCATTTATGACTCATATTTTTAATGATTTGCGAGTCTTTTTCGAGTCATTTTTTAGTCGTATTTATAATTGCTTGCGAGTCTTTTTCGAGTCATTTTTATTCGCATTTCTAATTATTTTCGAGTCGTTTTCGATTTATTGTTCAGTCCTATTTCTAATCGTCTGCGAATCATTTATGAGTCGTTTTTAGTCGTATTTCTGATCGTTTGCGAGTCTTTTTTGACTCTTTTTTTCAGTCATATTTGTAATCGATTACGAAAAGAAATATTTTTCGATTTAAATTATTAATTACTTCAGTTTATTAAAATTATATAAATTAAATTATTATTAAATTATATATTAAATAATAATATAAAAATGTTTAGTAAAAAAAAATAACAGTAAGAAAAGGAATTGAATTTATAAAAAAAAGTAATAATAATAGTGGGATTCATAATTCGTCGTAAATTTTGTAAAGTGTGTAATTATAACACAATAGTGTTAGAAAAAAATTTTCCACACCCAGTAGGCTTATTTTACAATTTGTTTTGTATTTTCAATTCGTTTGTTTGAGAAACAAACCGTCACGTGTTCGTCTTCGTTGGTTCGAAAATTGACGTTGAGTTATGTGACCATGTTTTGCTCTCCCGGTTATCAAAAAACAATTCAGTTATTTTAACAAGTTAAATAAAAACAATTATTTTTATTACCTTCTGCAAACCTGATGGTCCTTTTGGAAAATTCTGTTGCATAGAATATTTTTTAATTTTTTTCAACTTTTAAGAAAATAACAAAAATAAATATGAATTATGTATGTATACCTTTTTTGAAATTAGCGCTGCTTTAGGACTCTTAGGTTCTTTATTGCATTTAAAAGGAATTCGTATTAGGTCATTTGTTAACACTAAAATACCCAGATTTTGGCCAACTTCTAAAGCATTTTGAATAGTCTGTTCAATATTTTGATAACGCTCTTTAGGATTTTCTGATCACAAAATATATTTGATTTGTTCACTAACATTGTCATTTAGTATCACCTGAGTTTTAAAATACGAGTAATTTACATGAGTATGTATGTACATATGAAAAAGTTCTTACACAATTCTGGCTTTTGGTTAAGAGTCTCTAATATGTATGGAAATAGTAAAGAGCCCATGGTATCCTTTCTTAAATTTGTCATTTTAAAATATCTTACAAAAAATTTTAATTAATTCATTTGGTCATTTGTTAACACTAAAATACCCAGATTTTGGCCAACTTCTAAAGCATTTTGAATAGTCTGTTCAATATTTTGATAACGCTCTTTAGGATTTTCTGATGACAAAATATATTTGATTTGTTCACTAACATTGTCATTTAGTATCACCTGAGTTTTAAAATACGAGTAATTTACATGAGTATGTATGTAAGTATGTACATATGAAAAAGTTCTTACACAATTCTGGCTTTTGGTTAAGAGTCTCCAATATGTATGGAAATAGTAAAGAGCCCATGGTATCCTTTCTTAAATTTGTCATTTTAAAATATCTTACAAAAAATTTTAATTAATTCTTACAAAAAATTTAAAATAAAATTTTATCGGTCTGAAGCAAAATTAAATTTAAAATTAATTAAATTAAAATGACAAGAGAATCCGAAAATTTATTGAAACTTTTATTCGTTTAATACAAATAAAAATAACTGAATTAAAATCAGTTTTTCATCATCTAGATGAGCAAAATATTATTCATAAATAACTTCAAAACAGTCAAATTTCAAACACCTGCATGATCCATTTTCGATTGCTGTATGTTTTGTTATTGTATTTTCAATAAATTCCTTTTTAAGCATAAGCACGAATCATTTTCAAGACTTTTTTCAAGCGCGCAAGTGATTAATTAGTTTTTAATCGTCAAAAGTACTCGAGGAAGACTCAGTTAGGTGATTTTTGATAAAACAATCTTCCAAATGCTAGTAGGGTTTCATGGTCTATGTGTTTTTGTTTATTTATGTATGTATATATGTACATATGTATATTTTTCTTTTTGAGTGGCCTCAGTTGTCATACCATTTGTCAAATAAATGTAGAAGAAATAAAATAAATTTACTCCTCCTTCATATCATTATAGCGCCTGCGTCAATTTGTAGTTCTATCATTGTTGTTGCTGTTGTCATTACTATTCTATTAAGGAAACGGTACATATTCTTCCCATTTCTTTTCACTCGCGTATATCTCCTGAAATTATACCACAATCCACCATGTGCTTGAAATATTTTGAAACTTTTGTAGCACATGGTGGATTGCAATTTATTTTTCGAACCAAACTTAGAAATTTATTCTTCTGCTCTCTTGAAAACCATGTTCGAAAATTTTGAAAACTTTTGTAGCACATGGTGGATTGCAATTTATTTTTCGAACCAAACTTAGAAATTTATTCTTCTGCTCTCATGAAAACCATCAGCGTTGCCATTATGGCATTAAAATTAAAATATCACTTTTAAGCTTTTTGCAGGCCAATGACACTTTTTATTACCCTTTTTTTAGTTTATATCTACATATCTATGTATCATTTAAAAAAAAAGTATGCCACTTCTTGATCCTTATTAAAAATGAGTAAAAGTTTTAGTATTTCTCACGAAACTTCTCGCCGAACCAGAAACTTTGACTAATGAAAGTAATGACTAGAAAGTAATATAAACAGCAATATGTATGAGGATATACGTTAGAGTTGCCAATTATTCGCCTTTCAATTTTGTTCGAATAATTCAAATAATAGTTTTTGTTCGTTCGATCAAACGATTAAAGCTAAAAATTTTTTCGATTAATCGATGAGAACAACGAATAAAAAAATGCTTAAAATTAATTTATTGTCAAAAAATATATGTATGTCATTAACACAAAAATGCATAAGTATATAATCAAAATAAATTAAAAATTAAATAGTTAATATTTTTATCAACTTTTATCAAAATACTCATCAGTAGATGTTTTACCCTTTGTGTTTAAAAAATTTTAAAGCTCATCCATTTATACGAAAACTCACAAATAAATTTGTGAATTACTGCATAGACGAAATATATATTAAGATATTGCTAACCCGCAACAAATAAATAAAATTTAAAACATAAATACTTGAGTACATGCTCAAATAAATGTAAAATTTTATTTTTATCAATAAAAAAAATATACATAAAATTAATAATACATAAAAAAACTTAAAAATGTAATAACTGAGATTACTTCGATTTTAATACTTCAAAAACACATGTTTTATTCAGTCAAAATATCTCAAATGATTTTTTTTTTGTTTGTTAAATTAGACAATTTAGGATGTTCTTAAGAATTACATTTTGAAAAACCTCTCGCTAATTGTCGATATATCACCTACTCTAGTGAGAAAAGCATGAAATAGTTTAAATATCTAAATTTTCTGCTCTTTTTTAGATTTTTCCAAATATACTATATCGTCTAAAATATCGCTGAATTCTTTTTTATTATCTGAATTTTAATACTTTGAATACAATTATTTAATTCGCATAAAAGTTTGTTATTTTCATTAATAATAACTTCTTTTATATCATTACTTTATTCAAAAATTTTGTTTTTGTTTCAAATGTAAATTATTCGAAATAAAGAACTTCTTCGATATCGGCGAACAGGCAGTTAACGTATTTTAAAGTTTAATGTGTCTCTTATTTATTCTTATTTTAATAAGTTTTCGTAAATCTGTTGCAAAATAATTATTAATTTTTTTTGTTGATCCAACAATTTTGTATACTTTAGGACACTTGTTACATGTGACTTTGTTTTTTTTTTTTTCTTTTTTCATTTTTGTTCTTGGTAAAATATGTATGTACTTTCAAACCGAGTTCAATTTTTTGGCTTTAGTGTATTTCTAACTTATTCACCTGACAGTAAAAAAAAACCCATTCTTGAAAATTGTTTAACGTTTAATTTAAAACATAGCACGTCTACTAGGTATGCGCAGTTCGACAACTTCCAAAATAACTTGTATTGCTTGATATAAAGTACTCGCTTTGTTTCAAATCATACAAACCAATTTAACACATTTTTTACGTATGCAAAAATATGTTCGATTAATTGATATAAATTAATCGATTTATTCGTTATTCGAAATTCGGCATTTTAAAATTATTCGAACAAGAATTTAGTTTTGTTTGATCGATTAATCGAATTATTCTTAATCGGGTGACAACTCTAATATACGTACATAAAATAACTAACGCAAAAAGGTTTTGGTTCGAGATAGATGTTTTATGACAAATGCATATTCCAATATTAGTATGTTAAATATATATTAACGAAGCTTTTTGTAAAACTAACATATTTTTGTTTTAGTAAATTTTGTTTTTTTCTTAAAAAAGGCCTGACCCTAATTAACTTACAGTACCCTTTTTTTTAAATTAATATCCATTTTATGACACTTTTTCAAAATTTTCAACGGCAACCTTGAACAACATCGTAATCACGTTTCTTAAGAAAACGAGAACGAACGATGTATTTTCTCTACGATTCATACAAATCGAACAGATGTCCTTTGAATGCTGTGGCTAAAGCAAACGAGTGCATAGGTTTGAATGTGTTTGCAAATGATGTTAATATATGATGATGCTTTCTATTATGGTTTGCTATGAACATGTATTTCAGTTTTAAAACGTCGTTGCTCACATTTAGACGCTTCGTTTCTTATGGTCGAACAAGTTGAAAAATATTATATAGACAAAAGAAAAATCAAAAGATACTATAAAACTATTTGAAATGTGTGTAATTACATATGAAAAATTATTTTTTGCAAATACATGAAATATTTTTTAAGCAAAAACGAGTGTGCAGAAAAAAAAATTTTATTTGGTGATATATTTCAATTGAAACAAAACAAAGAGCGTTGTTCTGTATATAATTACTATGTAAATCAATTAGGAAATTGAATTAGTCAATTGTATTGACACGAAAAAGTTTCAATAAAATTAAAAAACGTAATTAAACAGTAAAACATATTTATAAAATTCTATTTATTTGTATTTAAATGAAACAAAGTTAATGTGTGAAAAAAATTCAGTTTCTTAATAAAAAAAATTAAAAAAAAAAATTTTTAAACTATTCAAGTTTTATAATATTATTGGAAATTAAACTATGAATATTGAAGATCAAAAAATAATATTTGTTTAAGTGATAAAAATTAAGAATTTATTTTATATAAAAATAAAGTGCATTTATAATTAAGTCACAAAAGAGGTGTAAAATAAAATAAAAAAAATTTGTTGTTCATTTTACAGCATATATCATAATATTATACTCTATGTCTACTGTTTACGAAATATAATGACATGATGATAAAGATCATATTGATCATGTTTTTAAGTGTTTCTAAAGGTAAATTATATCATCAAAATCTAAAGAACCTTTTTACTTTTTTTAAAATTCATATATATTTTACTGAATATTGCTTCCATCTTCATTATTATTATCGGAAAATGTTTTTAGTTCGAAATAATATCCAAGACTTATTATACAGTTTTAGAAATCGTTCTCCACATAAACATAATCTACATTATGATATTTACGGGGCTATAATGAAAAATTACTATAGTAATTTAAATTGCCTACCAAATCAGTGAAAATAATTATTTTTTTCTATAAAATTAAATAAAATTCAGACAAATTTCATATTGAAAATGGATTATATACAAAAAATTTTGGTTCTAGTAATTGAATATATAATTTTCGTTGTAGCTTGAACTTTAACAACGAAATTAATTGATTCTTGTAATTCTTACTTATTATATATATTTAAAGATTTTGGTAAAATTAGGCACTTGATTCAGTGAATCAATTATACAAACTATTTATTACATTACAGAATTAATGTCAAGCAAAGACCTGTCTGAAAATAATATTAAAAATTTTTTTCTCTGATATATTTGGGAAAAAGCATTTCGGCTAATATATTTTTGTCTTAATGTTTAAGATTACTTCTTCAATGGTACTTCTTTGAATGGTACTTTTGTATATAAGTGAATTTTTCAACACCTTTTAGGAAAAGTTAACTTTCGGAAAAGATTAAAAAAAACATTTTTTTTTTTTAATAAATTTCATTATTGAATATATGCTTTTGGGAAAGGTAGTTTTTTTAGCTTTGAATTTTCAGTCGAACTGAATGTTGTTTAATCAAAGAAATTTATATATTCAGGCTTAAATACGTTCTTAATATAATTTTATTTAAAAAATATAACATTTATTCGAGCAAATAATAAATTCAAGAATTTATGTTTTCAAAAATTATTATTCATGTCGTATAACGATTTCATCTTCTTAAATTATTTCTCTATTGAATATAAAATTATTATTTTTTTGATTATTTACAGTTGCATTGTTGATAATAAATGACATTGCTAAGACAGGGAAAGGCAATAACATTATCTGAAACAAAAATAAATAAATTGAAAATTATCCACTCAAAAAAAATTTCAGATTTATCCCCCAATTTAAAAATAGGACAAATTAGTAAAATTAATGAATATATATGTATCTAAAAGTATTTATGTAGAAGCCATTTGCGAGCATGAAAGAAAAAACAAAAAACTCTCAATTGATCAAAAAGCGAAATATAATGAAATTTCGAATGATAAATATGAAAAATCTGGCGATTAAATACTTAAAAGTATCTCAGCCGGATTAATTAATGAAAAAGGATGTGCAATTCCGTGATCGTACAAATCATTTACTAAAGGCCTTATTTCATTGAAAACTTGGCTGGATAAAAGATTTTGTGAAAACTTTGCCCAAAAATAACAGTTTTTATATTAAAAAAGTAAATTCCCAGAAACTCAGCAGGGAAAAAACTTTATGAGAGAGTATTTGTAGGTCCACAAATACGCGATAAATATTTTGAAGAGTAATTGAATGATAAGGAAAAAATGGCATGAAAAGTTTTATAAACGTTCTCAAATTTTCTAGGAAGCCATAAACTTCAAAATTACAAAGAGTTAATAAATTAACATCTGGACATTCATCTTTTTTTTCTGGTGCTGTGATTGATAAACAAGGTAATATGTTTCATCATAATTAATTATTTCTGTCATTATAAGTACTTAAGTCATAAAAATTTATTTCCATTCTTCTTAATTATTTTTAAGCTATTGCATAGATTTGGTCGCGGACTTTGGCGTCGAAATCAAGAAATTCCGTAACGAAAAAACCTAAGACAAAAAAAGCAACAAAAAACATAACACTAAGTTTGTTTCTTAAGTCTTTTGTTTTTTGAAGTGAAAACTTCTTTTAGCGCGGTACGCATATTTTAGATGAGACTAAATATCTGAACTCGCGAAACCGAGACGCTTTTTTGTATAGTCTATGTATGATGACTATACAGTATTGCCGCTTTAAAATTTTTTTAATTTCCAGTATTGCCACTTTTCCCGGGAAATTTTCCGGGATTTCTGGGATTTTAAGTGGATTTTGTCCAAGTTTTTGTGAATTCCCTAAGGTGGTTTGTGTCTTGGCCAAGGTTTGTGTCTTTGCTAAGACTTCGTGTCTCGACTAAAAACAAGTGTGTCTTGGCTAAGTGTTTCCCAACTAGAAAATGTAGTCGAATAAGCAGATATATCTATATATGTATATAAAAGAAAGTCGTGAAGAAAGAAAAATGGTGGGCAGGTAGCTTAGAACTAGGAGAAGGACATAGGATACTAAGGTACAGCACTTTTTACCTGGGGGACTAGGGTGCCCCTTCTTTGTATGGGACACTTCAAGTATAGCAAGAAAGCTGAAATTTGGTACACAGGTAGGTCCCGATGAGCAATTAACAAATATGATTTTCAAATGGGCACTTTTACCTGGGGGACTATGCTGCCCCTTCTTTGTATGGGGCACTTCCTGAATAGCTAAAAAGCTGAAATTTGGTACACAGGTAGTTCCCGATGAGCAATTAACGAAAACGATTTTCAAACTGGCATTTTTCATATACGGGGACTAGGGTGTCGCTTCTTTATATGGGGCAATTCCAGTATAGCTAGAAAGCTTCACATTAAATAACTTAACCGTTAACTGTTAAAAAACCAAAATTATATATACATATAAATATTTATACAAAAAAAATTAGAAAAAAGAAGTGATATCAGCACAAAAAGATAATTGTGAAAATAAGGCCAAGTTCCTATCCAAAAAATTTCGGCCGTAAAAAGTACTGAGACCAAAATAAGAACAAGTTCTTCATAGTTTCAATACCATCTCATTTCTAGGCAACGAGTAAGCTTGCCAATATTTTTCCAAGAATTCTTTCCCATATTAGAAAGGCAAAATATATTGCTAAGCTTACAGGTTGCCTTAATATAATTAATTAAAAACAAATATACCGCGCTAAAAGAAGTTTACACTTCAGTTTCTGTCGGCTCTCCCGGAGTGCTACCCGTAATTTTTCAAGCCATTGCATAGCTTTTATCGCGGGCTTTGCACGCGGCGACCGAATCAAGAAATTCCGTAATGGAAAACCTTAGACTAGTTCCACACAATTCCGTAACGAAAAAAACCTAAGACTAGTTCCACAAATACAATACACTGATTCCATAAATAACACTAATGTCTTTACCTATCAGCCTAGTCAACAACCACACCAGCAACTGTGCTGCCAAGTTCTTGTTTTCTGCTGCTGCCACCTGCTAATGAATTTGTCTTGGGTACACCCAAGGCGAAAAAAAATGCTATGCAATAGCTTTACCGCGGCAGTCCCCGAGTACCACACGTCTTTTTTTTTTTGTATGACCAGCTCACATGGTATGAAACCTACTTATCCAATGTACTGTGTTATAGCTTAGGGAAACAGATAGGGTGTAGAAGACAGAAATTGCAAAAATACTAGGCTTAAATCTTTATTCCATATGACAGATATTTTAAGAAACAGAAAAGTAGAAAGTCATTATGGCAAAACATAGTTAAAAATTGTGCAATATTATTAAAGCTTTATCTATTTATAATTTTTAATATGAAGAATATAATGATGAAATTCGCTCAAAATAAGCTAATCGTGACTTATCCTTTATTAACAGATATTTCTTTACTGACACCTAAATTAAATGCCTGTTTTTCGTTTACAATTCCAACGTTATCGATCGTAAGTTAGGCCGTAAGTAGTGTCATCACTAATTAATTGCCGCTCCTTTACTAAATTCTTTTACGACTTTTTTTTTATTTTTCACTATATATTATCTACAATTGCCTTCTTGTAATTTAGCACCTTAAAGCTGTTTTTAAATATGATCTTATATAAATAGTTAATCTTACCAAACGAAAGACTCAAACTATAATGAGTGACATAAATTTTGTTTCTGTTAAATAAGAGGTATATATAAATTTAAATGTTAAGTTCCCTTAAAACTTCAAGCTTGCTAAATTCATAACTTTTTTACTCCACAATTTTTATATTCGAGAACATATATGTACATATGTATGTATATATTTATATATAAAACTAATTGATTTCCTATTTGATTTCGATTACAATAATAAAAAAAAATTAACCGGTTTATTTATTGTTTTGTCATGGCATAAATCACATCAGACTATATATTTAAATTTTTTCATTTATCCTTCCAATTTCATTCATTAAAGTCCTACTAACTAAAAAATGGCTTAAAGGGATAAAAGAAATACTTATAGTCAGTATTTAATTGACTTCCATTTAGCAAACAATCAACAAAAACAGCAGTAAAGACAGCAGTTGCAGTAAAAACAACACATTATTTAATTCAGTAATAACTGCTTAAACGTTAAACGCGAAAAGTGAAAATATATCTTGACTGCATGAATTTATGTGGATTTAAAAAAATGTTTAAGACAGGTGTAACGCAGGGCAGTGAAAGGCAATAAAGTGTAAAATATAAACTTTAATTAAAACGAGAAAATATATACATATATATTATTATTAGTAAAATATAAACATTCATTAGTATTTTTGATTTTAAATTTAATTAAGGGAAGCAATCATTCTTTGCGGTATAATTTGATAAAATTATTGAAATAACGATATATGAATCTTAACACTTTAAAATAACAGCAAACGACTTTATCAACAACGTTGTGAACTTTGAAATTTCAAATCGCACCAAAATGGAGAAAAAACGCGCCATCAGAATTTATTTTTTATTGAAAATATTAATTTTGCATAAAAAGTATAAAATTTTTTTTATTAAGAATATAACAATAAAACAGTATTTTGCAGTTCAAAGTTTTTGAATAGAAAAATTACAACTTTTTTAATTTCATAAATTCTATACAAAAATTTTTAAAAAGAGATCAACGATTACTAGATTCAAAAATTAAAAGATTCAGAAGTTTGAAATTTTCATATTAAAAACATAATAATAATAAATCCTTTTACAACGTATGTATGTATGCAATTTAAAGAAAAAAACTTTTAAAAAAATAAACAAATTTTACACACTTTTTTCACATGATTCAGTAGTGCAAGATGATACATTCATTTTATAAATTATGTTTAAAACTTTTTAAAACGAATTAAAAAAATTATGATAGTTATTCCCAATAAATAAAGCTAATATTTTCATCGTTATTGTTATCATCTGGCCATAAAACTGATTTAATTTTAAATTCTGATGTTTTATATACATAATTAATATTAATGTGGGCATTAACACTATCTGAGATCAAAATAATGAGCAAGGCAATATTCGTTTGCGTTTCTAATATGGGAAAGACTTCTTGAAAAAGTATTGGCAAGCTTACAGGTTGCCTAGAAATGAGATGGTATTGTACCTATCAAGAACTTGGACCTTATTTTGATCTCATTATTTTTACGGCCAACATTTTTTGGGTAGGGACTTAGCTCATTTTCACATTTATGTTTTTGTGCGGCTCTCACTTCTTTTTTCTAAGTTGTTTTTGTTTAAATATTTATATGTATTGCTTATCAGGGCCTACCTGTGTACCAAAGTTTAGCTTTCTAGCTATACTGGAAGTGCCCTATACAAAGAAGGAGCACCCTAGTACCCCCATATGAAAAGTGCCCGTTTAGAAATCATTTTCGTTAATTTCACATCAGGAGCTACCTGTGTACCGAATTTCAGATTTCTAGCTATACTGGAAGTGCCGCATACAAAGAAGGGGCACCTTAGTCCCCCTGGGTGGAAAGTGTCCGTTTTCAGATTTTTCTGGTTAATTTCTCACTAAGACCTACCGAGTTTCAGCTCTCTAACTATATGGAATTTTCACACCTTAATATCTCGGTAAGCTTTTACGGTAGAGCTTTCAAATTTAACTTGTGAGATCACCTCTGTAGGGAGACCTTATGTTTGAAGTTTCATTATATTTTGATCAAGAGGAGCAAAGTTATGAGGGGGTAAAAACAGCTCGAATGGTTTTGTGTAAATATACACACTGTGTGGCCGGAACTTGGCCTGGCGCACTACCATTCGCCTAGATTGTAAAAAATTTGCACTGTTAAATTTTTTTTTAAAAAAATTTTTTTACATTGAAACAAAAAGTTGTGCTTTGCTTTGGTGCCATTCAAAATTAAAAAACGCTTCAAAATTAATAGGTATATGTCCAATTAAACCAATTTAAATTTTTATTAGCGACAATAAACAAAAAAGTGATATCAATGCAATGTTTAAAAAACTCTTATTCTGCAGAACGAAAACAGTAAAAGTTTAATAAATTATTGTGTTATTTAATAAAAGATTTAAGTCTATATTATGTCATTTTATTCTTGAAGGCTTGTTGAATTTCCAAGTATTTTTAAGTTAAAATACTTTAATTGTGATGGTAAATATATATGAAGAGCTGTAAAAATTTCATAGATATATACTTATGTATATATTTAAGTTTCAACTTTGTTGGAATAATTCAAATAATAGTTTTTGTTCGTTCGATCAAACGATTAAAGCTAAAAATTTAATCGATTAATCGATGAGAACAACGAATAAAAAAATGCTTAAAAATAATTTATTGAAAAAAAAAATAAATGTTTGTCATTGACACAAAAATGCATACATAAGTATATAATCAAAATAAATTAAAAATAAATAGTTAATATTTTTATCAACTTTTATTTATTTGTTGCGGGTTAGCAATATCTAAATATATATATCGTTGGTAGCCATACCAACTCATCAGTAGTTGTTTTACCCTTTATGAATAAAAATTTTAAAGCTCATCCATTTATACGAAAACTAACAAATAAATTTGTGCATTACAAAGCCTTAACATTTTTTTAAAATAAAGGGTAAAACATCTACAGATGAGTTGGTATGGCTACCACCGAAATATATATTTATATATTGCTAATCCGCAACAAATAAATAATATTTAAAACATAAATACTTGAGTACATGCTCAAATAAAATAAAAATCTTATTTTGATCAAAAATATATACATAAAATTAATAATACATAAAAAATCTTAAAAATGTAATAACTGAGATTACTTCGATTTTAATACTTCAAACACACATGTTTTATTCAGTCAAAATATCTCAAATGATTTTTTTTTTTGTTAAATTAGACAATTTTGGATGTTCTTAAGAAATAATCTTTTAAAAACAATTTTTTTTGCTTTCAAACGATTTTTGGTTTTTGTTTTTATTAAATTAGATTTTGAAAAAACTCTCACTAATTGTCGAGGTAGGTGATGTAGTGAGAAAAGCATGAAATAGTTTAAATATCTAAATTTTCTGCTCTTTTTTAGATTTTTCCGAATATACTATATTGTCTTATATATCGCTGAATTCTTTTTTATTATCTGAATTTTAATACTTTGAATAGAATTATTTAATTCACATAAAATATTGTTATTTTCATTAATAATAACTTCTTATATATCATTACTTTATTATTATATTATTGTGGTTACTTTCAACATAAAATAATCTAGAGTATAATTAATTAGCATATTCTTTAGTTTAAATTTTTAAAGAATCTTTGAAAAACTTTGATTGAACGGAAAATTTCCAGAATTTAAAAAATATTATTAACGTATTTTAAAGTTTTATACGTCTCTTATTTATTTTTATTTTAATGCGTTTTAGTAAATTAAAATATTTATAATTTTTTTATAATTTATAATTTTTTTACTCTAAAATATTGTAAATTGTAATGGCACGGCTAACGAAAAATGTTTTGCTCTTGGAATAGCCTCTTACACAATAAATAAAAGAGCTGATTCTTTTAAAAAAATTTAAAGTGACATTACTGATATACAATAGTTTTAAGCCGGTGCCGAACTCAAAATAATTAAGTACCTGCCCTGCCAGCAAATTGGTAGTCGACTACAAATAAAACTAACTTATAATTCACTTTTACAGGCTGACTACAAGCCAACTACATTGTAATCCAGAAATTACCCAAATCAAAGTGTTCATATTTTGCGCAGTTATTTTATTTGCTCTTAGTGTTATGTTCACCAAGCCTTTATTTAAAAAGTGTAAAACGGCTTCAAGTAGCCGCTTTACTAATCCTGATAGAATAAGTGAAGGCATTTTAGCAGTTATTATTTTTAAAAATTATCAAAAAAGTGTTTGCCAGCCATTGCAAACTTTTTACTGTAACTAGTGAGTCATAAATTCTTAGTCCAACAGAAATTTTTAAACGTAATAGTAAAACTAATTAAAACGATTCATAATAATTCGTCGATGAGTAATAGGAAAAATATTGTATTTCGTTGAGAAACGAGAAAGAAAAATCAACATACATATGTGTATAAAGTATTAATAAAACGAAATAAGAAAGTATTTTATTTTAAAAACTATTTTATTTCGAACCAACTTTTCGTTGACTGCAATTTCTCTAACTTATAGTTAACTAAAAAACCCCAATTTAAAGCTAACTTGAAGTAGTAACTTTATAGATAGCTACAAAAAGTTAATTTTAAGTTAACGGCTTAACTAACTTTAAAGTTAACTGAAAGTAATGCAGAGTCGGACAATTGACTACTTCCTAGGACATCGCAATGTTAAAATAGTTAGTTAATTACATATAAAAGTAATCCAAGCGGCAACCACCACTACTTGAGAAATAGTTAGCTTTAAATTAATTGAAAGTTAACTGAATTGCCTGCAGGGTGGCTACACATCTACAAATGTAGTTAGCATCATTTGTAGTCGTGTGTTCGTGTAGCCTGCTGTGGTGAATGTGTATAATGCATTACGCTCTTTTTAGTGTAGCCAACACACATCTATGTATTTGCTTTTATTTTTCTGTGGCTGAGTTGTCAAATGCGATGTGTTACAAACATCTGAGTTCTATGTTCAATACCAAGAGTGGGGAAAAATAAATTTGATATTTAAATGAGTAATTAAACAATTAAATTATCGTATTAAAATAATTAATTCAATTCCGTGAAACCACAAAAATTGTGCTGTTACCATCAGTTTTGTAATATGTGGTTTTACATTTTTTATTGGTTGTTTTAGCTATTTTCATTGGTTGGTGCAATTCTAACTAGCAAAATTGATTAGATCTACCTACATTTTTTTGTGGTTGCTTAAAAGCTTGCGTAGGCTTTTCAACATATTACATTCATGTCAGCATACTTAGGAAATGAGTTAAATAGTAAAATATATGCTATCTACATCATATGCTAAAATTGTAACAAACATTTGTTAACGTCGTTAAAAAGTGAACCTTATACATATGTGGTCAAAAATTTGGTGTCTACATGAAATGGTGGCACTATTAACAAATTTTCCTCGATAAATTTTCTGATTAAACATATCGTGTAGAATAAGCTTTTTTTATATTCACCTGTATGTATGTAGTGGAGTCTTTTAAGTCGATTTTAACCCAATTTAAAAGTCCGGATTTATTCGAAATTTTGCGCACTTATCACGGTCTTATTACCCTAGCCAGGCAACTTGGTGCCCCAAATGCCGAATATTATCGCATAACTTAATATATGTTGTAGGGTGTTTGACTAGTCACTACTGCATGTAGTAAGTGTAACATAGCACTTTTGTTATGTTAAAATATTTTTCACATACATTTTGTATGTGTGTTAGTTTAACCCTTAAATGCATAGCGTACCATACATGGTACTGGCCTTTTATCATGCCATAAGCTAAGAAATGAAACTTGAATGTAGAATAATGCGATTTACACTAAAGCAGACAGTATAACGGTTCATTCAAATGTTGTTGTAGATTGCTTTTATTTTATTTTAGTTTTCTGTACGCTGTCGAAATGGCTGTAAAGGTAGAATAAGCCGCACGTCCACGAACCCTAACGAAAAAGCTGATCCGTTTTGCTATTTGAAAACAATGCAAATTCTTACCGAATTGAAATGTCACAATGATGGAACGTCTCAATCTGTATAAAATAGAATTTCATTCGGTCGTTACGTGACATTTGTAAGCCAGTGATGGGCTTTATACTAATGGGGTATTTTCGCTTTTTTGGTACTTTTTTAATAATATCTGTGTATTTTGGGCAAAACAACTTTACATAATACGCATTTGCATATATGTAGGTACACATATGGACATACATACATATATTTACACACATATGTATATGATTATGTGTATACATATAATAATATATATATATATACATTATATATTTATATAAATATACATACATATATGCAGATGTATGTATGCGCTGATACATACATATTTACCCTACCAGAAATAAATTACCTCTACTAACACACTCAAACCTTTTTACCAACACTTTTGCAATAATTTTACGTTGCAGAGTTGTGTTTACTTGACAATTGTCATGTTAGTCTTTCTAATGGTCATTTTACTGGTAATATAACTTCTCATTTGATCGGTAAAATGATGATTATTTATCAAACATTTTTATAAATGGAAATCCCAAACAGACAAAAATATTCTTATATATTTGAAAGTAAAATTAATGAAAAAAATAAAGAATTTTACAAAAATATATAAATAAATCCGTTGAAATATGTGTATGGAAACTATTAATAGCACAGCAAATACAAAAGGTAAGAAACAAAACGGTTATTATTAATTTACAACTGAAAATATAATTCTTTTTTATAGATTGTGGCTAGACGAAGAAAGTTATGTTGCGGCTGATGATGAAGATGCCGGTGAGAACCCTCAATATAAAGAAGATATGGATGTGGATAGTCCTAAGGAAGTGGTGCAATATAAATATAATAAATTATGTGTATTTAGTTAAATAAAATAATTACTAAATTAATTTAAAGTTTGTTTATATGTATATTTTATACAGTCACAAGTGACTGCTTTATCCAAAGTCAATGAGTGGTAAAATGTGACTGCTTTATCCCTAGTCAATGAGTGGTAAAATGTGACTGCTTTATCCCTAGTCAATGATTGGTAATCTGTGACTGCTTGTTGACTAGCAAAAAGTATTAGAGTGAGCAGTACAGATATATGTTACTCACTCGAGAAAAATTCACAAGTGCGAGAGAAATGCAAAATCACACGTACACAAAATAAGTAGTCAAATTCTTCATATTGCTCTTAAGAATGTGACTTGAGGTTGTGACCACTTGAAGGGTTATCAATGACAGCAAATTTACTAGTCAATGACCGTTCACGTTCTGGTTGTAAATTGAGTAAATATTGTTTCAATTTATAGTAAAATATAATATTAAATTGATCATATAAATAATTATCAAAATGTATACAAATAAAATTTTATTTTTACTAAATGAATTTCGGTACAGTTTTAAGCAAGCATGTACGAAAAGAATAATTACAATACCCATTAGTGTTCCGAACAGCTGATTATTTATTTTATAGAAGTTGTGCAAATTTGTGAAATTTAAAATATATCAATAGAATTTTAAATAAATAAATAAAATAAATTAATTAGTTACAAATAAATGACGAAAAATTGATTTTGCTCGTCAAGGCTAACAAATGCCTGTG
This sequence comes from Lypha dubia, assembly GCA_947311025.1. NCBI lineage: Eukaryota > Metazoa > Arthropoda > Insecta > Diptera > Tachinidae > Lypha > Lypha dubia. The sequence continues at coordinate 31,494,487 of OX371262.1, read as the reverse complement.
TAATAAAAATTATGTGGGTTATAAATAACCCGAAAAGAAAATATAAAAATAATAAAATAAAAATTTAAAGTTAAAATTATATAAAATCTTTACAATAAATCTTAATTTCATATCAATTTTAAATACGCAACAGTAGCAACAATAATATCTTAAATAACTATCTATTGACGTCAGTAAACAACAATAATATGATTCTAGTAAATTAATGTAACACATCAATATAATAACATTTTTTGAAGATACCCTCAGTCAATTGCAGAATAAATGAAAGTGAGGAGCAAGTGAAGAATGTTTCAACTCATATGAACGATGGTCTATTTAATTATGGTCTGGTATACATAGGTATATTAAGTGTATATTTACCCGATTTATAAGCGGTAACTCATGGAAGTAGCGAATTCAGCAAATAACGGAAAATTTTGGTCACCGCAGCAACAGCAACTACAACAACAAAGAGATGGAGCCACAACTGTAAACTACAGCGTGAAAATAATGTGAAACGCACTTGAATATTAGCAACAAGTAATGTATTGACATATTTTTAGAGGCTCAATTAAGAAATTAATTTTTGAAGATCCACATAAAAAAAATTAATAGACAAATTTTTAAAAATCAATCAAAAACATTTAAAATTTATTTTAAAACGTTTAAATATGCTACTAAGATATTAATATATATATATATATATATATATATACTAGCTTATCCCGGTCTGCTTCGCTACCCCCCTCGTTATAAAATAAAATTAAAAGTATTTATATATTCTATTGTGAAAATTTAATGACGATCGGTCCAGTAGTTAAGACTATATTACGATTTTTAATTTTCCTAAAAAGGGGCGTGGTCCCACCCACTTTTCTCCTGGTACGTATTCCAAATTATGCCAATACCATATGTAACAAATATCATCGACGTAGGTAAAAAAATGCCCAAAATATGGCGATTTAAATTTTTGGGCTATATGGGCGGTGCCATGCCTCTTTGTCCAATCAAAACTTCATATAGGCTATTATTCCTTCCAGAGTCACAGTAACATGCTGTGAAAATTTCAGGAAGATCGGTCCAAGGGTTTGGTTTTCCTAAAAAAGGGGCGTGGTCCCACCCACTTTTCTCCTGGTACGTATTCCAAATTATGCCAATACCATATGTACCAAATATCATCGACGTAGGTAAAAAAATGCCCAAAATATGGCGATTTAAATTTTTTGGTTTTATGGGCGGTGCCACGCCTCTTTGTCCAATCCCGCCCATATTTGCAGCAGCACTTAAGAAATACACACCAAACCGACATACCAAATTTTGTTCAAATACCATTATCAGGAGCAGAAGTAGAAAATTTCAGCTTTCTAGCTATACTAGAAGTGCCCCATACAAAGAAGGAGCATGATTGTCCCCCCAGATGAAAAGTGCCCATTTAAAAATCATTTTTAATAATTTCTTATCAGGACCTACCTGTGTACCAAATTTCAGCTTTCTAGCTATACTGAAAGCGCTCCATAAAAAAAAGAGACATGATAGTCCCCCCATATGAAAAGTGCCGGTTTAAAAATCGTTTTCTTTAATTTCTCATCAGGACCTACCTTTGTACCAAATTTCAGCTTTCTAGCTATACTAGAAGTGCCCCATACAAAGAAGGGGCATGATTGTCCCCCCAGATGAAAAGTGCCCGTTTAAAAATCATTTTTAATAATTTCTTATCAGGACCTACCTGTGTACCAAATTTCAGCTTTCTAGCTATACTGAAAGCGCTCCATAAAAAGAAGAGACATGAAAGTCCCCCCATATGAAAAGTGCCGGTTTAAAAATCGTTTTCGTTAATTTCTCATCAGGACCTACCTTTGTATTAAATTTCAGCTTTCTAGGTATACTAGAAGTGCTCATACAAAGAAGGGGCATTATTATCCCCCCAGATGAAAAGTGCCCGTTAAAAAATCATTTTCGGTAATTTCTCATCCCTACCTGCCTGTGTACCAAATTTTAGCTTTCTAGCTATACTAGAAGTGCCCCATACAAAGAAGGGGCATGATTGTCCCCCCAGATGAAAAGTACCCGTTTAAAAATCATTTTCGGTAATTTCTCATCAGGATCTACCTGTGTACCAAATTTTAGCTTTCTAGCTCTACTGGAAGTGCCCCATACAAAGAAGGGGCACCCTAGTCCCCCTAGGTGGAAAGTGCCCGTTTTCAGATTTTTTTGGTTAATATCTCACCAAGACCTACCTATGTACCGAGTTTCAGCTATCTAGCTACAGTGGAAGTGCCCAATAATATTGATGAGTCAGTGAGTGAATAAACTAAAATATGTACTTTTCACACCTTAATATCTCGGTAACCTTGCCCAGCTGACAATTCTTGTAAATTACTTGTTTTTTATTTCAAGTGTTAAATTTTGATTTGAATTTATTTTTTCGTATTTGAATGAATAATTTTTATTTATATTTTTGTCACAGGTTGAAACATACACACATACACATTTATACATTTGACTTCTGAGGAATTTTTTTGTTGTGTTTGTTGTAGAGATGCATGTTTTATTAGGTTATGAGTATACTATTATAATCAGGGTTGTTATATATTTTGTAATAACCCTGTTTTTATGACAAAGCGTTGACGCTCTTGTTTAGGTATGGTATTTCAGCGTTAACGCTAGGCGGTAGAAAACGTTCCGCCACAGACGTAAACAGATATGGCAACGTTGGCAGGTGTCAAGTGGCCATATCATGTGGTGATAACCCTTAATTATGAGTAGTAAAAATATATGTGGCAATCTAAAAATTTAATAAGAAAGTGACAACAACCATACATTACCAAATACTGTGAAAAAAAATAAAAATGTAAACAAACAAAATAAATTGTGGTTGAAAATTTTTGATTTTATTAAAATTGTATAAAATTTATAAATATGATTAAAATTTACAATTGGATAAGTTTTCAGCAGATGGATAAGTTTTCAGCAGACAATTGGTAAGTAGCAATATTCTGAAATGAAAAAATAGTTTGTTCATACTAATATTTAATTATTTATTTATTTAGTTACATGCATAACAAGGCGAATGGCTTCCTGTCGACTTTACTGGACGAATGGATATAATCAGCATATGAGTTGTAAGTTTGTTTTCGTAAACATCTTTGTTGTTTTCATGTACATAAAAGTTTCACCTATTTCTGGCTCACTAGTAGGTCAGTAATTACCACATTTTGTCTACGTAATACACCTACTTCCTTCTAGTGAGCCAGAAATAGGTGAAACTTTTATGTACATGAAAACAACAAAGATGTTTACGAAAACAACAAAGATGCCACGAGCTTGCAGATCCAATTGGCCGCAACCGAAAATGATTGGTGAGTACATATCTGTGAATAAAAACTTAAACTACTTATTTTTCAGCTTACCAACTGGACCGAAGTTACTATAAGGTCTATTGTAACGCTGCAGATCTGTTTTCAAACGAATTGGCTACCGGAAATGAAGGGAAACAAATTGTGAGTATACAATATTATCTGAAAAGAATAATATTGATTATTTGTATTAAAAAGTTTACTTTTATTTATATTTATAGCTCACCAATTGGACCATTTGATTGCTGCAGACTTGTTTTCAAACGAATTGGCTACCGAAAATGAAGGGAAAGAAAGATATTTTTATAATGAAAAGAAATGAATTATTAATTAAAGAATATATTTATATGTACATATTATATTTTTGAATAAACTTCACTTTTAAATTCAACATATAATAAATATGAAGCTGATTTTTTAATGCAGTCTAAGAGCATAACCAATAAACTATTCAGAACTGCAAAAACATTTAAAATTGGTTTATAAATGACAAAGTAAGCTATATGAAATGTGTTGTATACCAAGAGCTCTAGTGTTGTTTTTAAATATTTTACAATCTTTTCTGTTATGTTAAATTACACACAGCAGTTAAAGCGTTAAAAGATTTTACAAAAATATTCCTCTTAAAGTTCTGATATGGGTGTCCAAATAAACTAGATTCAAAATTTAAAGTTTAATGCCATGAGAATGTAAAATTGTAAAACTTCTTAACATGTTTTTGCATTTTTAAACAGTTTTCTTCACTTTATTCTAACATTTATATTGAAATTATGGTTTATGTTTACTACACCCACATCAGATTCCCAAGGGGAATATTTTTGCAAAATCTTTGAACGCTTTCACTATTAACGATTATAGGTCTATTTACATCCATCAGTAAAATTCCAACGCCAGTGCACGTCTGCCAATGATACCAATTACAAATATTGGCTCCACGTCCTAATACGCCTGTTATTTCCGTAAACCAATAACAAAAACGTACCAAAGCAGTATTCACGGTGGAAAATATTACTGCTTTGGACGTATGGCACTGACGGGACGTTACTGATCTCTTAAATAGACCTTTTACACTTGCACTTTGCACAAATTGGTTTTCTTTTTACTAATTGGAAATAAAAAACACTATCACTTACCTTGTCGGATTCTTCGGAAAACGATGAAGACTGTCCATATTTTGGCAACCCATAACACATTTGCGACTCCTGAAAAGAAATAAAGTTTAGAAAATTTTTAATTGTTTTAAAAATATACTTACATTTTCTTTGTTATTTTTCCTACAGAATATACTTTTTGGTCTTCTTCACTTCAGTTATCATCTACTATTAACTAACAGACAAGCTAATTGGCGCAAAATAATTAAGGAAATCTGTCAAAAAGTCCGCCAAAACACGGATTTCCCAAAAATTTTGCGCCAATTTGCTGAAAAATCTTTTTTATTAAAATGTAAATAAAGAATTTATTTTTAACCCGCAGAACTAAAAGAGACAGACGTATGCAAACAAAATTTTCTGTTCTTTAATGTTTTTAGGGTTATCATGGTGATGCCATTTGTACTTTTTTTAGTTCACGTGCACACCGCTAGATGGCCGTGTCCCTTCTGTGTATATTCTGTGGTTCCGCTTTCCGCTCTTGTTTAGGTATGGCTGTTACGCTCGAATCTAAAAATCTATTCTTAAAAAAACATAATCGAAAGAAAAAGAAGAAGAGAAGAGTATGTTTAAGCCAGCTGCTTTGATATGAAACGTATGAAATAGAAACAGAAAAATTAAGTCATTTTGTAAACAATGTAGTTGTTAAGCTAAATAAACAGTGATAAATATTAGAGATGTGCAAATGTCGTGAATTTTTCGTGTCACGCGTGACTCACGCGATTCGTGATTACAAATTGATAAAATCACGCGTGCGTGCGTGATCGTGATTCAAAAATATAATACCGTGCGTGATTTTTAATACAATTTTCACGCACTCAAAACAGTTCTCTATGTTAAAATCTCCGTTACAAATGCAGACATTCATCTACATACATACATACATATGCATGTACGTACATACATAATAAAAATCCATTTTGTTTTCTGTATGTAAACAGATAATGCAAATATGTAATGTGATATTTTATCTCATTGGTGTTATAAAATGAATGTATGTACAATGTACATATTAATAAACCACCATATAAGTAATAAATTTAAATAACCTGCCTTGGCAGACAGTGCTAGATTTTTTATATTAAGTTTATCCTTTGTATGCTAATTTTTCGAGCTTTACCTGAATTTTTTTTTATTTAATTGATGATCTTGAAGTAAATAAAGAAATTAATTACAAAATAAAATTTTTTAGCATATGCTAAATCTTTTATTGCAAAATTTGTATTTCACCGTGAGCATGCGTGCAAAATTATTCCCGTCGTGCGTGAAAGTACGTGACTAAAAATATTGCGCTCGTGAGCGTGCGTGATCGTGAAAGTTTTACATCATGCCGTGCGTGAGCGTGCGTGAAAAATATTTATGCTTCGTGATCGTGCGTGATCGTGAGCATAATTTTACTTACGCGCACATCTCTACTAAATAGGTGATAAGGGTTTTGCCTGCATTTGTCATTCATTAATTTCTTTTCTACCAAATCCGATCATTACAAAAATAATATTGATATTAGTTGTAAATGGAATTGGAAAATATTGTAAGGAAAGCAAGAATACTTGAAGAAGAATTCTTAGAATCCAATAAATGTCTTAATATAGATAGCGAAACAAAACCAGAAACAGTAGACAAACACATAAAAAATCTACTAAAGATTTCTTTTCAGATACCAGAGAGAAGCTTTTATCAGTAGCATTCAAAAAGGGAATAGATCTTGAAATTCCCACATCATCACATGAACAAATTATTATACCCGAATCCAAGAAAAATTTAATCATGCATCAAACTATATTCGAGTTTTTAGGAACCTCATACAGGCTACTTCCTGATTATGATGGCACTCCTGATTCAATAAAAGAGAATCACGAATCAGTCGCCGTAAATTTAGTTAAAACAAAATTAAAAGGTGCAGCCAGAAAACTATTGTCTGCTGAAACAACATTACAGGAAACAATTGTAAAGCTTAAGTCTTTTGTTAAGGGTGAGTCGGTAGATGTCATTACTGCTAAACTTATGAACATTAGACAGTCTTGTAAAAATGCTAATGCTTATGGTAAATAGGTAAAAGAGATCACAAAGAAATTAGAAACAGCATATATTTCAGATGGTTTCCCTAATGAGACAACAAGTAAATATGCAACACGTTCAGCAGCTACAGCTATGTTAAAAAATGCCTCAAACGACAGAGTAAAACTGATAATGGAATCAGGTACCTTTAATAATATGAATGACGTAATGTCAAAATTTATCAGTATTTTTACCGATGTATACGCTCAACCAAATTCAATTCTAGCATACGGCTCAGAAAACAATCGCAATATCAATACTTCTAATAATCGTAATTCTAGAAATTTTAATAATTCAAATTCTAGAAATTTTCATAATTCAAGTTCTAGAAATATTAAAGACTCAAATTCTAGAAATTTTAATAATCCAAATTCTAGAAATAATAATTCAAACACGAGAAACTATAACAATTCCAACTATGGGAATTTTAATGACAGAAATCCTAACAGAGGAACAAATAATTTCACAAATCATAACAGTAACCATTACAATAATAATGGATACAATTCGAGAAATAATAATGTACGATGTATTACCGAAAACAATTCGGGAAACCTACAGACACCCCAGCATACTCCTTAGATGAAAAAATTAACAACATACATCTGAACCTATACAGCTACCTAATTTCCCGAACTACTTTAAATAAGAATAAGTCAACATTCTTAATAGATATCGGCGCAGACATATCGGTCATAAAACACAATCAAGTTCTAAACGAACCAATAAATGTAACCAAAAGCACTAATATAAAAGGTATTGGACAAGGTCTCATAACTACAGTGGGTAAGGTGAGGACTGATTTAAAAATAGATATCTAGATTCCTCATAGCACATGCATTTCATGTTGTCAGAAATGAATTCCCTATTCAAGTTGATAAAATAATAGGAATGGACTTCATTAGAAAATACAGATGTGTATTGGATTATCAAGACGATGAAGATATTATCACTTTGAGTACAAATGATGTTCCATATGATATACCTATCCAACTTATGAACATTAATTAACATTAATTCCATATCAATCCCAGCTAGATCTGAAGTGGTCAGACCAATTAAACTTGATTCTACTGAAACTAATGTACTAGTACCACAACAAATATTTCAAGATGGTGTATACATTGCTCACACAATAACATCAAAATCAAAAACTTTAGTAAGAATTGTCAATACGACTGAACATGATTTAATCATTAATAATGTCCAAATATTAACAGCAAGTCTGAGTGACTATAAAATCTTACAGCAAAACCACGAACCAAAGAAAAATAAAGAAAAACTGGAACGATTGTCAAGAAACGTTCCAGAATTTATGATAAAGAATTAAAAACACTGTGTCATGAGTTCATAGACGTTTTTGCATTAGAAACCAAAAATATGACGGTCAATAACTTTTATAGCCTTTTTCCACTACGCAACATCTACCATCAATTTGAGAAGATGTTAACATCTTCCCATAAGAAATACATAGTACTAAAAGTCAACATCTTTCTACATCTTTAAAAGATGTTCCTAAACCATTTTGTTCCAATCAACATCTTCCGATAATTTTAATGTCATCTCTAGCAAAATGACAGATACATACATATTGATAGTTTAATTTTTTGTGAATGACATATGTACATACATAATTGTGTAAGAAAAAAAAAAAGAAAAATATTTTACATCGAAATGAGTGGCACACGTAAGTTTTTATTTTTTTTTTAACTTTATATGTTGTACATAAATAAGTATAATAATTTATTTTTGTTTTTAGTAAAGAAAAGCACAGGTCTCCGTATAGTATGGAACCAGGATTTTGAAAATATGTTGCTGGACTTGTGAGGAACAATAAAGAACTCTCATGTCTTTCAGGGAATCGCTTTTTTTGATATGCATATAAAAACTTTAAATAAATAAAAAACCAAAGAATTCATATCAGAAGTTCGTGTTAATGCTTTTTTCTGAACACTGCATTAATAATTCTGTTTGTTCTTGTAAAGCATGAACGAGTCCAATTATTAATGTTTCTTCAAAATCCATTTTAATTTTATTTTTATTTTTTTCCACCAAAAATTATGCTGTAAGTATTTTTATATTTCTGACAGCTGAGAAGATGGTAGATGTTAGATGTTGCCAATGGAAACGCAAGTTTCACTTCTTCAACATATTCCATTCATTCCTCTAAAATGTATGCTAGTGGAAAAAGGCCATTATAAGCAGAAGCTTAGACTCCATAATAAATAATCAGTTAATATAAAAAATTACAGGATACCTCATTCACATAAAGAGGAAGTAAACAAATATGTTGAAAAAATTGATCAATGATGTACATATGAAAAGTAATGTTATTCAAATAATATTATTAAATTCAAATTACTAAGAGTTATTTTATGTTTGAAAATATTATTATATCCAATCAGTTTTTAGCAGAAAATATCAGTATACCGATTTCAAGGCCGCTACACCTATCATCAGCGTTCAATTGTCCATCTTTACAATTTTCGTAAAGTGGATACTAATAGAGAAGAATATCAACTATTTAACCAGTTTTCAACAGAAATAGAATATGAGAATTAATTTTTAATTCAATTTTATTCTACAATGAAACAGTGCTGGTTAGTACGAAATTCCCTCATTACTGTTTGGAAAGTACTAATAATCAACACAAACTCTTAGGCCGTTATCATCAAAGTATTCTACTTTGTATTTTAACGTTTTTGTTGTTTTTACTCTATATTAGGGAAATTCACATATTACTGTGACCCTTGTTATTAGGGTATTTATAGCTCGTGCCCAAGCGGAATTAATATTTTTATATTATTATTATTACGAATAAACGTAATTAATATTCGAACTTATATTGATGTACATATGAAAAGTAATATAATTAGGCTTGAGTTCAGTTTTATTGAACTAACGAAAATTTAAATTACTATGAGTTTTATTTTGAAAAACATTAGCAGATCCAATTAGACTAACAGAACGCATCAGTATACCGATTTCAAGGCCGGTACACCTTTCATCAGCGTTCGTTCGTCCATTTTTACAACTTATGTATAGTGGATTGCCTCTGACTTACCGTTAAGCAGTATCATTCACACGTCAACATTTGCAGATGATACGGCTTTTCTAAGCGTTCATAAAAATCCTGTAGAAGCTTCCCGGAATCTACAAGGGTACATCTCAAAATTGGAAACATGGCTAAAACAATGGCGGATAAAAGTGAATGAGCAGAAATGTGTACACGTTACTTTTACTTTACGCAGGGAAACATGCCCGCCTATACAAATCAACACCGAGACTATACCGCAACACACTGTAGTAAAATATCTAGGCGTTCATCTTGATCGTCGTTTAACATGGAAATCGCATATAGACGCAAAGTTGACACAAATGAAATTAAAAGCAGCCCAAATGAATTGGCTTATTGGAAGAAATTCTATATTAAGTCTTGACTGTAAACTTTTGTTATACAACGCGATCCTGAAACCAATATGGGCCTATGGAATCCAGTTATGGGGCACTGCCTCAGCATCAAGTGTAGAAAAAATTCAAAGGTGACAAAACAAAATTCTACGTACAATTACTGCAGCCCCCTGGTATATCCGAAATCAGCGAATTCACAAAGATCTTGATGTTCCGTTGGTGAAGACAGTATTTTCAAAACACGCTAAAAAATATATTGAAAAACTAGTATTGCACCCAAATTCACTTGCGCGCAACATTCTAAATTATAGAGGCCACACCCGGTTGAGAAGGAGGGCTACTCTTTCTCTCAGCCGTACACGAGAGATGTAAAACATCAAAAATCAACAGTTGGAATTAAAAATTTTGTTTAGCACTGGCTAAACATATATTTATTTATTTTTAGATTTAAGATTTGAAAAACTTATTGATGTTTCAATTTATAATTGAAGATTCAATAAATAATAAAACTACCACAAAAAAAAAATGTATAGTGGATACTAATTGGGAAAAAGTTGATGTTTTTTTTAACCAAGTTTTCAACAGAATTATAATACGAGAATTATTATAATTCCTTTTTATTCCATTTTTACATGTTGAAACAATTTTCCATTAGAAATTCCCTATTTCTAATTGCTTACTACTAATATACAACAAGCAATTATGGTCCGTTACATTCAAAGTAGTTTACTTTGTAATTTTATCGTATTGTTGTTTTTGTCTCTATAGTAGGGATTTGCACATTAATTTCACCGACATTGACCCTAATATTAGCAAGTAGCTCGTGCCCAAGCTGAATTAATAGTTTTATATATATTTTATATTATAAACTTAATTATTATTTGAACTATATTAATGTATAAATGAGAAATGAGAAAAATGAAAATTCAAATTACTAAGATTTTTTAACGGCAGTGGCATAAATTTCCCATATTTGCAAATGGGTATTATTAGGGGGCATGAATTGTATTTGTTCTACAAATTATATTCCAATCTTCAACGCAAAACGTCTTCTTCGAGATAATTTGTTCTTCTAGTATTCATGATAATCTATGGCTAAGCACATTATACTATGTTCACACTTATGTGTTTAACGTCTCATTCGTGTTTAAGAGCTTAAACACTTCGATTTTGATATGTTTTACCATACATTGACTTGTTTTGTTAAACATCTCAAACGACAAGTTTTAAAATTAAACATCTCGCTAAACACGCAAAAGGCAGGGTTACAAATGTATTTGGAGTATGTTCAGTGCGTTTTTTGACAACTCTGTTATGTTTGTATTGCTATTAAATGGCGCCACGTCAAACATTTTTCACCAACTCTGTCATTTTGCCATGCTATTATATGACGTCACATCAAAAAAATAAAAATTCCATATGCATATGACATATATTTCACCTTTTAATAGGCTAGCGATTTTACTAATTTCATGAGAAAGAAAATAATAATATAAATAATAGTTTTTTACTGATATTTCTTTCCAGTTGTAATATAATATTAGTTTCTCAAACTCGCAATATACAAAAACACAATAATCAGCTGACGAAACGTTAATCTTAAACATCTCAAATGTCATGTGAACGGTTGTGTTTAGATTCTAAAACATTTGCCTTAAACACGTTTAAAAACACAAGTGTGAACTTAGTATTAATGATATAATCAAAGTGTTACTTTAAGGCAGGGTTTAAAAAACTAATATATTTACTTAAATTCCCCACAGATTTCTAAAAAAAATTTATACTTGCAAACTAAATAAAATATTAAGTAGCTTACACGCCAGAAATATCTGCATATTTAAATTGTTTACCAGCACACAACATGAAAATAAATTCTCTGTAATATATTGTTCAGAAAAAATTTCTTGTCAGTGAAAACTAGCTATCCACACAAAATGCAAAAACACACATACACAAAATAATTCTTTAAAATAATATATCGCTATAAAATATACCAAACAACAAAATATATGTATGTATGCCATTCCAACCAAACACAACTTCGACTTTAAAAATTATTTGAAGCTGCAATTTTCAACACATATTTTTTTGGTGTTCAGAAATATATATTTCTTGAATCCAAGAATATTGTGAGTATTTTTTAGGGTTGCTAGTTGTTTATTCAAAGAGAACAATTTTTAGATATTACTCATCTTAAGATCGCCATATTTATCATATTAGTCGAGTTCTGTTTGGTTGGCATGGCATATATTTTGATGTTCGGTAGTTTTTATAGCGGCATATTATCCGAAAGTATTCTGCTACCTTTATGGAAAATTAATATTTTAGATGTTGCTAGTTTGACCTTAAGATACAATAGTTTACAATATGACCAGAGGGAATATTGAAGGGTTCTTATTGTTATCAACCAAAGTTCCATCTGTTAAAGAATAAGCCAGATCGTTCAGATACAAAGCACACAGGGGGATAATTCTGGCATTCGAAATTTATAATAATAGCATTCGAATGCACAATTAAGACTTTTAACTCGGTAGCACAAAGGCAATCGAAATGATAATTATTAACAAAAAAAATAAAAAAGGAAGGGGGAGTTTTCAATTATGCATCTTTGCTATTCACATTTATTAGTGAATCTTTATATGTATATTAGTAGGGTGGGTCGATTCAAAAATCGCACAAAAAAAGAAAAATCGTAATCTAGGGATCAAAATAAGAAACTTAGCCGAAGGAACCATACATCTACAATGTATTTTCCGAATTTTGAAAATCTCACTTTGACCCATTTAGGGTGCCTCAAATGAGTCATAATATATGCCCCACCTATGCCAGTGGCACACCCTGTGGAACCAATCCTGGAGGGTTCCCCATACAAACATTTAAAAAAAAATTACCATTTTGGCACTTTACAAGTAAACATCGGCGAAATGCCTATGTTTTTTTTATTTTTGGAGTTTATTTTTCTCTTTAGAAATTTATTTAGTCAGAATGAAATGAAAAAATGAATTTTAACTTAGTAATAGAAAAGAAAATAAAAAAAAAAATATTGTTTGAAGTCCTTTTTGCTTTCAAGTCTGGGCAATTTCGCACGGCTCTCTAATGTCGTCGCCATAACAGCCTCTATATTTCGCGGAATAACTCGTCTGGAAACGCTAGCTAGCAATTGAACGTATCGTTGCGTTCCTTGTATGTGTGATGGAATTTTTGGATCAAAAAACGGTGGATCATCTTGATTTAAATATTCTTTCAATGTATCGTACGGAATGTTTCGCGTAAATGGTGGTTCAAATACGTTATTTATATCATTCAAATTGATAATTTCCGTGTATCTTGTGCAATTAAAGTTTATATCTGGTTTTTTATAAACTCTAACTTCCGTTGGGTCTTCAACATCGGTTCGATAGCGTAGAATTTTCTTTACAGCACTAATGAACTGCACTACCGTACACGACAGAGCTGTAATACTTGATATTGAAGTACATTGACATATAACATTTAATTATAAATTCAACCAGAATCCGTAAATTTCCGATGGATTTTCCGTTGTCGCATACAATCGTAATAATCTACCGTCCTTGGTAAGCCAGCGAGAATGTACAATTTTCCCTGGTTTGATGTTAGCCAGATCCACCGAAACCACGCCGCTAGAAATTGCATGAGCCATGTCGTATAAGTACTTCGAATCGGTGGAAAATTCAAATTTTCTTGGAGCAGGGGTCATATTTTTCAACTCAATTTTCTGAAAGCCGGGCACCACCTGATATATATAATAATAAAATAATTAAAAACGGTTGACAATTATAGAAAATGAGTGATAGCATTAACTTTCCGGAAGAGTTTCACAAGTTTCGATTTGACGGCTCAGTTTTCGCTTGCCGATCTTGGTCCAGTGCTGGTTGATTTATCCAAAGCTTCAAACAAATGCCGAAACGGAAGTTCGTTGAAGTGTCTTTTTAACAGAAATTAAAAATCGTCGTATAATGCCATCGTGTTTGCCAGTGTTTTTTTGGCTCATCGTCAGTGCATATGCCAATTAATGCATCCAGTGATATTTTTATATCGTAAAAAAAATCATTTAATTTGGTTGTTTTGTATTCAGCGGTTTCATGTTCTAGTCTTACGTAACCAATCAATTCAGAATTCGGTTCCTTCGGCAAATTTTCTTATTTTGCTCTCTAGAATACGATTTTCATTGTAATTTTAAAAATTTTTTGCCTCCATATCAATCGACCCTCCCTAATGTATATATTAGGATGGAGCGTTTATTTTTTTTTAATTTTTTTGAATGACTTGGGCTTAAAAGTTGTGAGTGGGTCTAAAAAGTATTTCTGTAAAGTTTCAGATCAATCGGGTAAGATTTGAGTTTCCATTTCTCGTTCAAAAATTAAAAAGAAAATCACTGAACAATAAGCAATATAAATATACATATAACAGCACTCAGATAATCTAAAAAATTGTGATCCTCCAGATTCACCACGTAGCGTTAGCTGTTGTTTGAAATCCATATTTTTTATAATTATACTTTTTTTAAAATTTTTTTATTAATTTATATTTTTTTTGTTTCACTTTTATAAAGAAATTATAAATTTGATATCCATATATATTTTTTTTTAATTTTTGTTTTTGTTTAATTTTTTTTTTTAATTTATCAATAATTTTTTAATATTTTTATTTTTTGTTTCACTTTTATAAAGAAATTATAATCAGGTTATGTGATAGAAATCGACTTGATTTGAAATGAAATCGAAGACTGAAATCGTATCATATATTTTTAGGTGTGATGGAAATCGGATCGATTTCATTATTCATTTTTGTTTCAATACACACATGTGTCTAAGGAAAAACTTACTTTTTCTCTTTTTTACAAACTAAATAAATATTTGACGGATAATTATTAATTTGTTGCAGTTTTAAAATTTTATCTAATGCTGTTGCAGAAATTTTTTTTTTTTTTTTTTTTTTTTGATAAATTTTATTATTTATTGAATCTTCAATTGTTAATTAAATTATCAATAAGTTTTTCAAATCTTAAATCTAAAAAATATTACATATAAGTTCAGCCAATGCTAAACAAAATTTTAATTTCAACGGTTAATTTATGTTGTTTTACATCTCTCGTGTACGGCTGAGAAAAAGAGTATCCCTCCTTTTCAGCCGGGTGTGGCCTCTATAATTTAAAATATTGCGCGCAAGTACATTTGGGTGCACCTCAAGTTTTTTTATATATTTTTTAGCGTTTATTGAAAATACTGTCTTCACCAACGGAACATCTAGATCTTTATGATCCGATGATTTCTGATATACCAGGGAGATGCTGTAATTGTACGTAGAATTTTATTTTTGTCGCCTTTGAATTTTTTCGACATTTGATGCAGAAATCTATTTACATAAATATTGGAAGATTCCTGATAATTTTAGTTTTCTTTGCAACAGGAGTAATTTTTGCAAAGATTTTACTTTTTTCCATTTGCTCTCAAATCTTTAAATTTAAGCAAGTTTTTCCATTTTGTCGATTTTCAATGCCTTTTTTTTGCATTTCTCAAATTTTTGGCAATTTTTAATCAAAATTATGGCGAATGGTGTAATTTTGCCGAAGTTTTTGTTTTTTTTTTAGATTTATCGGAACTTTTAATCAGTATTTCGCGCTATAATCTTTTACATTTACCCAAGATTTTGCGATTTTTCGTCATTTTCGTGATTTCTACAATTTGTTTTATTTTCGTTAAAGTTGAGTGAGAGCTTTCAGGACCAACCAATCCTAAATCTTTCAAGGTCGAACTTACAAACTATGGCAGCGGCTCGAGCGGAATTCCGTATCTATTCCAAGCTATCGCTACACTCGGAAATTTCAACAAATTATTTCGGGTTGGCACCACGAAATAAGCCCCAAATCGAAAAATTAAGGTAAGCCCCAAAAAATTTTATGAAATAACTCAAAAAAATTAAATAAGCCCCCAAACAAAATTTACGAAATAAACCCCAAATAAAAAAATGAAATAAGCGCCAAATTTTTCATTTAATGAAATGAACCCAAAAAAATGAAAATAAGCCCCAAATTTGTTAACTTGATGAAGTAAGCTTAAGAAGAAATCATTAAATGCAAGAATTTTATCCTCTAAATTATATCGAACACCGGCTTCGCATTCAAAGTATTCTTTGCATAACCGGCCTACGGCCGGGCACAAGGAATTTATCCTCTAAATTATATCGAACACCGGCTTCGCGTGCATATTCTCTGCATAACCGGCCTACGGCCGCGCTTAAGGAATTTTATCCTCTATGGTATATCGAACACCGTCTTCGCGTTCACAATATTCTCTGCATAACCGGCCTAGGGCCGGGCGCAAGGAATTTATCCTCTATGGTATATCGAACACCGGCCAAATTTCTGATGGGTTTGTCTTTGGAATAGCGAAAAGTGTGCCCAACGACATGACTGAAGTTGAAGCATCTTTAGATTTATCTTTAGACCACTCCCCTACAATTGTCACTATTTACTCTCATGAAACTGCAACACACATCATATGATTTACCGATGACATCTGCACGTATTAACTGGCTGAAATATAAAAATATTTGATTGATCATTGCTCGGAAAGAGCAAGAGAGAAGACCAAGAGAAGAAGAAGAGCAAGAAGAGAGCACCTTCTGATATGGAAAATTCTCTCAGGTTACACAAACGGCCTTTAGTGCTGCTTCAAAGAAAAAAAAAACAAGAAGTGAAATTCAACAATATTTTTTCTGCAGATATAGACTATTGACTGAAAAACGGAGCGCAACGTTACAGATCGCCTCAGCTAAAAATAAGACTTAAGGAATGTACCAAACAGCTCAGGAAACTTAACAAACACAAAAAATAGCGTCGCTGCAAAAATTTCTTCAAGAACTTGATACAACACCAGAAACAGATTATTCACTGTGGCGTGGTATGCAAACCTCTCTTGCGAGCTGCGAATGGTGACTGTGCAAGAACTGATGCTGAAAAAGGTGCTTTTTTTGTTAACCACTTAGAAGTTTATTTACTCCACAAACTTCTGCTGATATTGTTGATCTGCCACCAGTCGTCTCTTTACCAGTAAGACCGCTAAGATTTAACATTGTAGAAATTGAATAGGCTATTACTAGTCTTAACACCAAAAAAGCCCCATGTATCGATAAAATAAGCAATAAAATGCTTCAAGAACTGCCTTATATTGCAAAGAGAATAAAACTTCTAATTTTTAATAGTATTATACGCCTAGAACACTATCCAACAAAATGGAAGGTTTCGATGATTACTATGATACCAAAGCCCGGCAAGGATCATACAAAGGATGAATCCAATGGTCTATTAGTTTATTGTCAAACATTTCAAAACTATTCGAAAAGTTGTACATGAGGAAGGTGATGCCTATTGTGAATAGTAATGGATGCATTCCAGATCATCAATTCGGTTTTCGCAGACATCATAACACTATTGAACAAACTCACAGACTTGTGTATGTTGTTAGTCACTTTTGAAAAAAAAAATATTGCTCTGCGCTCTTTTTAGATGTTTCTCAAGCTTTCTATAAAGTATGGCACGAGATTCTTATAAACAAATTAACCCAAAATCTACCCTCAAACATCGTCAGGCTTTTAAAAAGCTTTTAATGGATGGAAAATTTGTAGTTAGAGAAGGCAATTTTTAAGCCCACCGCAGTCGATTGAAGCCGGAGCTCCCCAAGAGCAGCATCTTCGGTCCCTTGGTGTACTTAATATATGTATCTGACTTACCGTTAAACAATAACATTCATACATCAACATTAGCTGATGATACAGCATTTCTGAGCGTCCATGAAAATCCAGTGGAAGCTTCCAGAAACTTACAAAGGTATATATCCAAATTGGAAAAATGGCTCAAACAATGGCGTATAAAAACTAAATACCAGAATGTGTACACGTCACTTTCACGTTGGACAGGGAAAAATGCCCGCATATACAAATCAACACCGAGACTATACCGCAACACACTGCAGTCAAATATTTAAGCGCTCATCTTGATCGTCGTTTAACATGAAATCGCCACATATACGCAAAGTTGATACAAATGAAATTAAAAGCAGCCCAAATGAATTGCTTATTGGAAAAAATTCTATTAAAGCCCAGACTGTAAACTTCTATTATACAACGCGATCATGAAACCATAATGGTCCTAGAAAATGCTGGGGCACTGCTTCAGCATCGAATGTAGAAAAATTCAAAAGCGATAAAACCAAATTCTTCGTACAATTACAGCAGCCCCCTGGTATGTCAGAAATTAATCGAATTCATAAAGGTCTAGATGTTTCCGTTGATGAAGACAGTATTTTCAAAAAACGCTAAAAATATATTAAAAAACTTGAGTTGCACCCCAAATGTACTTTCACGCAATATTCTACATTATACAGTCCACACCCGGCTGAACATTTACGAACATTAGCCTGTAAAATATTAACAAATAAAGCAGTTCCTAGTAATTTAAAAATTAACAATTAAGATACATTATACAAAAAAAAACCAAGTCCTGTGCTAATTATATGTTCGAAACGAACATTAAAAACCAAAAAAATTTGTCTTAAGTATAACAAAAAAAATACCGGAGTTTTGCGCATTATAGGATATATTCGCTGGCAGCATTGAAAAATTGATAAAACAGCAACAACAAGCACTTTAAAAATGGTTTATTCTAATTCTTCTATATCATCAAAGTTATTACAATATACTATCATGTGGGCTTTTATGTTTTCAAATTTAATTTTCTACGTCGATCTGTTAAAAGAGTTTTGAAATAAACAAGAAACTTCTTTCCACATCGACGGAGGTTGACGGTGCAAATTTAAATTTGAGAATTTCATTTGATGACAAACTTTTTACATATTCATCTTTTGGAGCGGCACCAGACTCTAAAATATATTTTATTTCCAAAAACTACTCATATCCGGGATTCCTTTTTAATATTGCCTCAAATTTGTTTTTATATTGTTGGTCTTCGATCTTACATAGTCCGTCAAAAACTGTTGATATAGTGTTAATGCTCTCTGAAATTAATAATCGCGCAGTTTGCAATTTTTTTATAGCAACCAAAATGTATGCAAAATTATATTTTAGAAATGCAAGTGGACAACTTAGTTCGGAGTTATCAAATATTTGTTTGGCTTGCACAATTGAGTCAGCATCTTGACTGTCAAGCTTAAAAACAACTGCTTTAACTTCTTCAAGATGCTCAGCGTAGTACATTGCCGCTTCTAACCAAGTACCCCAACGAGTTGGGCATGGAGATGGTGCAGCCCCACATTAGGATACATTTTTAAAAACAGTTGTTTTCTCCGCGGTGACTATAAAAGTATTTTTTAACATATCTTTTTAAAAATATATGTATGTAGTTTTGCAGTGAATATCACTATTTACCTTTTAAAAAATAATTTTAACACAGGAAATCAGTTTATTGACTTTTCAATGTTTGTGCGAATAAATTCGGCTAGTCGATGTATACCATGTGCAAAACATGTCAAATGAAGCATTTTCGGATACATTGCCTTTAGAAAAGATATTCCACGTAACATATACGCAGCTGCATCCGTTACTACAAGTAACACTTTGTCATATTTTATACCTAATACAGAAAATTAATATCAAGTCTAGACCCGATTAGGTTTCTAACTTACCATCAGGCACAATATTTGTAAGGAATCATTACAAAATGCTGCAATAGATGCACCATTTGCCGTTTCAAGTACTTGCATATTCAATAAATAAGATTTATTGTCCTTCAAATCTTCCAAGACTCAAAAATAAAATTTGCAACATATCTCTGCTCGCTTGTCAGTCGTTTTCATCTACAGAAATCCATATATATTTGCCTTTGTCTGCTTCACGCATTTCTTCTATAGATTCCTTATACAATTCTGGTATGTATTTCTGGCGAATGGTTGTTTCAGATGGAACCAACATTTGAGAATATTCTCGATAAAATTTTTAAAACTTGGACAACTAACTTTTTTATTGGAATATTGGATTCTAACAATGCTTTACAAAGATCTTTTTGAAATGTTCTGGCAGTTGGAGTCACTGGATATTCCGTGATTAATTTCTGTGGAAGGTTCTCTTGCTTAGAGGACGCCAATTGTGTTTTCCACATCTTATATGTTGTTCCACATTACACTTTTTCGAACTATTTATTTTGCAGCAGCATATATTGCAAAAGAGCCAGTTTTCTTCAATCTTGAAGACTCCTTCATAAGTTTTTACCGTTTTTAATAATAAACTTCTATTACTTTTCTCTTTCGGCATTTTTTAACTTTTTCTATTTTTAACAGCCTTCTTTGTTTTCAGTAAATTGTTTTTAAAATGAAAGCAGAGTTGCAAAAAATGTAGTAAAAAATATGTGACCGTGAGATTTTTAATGTAAAATTGGGAATCTTAAGCGAAAATTCCCTATATATCAAATAAACACCAATATTGCTAAAAACAGCGGGTTTCATAAAAAACAGCAAAAAAAAAGCAAAACAGCAAAAACAGCATTTTTGTCTTCTCTGGTAATCACATTCACCGAAGCTACCTAACAAGTAGTGAAAGCATTTGCACATAAATACTAACGAGGATTAGTGGCTTCTAGCGAAAACAACGTTTGTTCTTTTCGGCCAGTGCGGTAGAAAAATCTAAAAAAGGGATGTATAAATATTAAATTTTCCTTAGTTGCTCCAAATATGTTAAAATATCTACTTAATATTTCTCTGATTATTAACATTTATATTTAAATATTAACATAAATTCTTGAGTAATTGCTCGAATAATGTAAAATTTTGTAAAGGGGAGGTTTTCTTTTCATTTTGCCTTATAAATACTTTTATTGACAACCAACGGTTGTCTAATTGTATATAGGTTTGACGAAAAGTAAACACATTCATAATGAATGAAGAAAATTATTTGTTGCGATGTTTGTACAGTTTTTGAAAAGCTATTTTGCTTGTGCTTTGTAATTCGCAAATTGCATTTGGGAATTTATGTATGAGTAAATGAGTTTTGGATCTTTTCAAACATAAAGGGTAAACATCTACTGATGAGTTGGTATAGCTACCAACGAAATGCATTTAGATATTACTAACCCGCAACAAATAAATAAAATTGTTATAAGTATAATATACATACATATATTTGGTAAAACTGTAAATTTATTTGCTATTAGGTAAATATTTGTCTAGTTTTCGTGATAAGTTAATAAATACCAGGTATACTTTTAGTGATTATAGGTATTAGCTTTTTTAAACGTATAATTTTGTTTGGCTTAAACCGAGTATAGAAGATATGGCTCATAGGATATTTTTTTTGATTTACTTAAAATTTTAGTTTGTTTAAATTTAACATGAACACAACTATTTAATTGAAACAAAACATCTCAACATTAAGAGAAAATAATACAAGTATGTATAAATATTTTTTTATAACAATAAAAAATTGTGAGGCAATTAAAAAGTATAATTGAAATAGCAAAATCAAAAACAAAAAATATTATACATTTTTATTCATTTCATTTGTTGCTAGTTCTAATATGCAACATCTGAATAAAGTGATTTTGCTCTGTTCGTAATGCCACAATAAATACAGATACTTGAAATTGTTTTGTGTTGTGAATGCATGAGAGAATCATCATGATCAGCAGACGAAAAAAAACCAAAAACAAAAACAACATGAAAAATGTTTGTAGCAGTAGTAGCCAGTACTTAGCTACATAGTTTGAAAAGCTAAACATTTAGTCATTTTGTAGAATTTAATTAAAACAAGCATAATGAAGTTGAAAGTGTTTGGCCATTGTGGCCTTAAGAAGAGAAAAGTACAATTCTGGCAGTTGTATTGAAGTAGGTTTATGTGGTCTAGCCATGTGGGAATATATTGTGAATGAATAATGGTAACAGATGCTGCGTGCTGGGCCTAACAAATGAAGCTAATGGTAGCAGTGGTGGCAGCTGATGGTGTAAATATATCTTCAAAGGAAAGAAGGCAAACCTTCGTTGTGAAACCGCAGCCAAAATGTGAAAGCACTCATACATATTTCTCATAAAAAAATTTAAAATATTATACACAAAAAACGCACAATAAATAGACAAATTATGTTTTATTAAATAAAACAATATAAAATAGAATTTTTTCTATTTAATTTTTAATAGTATATACTTTCGCGTCCTTAATAATGATCATGTGTATATTGGCCAAAACCACTATATATATATGTATATATAAAAATTTTATGCACTTTATGTGTTTGTTATTGTTATTTATTTTGCTTATTTAAAACAAGTGATTGTTAGTTTTTCTCTAAATTTTATATGTAAGTGCAAATGTGAACCATCATTCTTTTAAGTAAAGGGTACCAATACCTGATAGTTGTAACAAAATGTTAAACATTTGTATTTGTTATTAAGTTGTTAAAATATTTATGTTTGTTCAATTCATAAGTTTTATAAAAAGCGTTCTTTCACATCGGCAATCAGCAGAGTCCTGGAAATCCTTCTTGGTAAAATTATATATTGTTCCGAAACTTTAATTCATATACTACATATATGTACATTAGGGCGGGTCGATTTAAAAATCGCAGAAATTATAAGGAAAATCGTATTCTAGGGATTAAAATAAGAAACTTTGCCGAAGGAAGCATACCTCTACAATGTATTTTAATGTGCCTGACTTTTGACCCGAAGGGTCAAATTTTGAAAAATCTCACTTTGACCCATTTAGAGTGCCTCAATAGAGTCAAAATGTATGACCGACCCCCACTATCTTTGGAGGGCCGACCCACCTATGCCAGTAGCACACCCCCTGGAACCACCCCTGGGTGTTCCTCATACAAACATTTAAAAAAATTACCATTTTTGGCACTTTACAAGAAAAAATCAGCGAAATAGCTATGTTTTCGGAAAAATTTATAAATATTAATATTTTCTTTTGTTGCTCCAAATATGTTAACAATGTCTACCTAATATTTCTCTGATTATAAACATATACGAAGTTCAGCCAGTACAAATATTAACAAATACTTTTACTTATTTTTTGTTCTTAAATTATATAATAAATACGTCAATATTTGTTCTTTTCTTTTTAATAAAATCACTTACTAATTTCAATTGTATGCAGAAATTTATCCCCTGTATTCGATACAAGAAGCAAGTAAAGTCCCAAATAATGGGAGCTCTTCCCATAGAAAGAAACTTATTCTCATTACCCTTTACTTTTACAGATTTAGATTTTCCCGGCCCGTTCTCAAGAAAAACATCTATTGAGAGAAATGCTCCTAACCACAAGGGTGGTGTTGGCTGAAGTGGTTAGCGCGATGACTACTAAGCAAACAATGACTTGGGGCCTGGGTTCAAACCCTGGCCAGAGCAAGTCAATCAATATCATTAATTTCTCTAATGTAGATTAGTGAGATATTCTATTAATTGTTGTCGGACTATTTAAGTGATGAAGGCATAGCACTGTTCACTAAAAACTGTTCGGACAGCGATTGATGCTGTTCCAAGCTAACGTACACAACATCGCCCTCCTTCGTCGGTTAGCAGAAACATCGGTGGAGTAAAAAATGTAATAAAAATGCCTGCTAATACAACTTAACAAAATTAATGCGCCTACTTAACACCGAAGGCGACTCAACACTGCCTTAAAAATTAACATAACGCGCAAAACAGAGTTGGGAAAGAGTAAGTCTTCTAAATTTTCAACATCTATGTTTTTTACCCTATACCTCTCCCTGAGTTCCGCCACAGTGCACTGCATACGTAGGGGTAAAAAAAAAAATACTTTAAATAATTTAACTAAACTTATCCACAAAAAATGAGAGATTTTCTTGAAATATGAAGAAAGCTATTACAATCACATAGCGCAAGCGAGAATAATTTTTTTGCCATTTTTAAAGTATGTTATAAATAAGTATTCAAAATGTGAAAAAAAAATTATATATATTTGTCTATAAATTTATGTATGCATAGAAATTGAATTTTCCATTTTATTATATATTAATTTTTTTGTTATGGTGTATATTTGTACATTTTAGTGTGTAAATAACTGCCAACTTGCCTCAAAAAAGCCTCATTGACGCTGAGGTCAAAATTGAAATGAATGTAAATATTATGTACAATTAATAAAATAAAAATAAACAAATAAATAAATTTTATATTTATTAGATTGTTGATTTAAGCAATGGGTCTTTTGATTTAATATATATATATATATATTATTAGAATGTTTATTTAAGCAATAGGTCTTTTGATTTAATATATATATAAGTATATATATATATATATATATATATATATTGTTGTTTATATTTATTTTCGATATTTCGCTAACAATTTGTTAGCATCCTCAGGAAAATTTTATAAATTATTTGAAATTCTAATATTGATTTTCAATAAAATTTATTTATAAAATTTTCCTGAATGCTAACAAATTGTTAGCGAAATATCGAAAATAAATATAAATATAAACAGCAATATATATATATATATATATATATATTGTTGTTTATATTTATTTTCGATATTTCGCTAACAATTTGTTAGCATCCTCAGGAAAATTTTATAAATTATTTGAAATTCTAATATTGATTTTCAATAAAATTTATTTATAAAATTTTCCTGAATGCTAACAAATTGTTAGCGAAATATCGAAAATAAATATAAATATAAACAGCAATATATATATATATATATATATATATATACTTATATATATATTAAATCAAAAGACCTATTGCTTAAATAAACATTCTAATAAATACAAAGAAAAGGTCAAATAAAATAGAATATAAATAAATTTTACATTTATTTGAGCATGTACTCTCAAGTATATATGTTTTAAATTTTATTGTTGCGGGTTAGGAATATCTAGATATATATTTCGTTGGTAGCCATACCAATTCATCAGTAGATTGTTTACCCTTTATGTTTAAAAAATTTTAAAGCTCATCTATTTATACAAAAACTCACAAATATATATTTTTGAATTACAAAGCATAAAAATAGCTTTCAAAAATTTCTTAAACACACACAACAAATAATTTTCCATTATGAATGTGTTTTCTTTTCTACACCTTTACAATTAGACAACCACTGGTTGCCATTAAAAGTATCTATAAGGCAAAAAATGAAAAGCAAGTCTCTCCTATACAAAATGTTTGACTTTTTTCTTTGCAAACATCATAAGTTTTAAAGTAATAAAGATATTTTCAAAATGTATAAAGCATTTGAAAAAAACCCCTTCCGTCAAAAAATAAGTAACCTGCATGCCCATAGGTCCACAGTGGCGCTATGTACAGCGGTTTTTTCCTTGAAAAAATCATAATTTTTAAAGTTACCAAGATATTTCTAATGATTAAAAATTACTTGAATTTTAAATACTTGAGTACATGCTCAAAATAATGTAAAATTTTGATATTTAAAAATTTTAAAAAGCATTTGAAAGAAGAAGACTTTTTAAGGTACAATATACATAATGTGCACAGTGTCGCCTTTTGACTTTTTTCTTTGCAAAAATCATAAGTTTTAAAGTAATAAAGATATTTTCAAATGTATAAAGCATTTGAAAAAAACCCCTTCCGTTAAAAAATAAGTAACCTGCATGGCCATAGGCCCACAGTGGCGCTATGCACAGTGGTTTTTTCCTTGCAAAAATCATAATCTTTTAAGTCACCAAGATATTTATAGTGATTAAAAATCACTTGAATTTTATTTTTAGTTACAACGGTTGATTTTTGTTGCTTTACATCTCTCGTGTACGGCTGATAGAAAGCGTATTCCTCCTCCTAAGCCGGGTGTGGCCTCTATACTCTAGAATATTGCGCGCAAGTGGGTTTGGGTGCAACTCAAGTTTTTTAATGTATTTTTTCGCGTGTTTCGAAAATACTGTCTTCACCAACGGAACGTCTAGATCTTTATGAATTCGATGGTTTCTGACATACCAGGGGGCTGCTGTTATTGTACGTAGAATTTTATTTTGTCGCCTTTGAATTTTTTCTACATTCGATCAACCGTTGTAACTAAAAATTTTGTTTAGCATTGGCTAAACTTATATTTAATATTTTTAGATTTAAGATTTGTAAAACTTATTGATGTTTCAATATATAATTGAAGATTCACTAAATAATAAAATTTATCCACAAAATAAAAATTGAATTTTAAATCCGTTAGTTTCATAATAAGTGGCCCAGCATTGCGATAGACACTGGGCACGGGACAACTTTTGACCTTGTTTATCGCAAAAATTATACATATCTTTTGAAGTAATATTTTAATATTTAAAATTCATTTAAAACACAACTTTTTGTTCTTTAATAAATGATATTCTCATAAGGAAGTCTAGAAAAGAATACCACTCTAATATAAAATGTTAGACTAATGTTATATTTTTATCTAGGCCTAGTTCGGCCACACAGTGTGTATATTTACACGAAACCATTCGAGCTGTTTTTACCCCCTCATAACTTTGCTCCTCCTGATCATAATATAATGAAACTTGAAACATAAGGTGTCCGCACAGAGCTGACCTCACAGGTTAAATTTGAAAATTCTACCGTAAAAGCTTCCCGAGATATTAAGGTGTGAAAATTTAAAGGTATTAAGGTGTGACTCATTGACTCATCAATATTATTGGGCACTTACAGTATAGCTAGAAAGCTGAAACTCGATACACAAGTAGATCTTGGTGAGAAATTAACCAGAAAAACCTTCTTTGTAGGGCACTTCCAGTAGAGCTACAAAAGCTTAAATTTGGTACACAGGTAGGTCCTGATGAGAAATTAACGAAAATTAATTTTAAACGGCACTTTTCATTTGGGGCGACTATGGTGCCCCCTCTTTCTATAGGTCACTTCCAGTATAGCTAGAAAGCTGAAATTTTGTTCACAGGTAGGTCCTGATAAGAAATTAACGAAAATGATTTTTAAACCGGCACTTTTCATCTGGTGCGACTATGGTGCCCCTTCTTTGTATAGGGCACTTCCAGTACAGCTAGAAAGCTGAAATTGCGTTCACAGGTAGGCGAAGATAAGCAATACATATAAAAATTTGTACAAAAACAACTTAGAATAATGAAGTGAGATCCGCACAAAAACATAAATGTGAAAATAAGGCCAAGTTCCTATCCAAAAAATTTCGGCCGTAAATAGTACTGAGATCAAAATAAGGAGCAAGTTCTTGATAGGTACAACTCATCTCATTTCTAGGCAAACTGTAAGCTTGGCAAAATGTTTTTGCCTTTATAATATGGAAAGGAATTGTTGGAAAAATCATGCACTCAAAATAAAGTATTCTTTTCAATTATATCATAATTGCAACGCGTTTTGCTTTATGTATGCTGTTGACATAATTGTGCAACTTTGTTACTGGACTATATCATCCATTCGACGAGTTTACCACTCTTCTAACCCGGATTGAGTCCGTTCTGAATTCCCGCACTCGCTCACCCTTGTCAGATGATTCCAACAAATAGCTGGCCATCACGCCAGGCCACTTATTTTTTGGAGCCCCTTCACTAGCTCTTCCCGATTCCCCCGAAAGGGCAGTTTGTGATGAATTAAGATGATCTCCATCCCGAAGCGAATGGAAGGTGGCAAGAATTACCAAAGTGGGAGATTTGAAAACCCAAATCGGCATGATCACTAGAGCAATTTCGAAACTGTGTGTGCTTCCCGATATGGAAACCCAAAAACATTGTGTTTTATAAATAATATAAATATTATAATTAATGCACATACATATATTCAGTTCCTTAATCTCATTTCCTAATCGCACGCATATACATACATATTCAGTTTCCGATAGTACAAATGCGGTATCTGTCACGTATGCAAGCACATCACCCACTCACATACTGCAAAACATTTTTAAGCATGACTATTGAGGAGCGAAACTGTAGGGTACGCAGCCTGGGCTATTGCTGTAGTTGTCTGACTCACATCTCACATTACTGGAGAATGCACCCGGCCAACGTCTGTCAGAAATATGGTTGGGCACGCCACAATCCCCTTCAGCAGCTCACCAAAAGAACGCTCGGTACAATAACAGCTCAGACATAGGGAAGATCGTGATTCGATATCTGGTTATAGTCTAAACCGAGAGAGTGGACGGCCAGCAACGATGCAGGGTCCATTGAGCCAGAGTCATCAGCAACTCCAAAGCGGCAGTACAACTAATGAACCATCATCTGACCGGAATAGAGAACAGTCCAGGAACCGCACAACTAACCCGAGAAATTTTGCTCGGTGCCTTGCGTGCACTCAAGCGTCTACATATTTAGGCCAAATAACTTATTGGTTTCTACCGAACTCTACTTGCGTTCGTTTACACAAGATACAGTAAATGGGAACACAAATTGACATAAGTGACAGTTCTTAACTGAGAACTTTGCAAATTTTTACTTCAGAATTTTTTCGCAGTAAAGTTTAGTAATACAAGAAAACATATGATTCAAGACGTAAACAAGCAAAAAGTGTGCAATTGAGACTAAAATATTTATCAAACTAAAAACTGAAGTAAAAATAAAACAAAACTAAAAGTAAATTAACATTAAATTGAACTTTTTTGAAACAATTACTACATGCCTTTTTAAGGAAAATAGAAGTAATTATAGTTTTGTGGAGTTGTTATTTTAATTCTTTGGAGTTGTAAAAATCTAAAGTACTTGGGTACTTAGTAATGCACTTCTTTTTATGATAGTCAGTAGCAAATACAAATATTCATGTGATTACTTTGAATAAATGTAACCACAAAAAATTATGCAAACTCAAATAAAATAATTGTTTATATTTGATTAAAATATTTGTGTTATATAAAGTATTTAATCGAGTACCGATGAATAAATTGTTAAAATATCTGAAAATGTAACAACTTTTCACCACTACATAAATATGTATATGTATATGCCAAAAAAAAGAGAATTACGCGGGTTATGTTTGTTTGTAAACTATATACATATTTGTTATGCAATAGCATTCAAAATATATCCAAATTTACTCTACGAAAATTTTTCAAAATCAATATAAATTTGATTTGTTTTACAAAAAAAATTTTAATGGACATTTTTCATTAAAACTTGTACATATTTCAAAATTATTTTACTTTTAATGAACATTGCAAAAGTTGTACGTACAGAGTACATTTTTCAATCCCAACTACAAAAAATTTCCGCAGTTTTTGGATATGGCCTTCTAGATGGGAGCAAATGAACAAAAATAAAAAAATTGTGATCCATTAAAAAAACAAAAAAAAAAAACTGTAAAAACATATTAACAAATTACCAATTAAAAGCAAAAATTAAGAAGCGCAGTATATGTAAAAAAAAAAAAACAAAAAGCTAGAAATGGCACCTTCTTCCGAATTCCAGAAGGTGACCACAGGATAAAGTGAAACAATTTGTGTGGACTTTACTTCGTTCGAAATGCCGTAATTTGTATGGATCACTTTACGGCATCTACATAGCTATGTGAAAGCTGGTAAAAAGTTTTTATTGTTGCCAAATGCTGTGCCTATATAAGTTCATAGTTTAAAAGTAAATTGAAGATATTTATATTGCATTTGTGTATTAGAATGCAAATTGAAAATGCAGAACCGTTTGAGATTCAACACCCATTTAAACACCCACGCAGGAACACGAAGTTCTTGGCGTCTTATAGAAACCGAACTATTCGACAAACTTTTGTTGCTATAACTAGATTACTAATAACTAGATACTAGATCTTCGGTCCATTACTTTATTTAATATATGCCTCTGACTTACCGTTAAGCAGTAACATTCACACGTCAATATTTGCTGACGATACAGCTTTTCTAAGCGTTCACGAAAATCCTGTAGAAGCTTCCCGCAATTTACAAGGGTATATATCCAAATTGCAAAATTGGCTCAAACAATGGCGTATTAAAGTTAACGAGCAGAAATGTGTGCACGTAACTTTTACGTTGCGCAAGGAAACATGCCCGCCTATAAAAATTAACACCGAGACCATACCGCAACACACTGTTGTCAAATATCTAGGCGTTCATCTTGATCGTCGTTTAACATGGAAATCGCATATAGTCGCAAAGTTAATACAAATGAAATTAAAAGCAGCCCAAATGAATTGGCTTATTGGAAGAAATTCTATATTAAGTCTTGACTGTAAACTTTTGTTATACAACGCGATCCTGAAACCAATATGGGCCTATGGAATCCACTTATGGGGCACTGCCTCAGCATCGAATGTCGAAAGAGTATTTTCAAAACACGTGAAAAAATATATAAAAAAACTTGAGTTGCACCCAAATCCACTCGCGCGCAATATTCGTCATTATAGAGGCCACACCCGGCTGAAAAGAAGGGATACTCTTTTTCTCAGCCGTTCACGAGAGATGTAAAACAACAAAAATTAACCGTTGAAATTAAAAATTTTGTTTAGCATTGGCTAAACCTATATTTAATATTTTTTAGATTTAAGATTTGAAAAACTTATTGATAATTTAATTAATAATTAAAGATTCAATAAATAATAAAATTATCAAAAAAAAAAAAAATAACTAGATTAGAATATTCTTCACTGGTGTACTGCATCGGTGCAACGTTGGCCTAAATTACATCTAAAGATACATTTAACATATTTAACATTTACAGTTAACATTTTTAACAAAAGCTTGCCAGTTGGTTACGGTTTTGTGAATATACCAACCAAGCCAGGATTTCAAGAAAGTTGTTAACAATTAAAAAATACAAAAAATCTGTTACAAAAAAAAATTAAATAAAAGGAGAGAGGTGTCCTAGGACACCCGGCTAGAGAAATGCTCATTAGGTATGTATTTATTTATTTTCCGCGATATATTTATTTATTTGTTTATTTGTGTATGGAGAATATCCTTACAGACATATTAAAAGAAAATAAAATATAACAAAGAGTTGAGACACAATACGGGAAATCACTCTTAGTATTGTAATCATTGCAGATCTTGCAAGTCTAGCTTATTTTCATCAGTTTGCAGCAATGCAATAACAAAATATATGAATAAGCTATACCTGCAAGATCTGCAACGTATACAAGAGCAGTTTTCACCCAAGAGCAGTTTTCACCCCATTATATACATACATTAACATGCTATTTGTTTAGAAAAACGAAAATTAAATTTTTTATAACATTAATATTTGAAGAATAGTCAATAAATATATAAAATTGATTAAAATTATTGCACATCCTTCTAAGCGGGTCAGCATCAGGATAGTTAGCTTTGATAAATGTGACAGATAGTGGTATAAAGTAACGTGAAGGTCGCTGGGGTATATTAAAAGAAATTTCATTTATTAGAAATCCACAGCATAAGTCTCCTCTTATAACATTCGTAATAAATGACACGTTCAGCATAGTTCTACGGCTCTTTGAGTGGGCAGCTTGATAAGAGCAAGTCTACCTGAGTATGATGGTAAGTTGAGAGGGTAAAACGTAGTCCACGTAGACAAAACAACAGAAACTGCTTTTGAACTGACTCAATCGAATTTGAATGAATTTGATAGATAGGATCCCATATTATCGAGACATATTCCAAAATTGAGCGTACAAGTGAAGTATATAACGTTTTAGTTCTGTATGGATCGTTAAACTCTTTTGCCCAGTGTTTTAAATAGCCAAGTGTAACTCGAGCTTTATTAATTGCACTTGTTATGTGCGAAACAAAATTCAATTTCGGATCAAATAAAACGCCCAGATCAATAAAATTAGTCACAGTATCTACTTGATAACTACCTAAGAAATAATTTATAACAATTGAATTATTTCTAGAAAATCGCAGTAGTTTGCATTTCTTTAAGTATAACGCCATTAAATTTACATTGCACCATTCATAAAATGAATCCAAGTACATTTGACGCCGCTGTTGATTCAAAAGCTGGTTATGGGTTATGAAAATCTTTGCATCATCCTTGTACATTAAGATATTAGAAAATTTTATAATTTGCAGCAGGTCATTAAGGTACAGGGAGAAAAGCAGTGGGCCAAGGTGACTACCTTGTGGTACACCTGAAAAAATCCACGATTAATTATGGTTGTAAAGTGGAAGTTTGTAGAAGTAGAGCATCCCTTTTTAAATCCGTAAGGATACCAGTTTTTTTAAATAAGTTTCGGTATATTGGAAGGTATAACAATTTTTACATTCGCCTTGTTAAAATGAGCGGACAATGCAAATTGAAGTTAAAATTTTATGACAGCTTATTTCTTTTCTTAGTGCGAACATCAGTGATGATGGGAAAAATTCTCTCCCTGTCTGTATTGGCATGTGGCAGTGATAAAGCAAACGTAGCTAATTTCGACAAAAGGGGGAAAATGAAATTGTTCATTTTGGTAACTGTACTCCAAAACTTTTCGATGTCCATATATAAAAAATCACCTATTTCTTGCTCTGAAAAAATAAATCTTGTAGAAGAGAATTAGCGTCCAGTTTTATAATTTTCGAAATATTTTTAAATGAAAATTCATTTTTATTTCCTTTTTTTTCAATGTAATTTCAAGGTTGAAGAACCCCATTTCTCTGAATATTTCTGTTTTGAGGGGTAATATTTGATGTATTTCTTCCAAGACCAAATTGAAGAAGGTTGCCAAATTAATATATTTTTGCCATATTATTGAAAAGTACCTACATTTTAATGATTTCAACAAATCTGCCATTTTTTCCCTACGGTCCTTTTTTTGGACGAAAATCCCTATGAGTAGGAATTTTTCCCTTCATAAAACATCACTGCTTTTAATATACATATCCGTTAATTTGTTTGTTGTGCAAATTTAAGCAAGAAAGTGCCTCGTTTATTATAAAGCTGATTAGTAATTAAAAGTAAGTTCTTCATTTATTTTATATGTGTAAAAGTTCATCATCTAAGAATGGATTTCCTTTAGATGGAAAAACAAATATATAGAAAACCTTGGGAGAATGATCCAGCTTTCAAGAGGTGGCTTAGATCAGAAAAAATATGAACTAAGATCAAATCAAAATATGGTTGTGTTGCTGTTTAAATAGTATTAGTCAGTATGCGAATTCACCCAGCAAACAATATCAAGCGTTATTTTCCTTAGGAAATTATTTAGAACTTTAACAAAAGAGTTAATAGTCTATTTCAAAAAATACATGGGAATAAGTGAATTATTGAAGTAATGTTTTATAATAGGTATGTTAAATCGACTTAAAGATATATTATTTTAGTGTATTGATATAAAATAATACATATAAAAAGAAATCTAGGAACACCTTTTATAATGATGTGCATTATTGAAAGATAAGAAAATATAAAATATATTCACTCTTATTTGTATAATATATTCACTCTTATTTGCCAAAAGCATTCACATGCATGAAATATTTACCAACTTGCACCATTGTATTAAACCTGTTGGACAAATTGTTTCAAAAAACGTGAAGACAAAACAGCAACAAAAATGTAAAAAATGAATAAAAATATATAACCATCCGCCTAATGCGTACTCGTCGCTTGATAATCGACGATTGAATGAAAGAGCACAAGAATATGTGTGACAAATGCGTGTGAGTTCGTTTTGCACTTTTGTGCAAAGAATTTTGAATTTTGCGGAACATTGTTTTAAAGGAAAAACAATATAAAAAAGATAAATATAACTGTAATAGTGTCAATTAATTATGTTACGAAAAATTAAATTCAACCCCCATCGCGCCATAAAGAGCATAGCTCTAAAAATTACAAATTATATACATATGTACATACATATAACACTTTGTTGACTTTAACTTACACACAAACGAATTTTATCAATACTGCTTAGTCTACACGATATGTTGAATCAGCAAATGTATGCTTACTAGAGTTGTCAATTATTCGCCTTTCAACTTTGTTCGAATAATTCAAATAATAGTTTGTGTTCGTTCGATCAAACGATTAAAGCTAAAAATTTATTCGATTAATCGATGAGAACAACGAATAAAAAAATGCTTAAAAATAATTTATTAAAAAAATAAACCAATGTTTGTCATTAACACAAAAATGCATAAGTATATAATCAAAATAAATTAAAAATTAAATAGTTAATATTATTATAAACTTTTATTTAATTGTTGCGGGTTAGCAATATTTAAATATATATTTCGTTGGTAGCCATACCAACTCATCAGTAGATGTCTTACCCTTTATGTCTAAAAATTTTAAAAGCTCATCC
The DNA here is from genome assembly GCA_947311025.1 of Lypha dubia. Classification (NCBI taxonomy): domain Eukaryota; kingdom Metazoa; phylum Arthropoda; class Insecta; order Diptera; family Tachinidae; genus Lypha; species Lypha dubia. The sequence goes on along the minus strand of OX371262.1, from coordinate 31,460,357 downwards.
ATTTATACGAAAACTCAGAAATAAATTTGTGCATTACAAAGCTTTAACATTTTTTTAAAAGAAAGGGTAAAACATCTACTGATGAGTTGGTATGGCTACCAACGAAATACATATTTAGATATTGCTAACCCGCAACAAATAAATAAAATTTAAAACATAAATACTTGAGTACATGCTCAAATAAATGTAAAATTTTATTTTTATCAACAAAAAAATACACATAAAATTAATAATCCATAAACTTAAAAATGTCATAACTGAGATTACTTCGATTTTAATACGTCAAGCACACATGCTTTATTCAGTCTAAATATCTCAAACGATTTTTTTTTGTTAAATTAGACAAGAAATAATCTTTTAAAAACAATTTTTTTGCTTTCAAACGATTTTTGGTTTTTGTTTTTATTAAATTAGATTTTGAAAAAACTCTGCTAATTGTCGAGGTAGGTGATATAATGAGAAAAGAATAAAATAGTTTAAATATCTAATTTTTCTGCTCTTTTTTAGATTTTTCCAAATATACTATATCGTCTAATATATCGCTGAATTCTTTTTTTTTTTTCTGAATTTTTAAAACTTTGAATATAATTATTTAATTCGCATGAAAGATTGTTATTTTCATTAATAACAATTTCTTCTATATCATTAATTAATTATTATATTATTGTGGTTACTTTCACCATAAAATAATCTAGAGTATAATTAATTAGCATATTCTTTAGTTTAATTTTTGAAGAATATTTGAAAAACTTTCATTGCACGGAAAATTTCCAGAATTTAAGAAATATTATTAACGTATTTTAAAGTTTTATACGTCTCTTATTTACTCTTATTTTAATGCGTTTTAGTAAATCTGTTGCAAAATAATTATTAATTTTTTTTTGTTGTTGATCTAACAATTTTGTATACTTTAGGACACTTGTTACATGTGACTTTGTTTTTTTTTTCATTCTTGTTCTTGGTAAAATACTTCCAAACCGAGCTCATTCTGAAAGATAATTATCTAATTATATACCAACATTTTCTACTTATATGATAAGATTTATATAAATCAATTGTTTCTTTTTTAGCTTTTAGTGTATTTCTAACTTATTCATCTGACAGTAAAAAAACCCCCATTCTTGAAAATTGTTTAACGTTTAATTTAAAACATAGCACGACTACTAGGTATGCGCAGTTCGACAACTTCCAAAATAACATGTATTGCTTGATATAAAGTACTCGCTTTGTTTCAAATCATACAAACAAATTTAACATATTTTTTACGTATGCAAAAATATGTTCGATTAATTGACATAAATTAATCGATTTATTCGTTATTCGAAATTCGGCATTTTAAAATTATTCGAACAAGAATTTAGTTTTGTTTGATCGATTAATCGAATTATTCTTAATCGGTTGACAACTCTAATGCTTACACTCATATGCTTCAGAATAACAGCAAACGACTGTATCAACATATTCAATATGTTAAGCGTCAACACGATATGCTGAAAATGTCAAAATTTTTACATGCAACATAAGATTTAGCACACAATTTTTGCGTCTACACGATATTTTCAATTTCGTATGATGATATAGCTGGAGGTCCATACCACGCGTTTCACGCATTTACACGGCTGTCAAAAAAGTAGAATCAGTGTAATTGTGCGTAAAGTAGGTATACTTACTACTTTTGTACGGGTCACTCGCGCCATGATAAAATGACAGCTGTTTTGGATAGCCAAGGATGACACATTATAGTATACTTTCAATGTTATCGATAAATATGTTTGTTTCGTGGATTAATTTCTTCTATTTTTTGTACTAATAACATTTTTTTTTATGAAAATATTTACACCACAGCTGATCAAAACAAAACAATTAGCGCGTAAAAAGCGTTGCATGTAACTTGAATTTATATACGCCTATGAAGCGTGAAACGCGTCAAAAAAATACTCTGTATTTTGCAGCTTTTCTACACCTATACAATTAGACAACCGCTGGTTGCCATTAAAAGTATTTTAGAAGGCAAAAATGATTATTTTATTTGTTGCGGGTTAGCAATATCTAGATATATATTATATAGAAAAGTAAACACATTCATAATGAAAAATTATTGTTGTGTGTGTTTGAAAAATTTTTTTAAAGGCTATTTTTATGCTTTGTAATTCACAAAAATATGTTTGTGAGTTTTTGTATAAATAGATGAGCTTTGGAATTTTTTAAACATAAAGGGTAAAATATCTAATGATGAATTAGTATAGCTACCAACGAAATATATATTATTGCTAACCCGCAACAAATAAATAAAATTTTAAACATAAATACTTGAGTACATGCTCAAATAAATGTAAAATTTTGTAACGGGGAGATTTACTTTTCATTTTTGCCTTATAATGTAAAATCTTACATAACATTTTTAAAATTTTGCCACTTTTTCAACCTCTGATATATCTTCAAAAATACATATCAGCTGTTAGCTAAATACAAAATAAAAATCACAAACATTGGGTAAACAATGCAAAACAACATATTAGAAAACTAGCAGTTCCCATAGAAATTTGTCAATATTTATGTTTTTGTGTAAATAGAACTTTATTTAATTACAGAAATAAATAAAAAACATTTCACAATAAATACACAATAAGTTCTTTATTAAATTCAAATCGGAACACATTGGAAATACTTCGAGTGATTTGAAAACGGCAATCGTTTGGCCCACCGGTTCAAAATCGAGTGATTTCAATATTTTTTGTGCGCTGAACGCCTTTTGCGTGATTTGAAATCACTTGTAGAAAACGTGATTTTCAGAACACCCATGCATATATAAAATAAATTAAATAAACGATGTTTTTTTTTGTTTTTGTTCTATATGAAGTTTTTTCACTGGAAAATTAGATTTTTTTCTCTAAATTTGCAGTTTATTTAAAAAAATATGGCAACATTGGCCACAAGTATAAAATTATTTAAACAGACAAACCTGTGTGAAAATATAGCAAATCCTGCAGCACTGATACATGAGATACCATTGTTATATGCTATCAAATTTAGCATTTGCTGAAAAGCTGGTTATCGCTTTTCAACAAACAACATATTTGTCAGCATATGAATGAAATGAGTTAAATAATAAAAATTTGGTGTCTACACGATATGCTAAAATCGTCAACAAACGTTTGTTGGCATCGTTAACAAATGCCCATCAAATGTCGTTAAACATACATATGCTGAAAAAATTTAGTGTCTACACCATATGTTAACAAATTTTTCACCATAAATTTGCTGATTCAACATATCGTGTAGACTAAGCTTTACAGTAAAGTAGCAAACAGTTTCTGTGGTTTCTCAATAATATGAATTTCAGAAAAGTTAAAGTTCGATTTTAATGTAGAAACTAATACAAATAACATTAAAAATTATGCACTTTTCCTTAGATAATAAAGTTTCACTAAAATCCACAAAAACATAATTTAATAGACTGTCAGTTAAAACAAATAATGTAAAAGGCCAAATATACTTGAGCGTATTTTTCCATTTTCAACCATCATCAAGAGGATTTACTTTGCAAAGATTTCTTTTATAATCTGATACGTTGGATCGTAAAATACCTTTCAAAAGCTTTAAACACAACGCCTTATACTCTGGCACGACACTAACAACTAAAACAACAAAATAAGTAAACAACAGACCAAAATGTCATTGCAGATATGTATCTAAATAAACAATTTGTTGTACCTTTTAAACATAAAAATATCAAAGCAACAATAATGCCAAATTACTTTACAAGTTCGTGTGCATGGGTGTCAGTAAAGATACCCATGTATGTGTCTGTTAGTGAAAATGCTAACTAAATATTAGCCTATTATTTTACATTCACCAGCAAAAGTCCTGGTTTATTCGATATATTTAACAATAAATATCATTTCTCTAAATCCTTCGCTATCATTGTGTGATTTAAAGCTGTTGCCTTTTTGTTACTCTCTTTGTCTTTCTTTAATAAACTCCTTCAAAAAACCGAAAATTTTTGCATTATTAAGACATATAACTTGGGATTTGCACAGACTTCAAGGTATTTGTTTTGTTTTTTGTTTAAACATTTTCTTCGTTAATATTTTGTAGTAAGTTGGGTAGGCTTCTTTTGTTTTTCTTTATGTTTGTTTTATTAATGTAAATTTGAGCTGCAAGAAAATTGAATTGGTGCCAATGTTTTCCTTCGAGGAATTGTGTTTCATGGCGATATAGTTTTTACATAATTTAGTGTATATTGAAAATGAAATGTGAGTTTATAATTTTAAAGTTACATGCCAGTTGTCATTTCTTTTTCTGTGAAGTAAACATATTTTAATGAAAGAATACTTAAATTTCTAGTGTGCTAACATACTTATATTTATTACTAATATTGATGAAATGAGGAAAATCAATTACTTTTGGTACTTCTTATGATAAATTTTTACTATTGTTTTTTTTTTTTAATTTTTGTACCTTTTCTATTAAAATTCCTTTAATGGGTATATACGAAAATTACATATACGAATAGCATGTAACCGAGATTAGTATATATAGCACTTTCTTAGAGGTAAGATCGGGACAAATTGGTATTATTTTACTTTTTGTTTTTATATTATATTGTATGTACTTTCTAGGATCAACAATGCTCAAACCCCCGGCAGACATTTATTGGTTGGGCTTATCTTCTCAGTTGGTACCAGTGTAATGTTACTGCCCAATACTCGAAAGAGACCCTTTGAGATTCTATCGGCTAGAGCAGAGACCATATGTAGGTGACTTTTTACCTTCTATCGGACTAAAATAATGCCATAGATGCTTCTTTTTATATTTCATAAAAGCTCTTTACTCTGATGTTTCAGAGATTTGGAAGTAACATATAAATTTTATGGGTAATTGGCCGAAGGTTGTGTGTGGCAATTATCTTTATCCACAGCAAACTCAGCATCGAGGTATGTATAATCAGTAAGATGTATGAGCTTGTTCCCAGAAGTACACTTAGTAAAATAAACATAAGCCTCCTGGACTAACTTTCCTGTCTAATTCAATAACTATTTTTCTTTTATATCCTTAGTGTAGTAGCATACGTCGGTACTTAACTTAGCCGACCCTATCCATCCATGTACAAAAGGTTAACATTTAAATAGTAAGGAAATGTGTCGATGAGAAACTATACCAACCTCCCAACTTGTAGTATCATTGCTTCACTAGATACATAGCTGTTCGTTAAAATTATACCCAGTTTATTATAGCAAATGATTTTTTTAAATTGTAGTTACGGCTCATCGTTTAATATAAAATGGTAAAAAAAGTTAATTAAATAAATTCTTATTTCATTTTACTAATGGAAAGAAAGAACGCTTGTTAAGTATACACACAAAATAATGTTGGTAGGACTAACCGTTTTTGTTGGTTGGAATTGCGCTAAGCAATAAAAATATTTAAAACAACCAATAAAAATAATAAAATAACATTTTACAAAAATATTGCTACCTGCATAAATAAAACTGTAAAACATACATTTCTATCCTCGAACACAATCGAATTAATATATATAATAAGCTAAATTTAATTTTTTACGTACTCATTTAAATTTAAAATTCGTTTTTGTTTTCGGTTGGTATTCAACATAGAACACTCATTTTTCCATTTATCAATTGATATATCCTGATAATGAAAATCGTAGCAACAATTTACATCAACAGCTATTTTTTTTTGTGTATAAGGTAAAGTTATTCAGTTTTATATTCTAAAGTATATTCTTTCTACTTTGAATCACTATTTACTTACTGGATGTTATCAAATTTGTCTGCCTACTCAACTGTGAAACCATTACAAAAATATCCCACATCACTATAATGATTTATTACACTTTTTTTAAGTACAAAATAAACTTTAACTTTTAAAAGGATACCATATAAAATTCTATATTTATACAGACATGGCCTTTTTTCCAAAAACTTAATAAACTTGTCAATGTAATATGTTTTTAACGAAACAATAACACAAAATATGTCTTAACAGAAAATATTAATGCAAAATTTCACTAAAAATAGTTTTCAATGATGCTGCTGTTTTTTCATTAATAGTGAAGCAGGAAGGCGTTTGGGAGATATAAGAAGGACATTGTAAACTGAAAGTTTTGAAAATATGTGCAGCATATGCGAAAAATTGCTTCCGGCTAATGTTGTGTAATTCAAAATATGTCGACGATTGCGATGATAATAATAGACAAATGCAAGTTTGACTAAAAAACGCACTGACATTTTTTTTCGTACATAGTCGTATTTGTAAATTGTTTTATCTTTGAGTTTTGTTGTCTTGTTGTTGACGAAATAATTCTCTTACCATGAACGTAAGGAAATATAATATGCGAAATAATTTTCTAGAATTATTATGGGTAACAAAAGAAATAGTATGAAAAGGTCTTTAAATTTTGCATATACATAAATGTTTAAAATATTTTTAAATCTGTGAAGTAAAATTATTTTTAGATTCGTGAATTTGTTAACTAAATGGAGGGTTAAATTGGCAACTTGTTGTTTTGAGACCAAAAAACGATCTCATCAGCAGAGTTGCACTGGCAATCACGACAGCTGCAATCAAGTAGTTAATATCTTGAGTTCTTAACTATTTTTTTTTTAAAAATATTAAGATTTCGTATCTTAAGGTTGCAACTAAAATTCAGTCTTACCTCATATTACATACTATGTATATATAACATGTTTTTTTACACAAATATGTTTTTCTTTCTATTTACAGAATTTAAGTTTTAGTATAAAATACTAAAAGTTCTGTTACAAAAACCATTGTTAATTGATATAAAAGAAAGAGATCTATTTATGTGTATATGCACATATGTATATAGATTTCATTCGTTATCACTTTAAGAAAAATTAACAGATTTTTTTAATAGAAATATCTTAGAAAAATTTATTTTTCAAATTTAAATATTTATTTTAAATTGACAAATTGTACTTTAGGTAGTAACTGGCCAAAAAGTAGTGTACAATTCCAGGCCGTCTGGCTACCCTATCCACAGAATATTTTTCTAAACGGACAATATAATAAAAAACCTTTCCAATGTAATTTAGCGCTTAGCTTTTATGCTGAAATCATGGTGGAATAATCAGGTGTGCGCAAGAAGGAATATGGTTTTTTGTAGGGTTGTGTTTTGACCGTTAAAAAAATGGAAAAGTATGCTTTTCTTGTCAAAAGTTGTTTACATTTTTGGCCGCCATCATGAATATTTTTGTTTACGTTATGCTTTTTGTTTTTGCATAACCAATAAATACATACAAAAAAACTTTTGTTTTGTTTTGTATACAGCTTTGTTTTGACAATTTTGAATTAATTTTACACAAACAAAATGCATGTCGTTTTTTAATGTTGTATTCTTACGCGCACCTTATTATTCCACCATGGCTGAAATGAGTAACCTAAATTAGAGCGTTAACGTTGCGCCAGAAAGAGTAATGTTTACTCACTTTAATTAATGAAAAACTCTAAAAAATAAGAAATAGAGCGGAAGACCCTAAATTGAGCTGAAAGTAGCTAAAGTTACATTACTTAACAAACAACAACAATACTTTTGCATCCAACTTTACTTGTTGACGTGCTGTCGAAATTGGATTTTCCAATTGCAAAGCGTTGACGCCGCGTTATTTCGCTTGGTTTCAAAAATCCTGAAGATGAGCACCGACGGTGATCGAAATATCGAATAAAGAATATTTTACTTATACGCAAATGTTAAACAATATTTAATAAAAATGCAGCGGTTTTATTTTCAACATATGTATGACCTAGAGCCTAACGATAAAATCATACATACATATATAAAATTTTGAGTTTTATCCTCGCAAATAGACATCGCTTTACTTTCCCGCAATTGCTTACTTTCAGTGCACAGAGAGCAAATTTAAATGCTTTCTTCACACTTTGTAAAAAGGAAAGCATAGAAACACAAAAACATACGGAGAGAAACATATTTGCTTAAATACATTCGTTTACACATACACACGGATTTTCTTCTTACCCTGTAGGAAGTCAAACACATTTTTAAGAAACTTCAAGTTGGGTTTTTCATAACCACATCTAGTTGATTAAGTGACTTTTTTCCTTGTCGCCGACTCATTATTTTAACATAGGCATGTCATAGGCGATAGTCAATTGGCCATCTCTGTATGACTTTTAAATTGACTACTAGTTACTTATTTTTCAACCACTTTAAAGTCAGTTAATACTAAATTTTTTAAAAACCCCTTTGTTTTAAATTAATTTTTATAATCCTTCAAGAGCTTTTTTGCCATGAATGCCATTAATATTTATAGCCAGAATCAGTTGCAAAGATAGAATTATCGTTAACGTTTTTGGAAACTTCTCTTTCAGAGATAAATGCATAGCATTTGTCTGTAAAAAAACCTCGAATATTTGGAAAATGATAAAAGTAGAGAAAAATAAGGACTCACACATCAGTAGGCTGATTTTTATCAATTATGACATCATTGAGCGCTTTCAACTCCTCGATATTGTTTATTGGAAAAATATTCTTAATTTCTACATTGTCTTTATCCTGGCGAACAAGGCTTTCAGTTACTACTTTTAGGGTAGACAATGCTGCCATTGTAGATTCATTTTGATTTTGAATTACGTATGTCTTTGAGTTCCTTAATTCCGCCTTGAAATATAAATGATTATATGAAAAACGTTATATTTTTGTAGACAATAAATATTTTCATCTTACATGTCATTTCTGAAAATTTCGCATCAAATTGCTGCCAAACTTCAAGTGAACTTTGGCAAGGCGCTTTATCATCATTTTCTTTTTCGTTACCTGTTAAAATACGATATATGAGGAGCCGCAGAACAAAAGATGCTTTTTCGCATTGAGCAATGACCGAAAAAACACCTTTTGTTCTGCGGCTCCTCATATATAAGTACTCGGGCATATTTTTTTTATTGTATAAGATACTTACCAATAGTGCTCAAATAAATGCGCTTCATATTTGCCAGTGCTTAAATAGATTTGCATACCTTTAATTTTGTTATTTTAATTATATATGTGCATACATAATTACATTTCATTATATACATATAATGTTTATATTTTTTTTATTTATTTCTATTCTAAGCTTCTCTTGTTTTCATTTTTTTTTCATTTATGTACTTATTGTGCTTATTTTTATTTCTTACGTGTGCTTCTATTCAATATGTTTGGTTGACATCTGCATGGGACTTAAACCAATTTGTAGTCAGTTGCAAACTAGTTAATTTATAATTATTGTTTTTATCAACAGATTATTTTATTTACTACAGGGTAATTATACACCCACATACACACTCATTTAATATTTTGCAGACAAAACTTTTTTCCGTGAGCCTTCTTTCTTAAAGACTGAGTAGTGAAGTGGCGGAGTAGAAAATGAAAGAGTTCGAAGTGTTAAATCCTTCTTAAGCCGTTAACTTTAAACTAATTCAATTTATGTTCAGTTGAATTTTACTATTTGGTTCTCATTTCTTTCATCGTCATGTTTGCAACAAATGTTTTGTCATTAATTTCTTTTGTTTTATTTCGATTTTATTTTCTGTTTTATTTTTGTTATAGTGAAAACACATTTCACGTCCAGTACGTTTTATATTTGTCGCTATTAAGGTTCTTTAATTCGAAAGAAGACAAAATATTAAATTTATTTTAATTGTATTTGTTGTTTTTTTCGGTGGCTTTTATATGTACATATACATACTTGTAAGTGTTGAAGTTTTTTAATCGAAAAAGTTTGTTATTGAAATGGATTTTTTTTTAAATTTTAATTATATGTATATATATTTACGAGTATGTATATGCTTTTGCCCTTTTTTGGTATCAAAAAAAATCCTTTATAAAGTTAATGAAAAGTTTTACGATTTGTTAATACTTTTGTATTGAATGTTATCAATAATGTTAGCTATTTTTTCTAGTAAATTTGTAAATATTTTTTGAGTAAATATATACAAAGGATAATACTAATAACATAAGGGATAGCAATTATTGCCTGGAACTGAAAAATCATATATGTACATATTAGAGGTTGCAATTTTTTGTTCAGCGTTTATGTAACAAAGGATGTGCCCGATTAATAATCTAAACATTTAATCAAAATATAATATGAAATAGCCTCCTTATCAAATTAAAAATTTTTCATTTTATTTTAGGGATGTTAAACAAGAAGTTTTACATCTCAAGGAATAATTTTTGTATATCTTTGCCAATAGACTCATGTCGCATTATCCAGCCAGGACTTATAGTTTATATCGAGATACTTAATTATTATATATAATTATATTAGTCAAAATATATTTTAAAGTTTTGCTTACGAAGAAATAAAAAATTTATTTCCATTGATTGTTTTAACTTTTCTTTATGTCGTGTTTTTATATAAATTTATTTATAAACTAAACTAAGTATGTAGTCTTTCACACCTAAAGTTTAAAATACTTCCAGATATGGATAATTTTTACCACAAATTAAAACAGACAGACCTTAAAAAAAAGCTTCAAAAGAGACTTTTTTAGACAACATACCATACAAAAGAAAATGTTGTTAAGCCAAGGTAAAGGCAAATTCAACAAGAATATATAAATATTCTAGAACAAAATATTTTCATACAAGTTTAAACAAAGCCCAAAGAACCACAATGGGCCTTTTAAAGCTAAAACGGTTATAGCCATATAATAAAATATCTACATTAATATATATATATATATATATTTTCGACATATAAAGTTAAGAATTAGTTACTAAGCACAGTATACCCTTGTTTAGCTGACTCAGGCAGATTAATTAATGATAAAAGATATCTAAATAATTGGTGACAGCTATCGTAATCGGCATTGTGGTGTATCTCGTAGTTGGTATCGAAACGTCACACGTAGGGGTATTTGGCCATTCTAGCCGGACATTAGGACAAAACTTAAATTTAAGAAATGTAAAAATTTAAGTACGCAGCTTGACATACTACAAAATTCTGCATCGTATAGTGAATTTATAAGGCTTTTGCTTGAGATTTGTCGTTTTGCGACAATGTAAAAGTCAGGAAATTTGAGTTAATTGCATACGCTTTTACTGACTTGTTACGGTTTTGAGACGTTGACAATATATATTTTTGTGGATAAACGAATAGAGATTTTACATTAATTTTTTTTCCCTGTGAAAGGTTATATTAACAGAAAAATTTGGGGTGTTCACACTGTTGTCATATCAGTCATATTGTCATAATGTCTTATTATTTTACAATAGTTTAAAAAAATTGTTGTTGTGCTTCAAACAGAAAAGTCATATTATAATAAGACATTTTGAGGTATGTTTATGGTTTGTCATAAAATAGCAGTAGAAATCTTAGTCGAGCAGCTGCAACTCCTTATTCATGCCGGCGATAATATATATAAGCCGCCGCTACTTTTAAATAATACAAGAATGAAAACAAGGCAAATTTATTACCAAGTATATGCACGACCAAGGCGAATTAATTATAAGGTGAATGCAGTGGCGAATTCAGGCGAATTTACAGGCATTTGTTTCTGTAAACGGCGAATTCATTACCTACGCTGTCAAAATTCTCCATGCATAAAAAATTACATTAAAATGGCGCGGGAAAATATGTAACAAATTTGACAGTGTAGGTAATGTATAAATTCGCGTGAATTCGCCACTGCATCAACCTTATAAATTATTCGCCCTGAATGAAAATATGTGTTTGTGTAACTGATTTGCCTGGCAGCTTGTGAACTTTTTTCCACTTGCCGCCGTCCAAAAATATAGTTCAGCTCATGTTACCGGCAAGTTCGTATAAATAAAAAAAAATTTAAAAATTAAATGATAATGGACATTTTATAAAATTTACAGGAAATTTATTGCTTTCTTTATTAACAATTAAAAAACATTTACATTTAAGTCAAAATGCAAACGTATGCGCAATAGTCCGACTAAAAATGGAGTGTTGTTAAATGTTTATCAGCTGGCACAATTATGACATAGCACACTAAATTATGAAGGGGTGTTCACACTTGTCATATTTTGGTGCGCTATTATTTTATGACATATGACTTATGACCACAGTGTGAATATCCCAATTATATTTAGAAAAATTTTATTTTAAATTTTTATGATAAAAAAATTTGTTCTAAATTAAAAAAAAAAGATTTTTTTGTTCAATTTTTCTAAAAAAAAATATCAAAAGGTTTTTGAAAGTGAGTTCAATCGAGTTCGTAAAAATGTTATAATTCACTATAAAATATAAAATCTCTACTTTTAGACTGAAAAAAAAACCTTGCCCGTTTTTGCATCATTTTTTTTTTTTTTTTTGAATTTTTGAGAATTTCACCTTTTTTTCTGTTTTTGATCATCTTTCATAGGTACTCATGAGAAGAAACCGTTTTGTCAGTCACAAAATGTTTGAGTTCTTAATAATTATCCGTATATGTTGTTTATTTAAATTATTACACATAACACTGTTGTTACCTGTGTAAGAAAAGAAATGCGCGAAACAGTAATTTTCAACCCACCCCTATAGCGGTTTTTAGCTACCTGTGCAGCTGCGTTGTAAATGACGTTATTTAATGGAGCAAAATAAATGTACCTGTTTTAATTGCCTTTTTTATTATTATTAAAAACAAAAATATATAAAAAAAAAACATATCTGGGTTGCAGGTTCTCAGATTTTTGCTATATATTGTAGTTATTGCACAAAATTATTATCAGAACCCTTTTGAAGCTTCGAGATTAAAATGGAAAAAGTGTATACAAGATTAGAATTATTCCAAATATTACAGGAATCTAATACTACGCCCGTTGAAGAGAAATTATAATTTTTAGTAAAAAAATTTTGCGAAATTTCTAAATGTCAAGGAGATGGTGATATATTAGCAGTAAAGCAGTGTTTAAAGAATTTGAAATATATTTTCAAAATATATTGGCATTCAGGACAACAAAAAAAGGACCGATTTTTAACAATGCATGCTACATGGCTGGATGGAACAGTGACAATACCTGTGTTTGGCAGTTCGTCTTCAGAAAGTCAACAAAAGCCGTTCGTTGAATTAACCGAAAGAAGTAAGAGAAGCAAAACTGAAATCTTGCGAATATTTCGTTGAAAATAGAAAAAAATTGTTGGGGGTGGTGTTGAAGGGATACCTCCCCCTTCCTATAAAATCTCAAAAATTTAATTTTTATGGCATTAAAGCGTAAGTAATTCATTCCTTTTAATATTTAAATTATTTTTGCAAATAATATTTTATGTCACCACCCACAAAAGGGGGCAGCGAAAATATGGCATTTTACGATCTCCTGGGTCCAAGCTTAGGTTTTTGAATTTTCGCCGACGGTAACAGCTCAATTTACTAAGCAGAAGTACAGAGAACTTAAAACAAAATTTAATTTTTCGAAGGGAGGATAAGTTCTTCTAAGGGGAACTTTTTTCCCATTGTGCGATTTTTCTTATTTTCATACATAAATAGTCTATGACCATAACACATTTGTGCTAAGTTTCATCTATTTAGGGGCACCCAATAACTTTTTAGAAGCAATATAAAGAAAAAAAGTAATGTCCGGCTAGATTGGCAAAATACCCCTATGTGCGTCATGATGTCAGTTCTTCCTTCCGTTTAGCCAAAATATTTTCTTTGCCTATTTGATTATATGACCTTTTCGATATTTTTTTCAAATATACATACATTTAGATAGTTATTCGTATATTCGTCGTAATAACATGAAATATTAAATTAGCTTCGCCATAAGCCATTGCTTTGTAACAAGGTCACAGTCAATAAGATTGATGTAAACCACCCTACTATACGAGTAGAGTAAAAGAAAAATAAGTAAAATTGCAAAGTAGACTACTTTGAAAATGTTGGAATATTAGTAAAGACCAATCAGAAGTGGAGAATTTCAGGCTAACCAAAAACTGTTTCAAAATGCAAAATTTGAATAATATAATATTACAAAAATTCCCAAAATCTACTTCTGTTACAGAGTTAGTTAAATATTTAATATAATATTCCAATTAGGATCCACCTTCATAAAACAGAATAGTTGTGACAACCGAATTTGATGCCAATCGAATTGTTACTGTTGCACCAACTATCAGAATTCTATTGCTACAACTACCATTTTCATGTATTTTCAGTTTTGGCCATTAACCTGCGAGTTTGTTCTATAAGGCTAGGTTGTCTGCGAAAACCGCATTGATGATCTGGAATGCATATATACAGCTCATATACAGCTTTTCAAATGGTTTTGAAATGTTGAGCAATATACTAACAGGCCTATACGATTCAACTTCGTATGATCCTTGCCGGGAATTGGTATGATTACTATGATCGAAACTTTCCATTCTGTTGGATAGTGTTGTAGGTGTAGAATATTACGAAAAATGAAGAGTATTATTATTTTAGCAATGAAAGGAAGCTATTATTGCTTATTTTATCGACACCTGAGTATGGTTTTTCGTTTAGACTAGTAATAACATCTTTGATCTCAACAATATTAAATCTTAGCGGTAATTCTGGTAAAGAGACGAATGGTGGTATTTAAACAATATCACCAGAAATATTAGGAGTAAATACTTTTTAAGTGTTTAACAAAAACAGCACCTTTTTCAGCATCAGTTCTTGCTTAGTCACAATTCGAAGCTCTTAAGGGATGTTTGCATATTACTGGCCTTTAAATCCTCTGGCTACACGCCATAACGAATAATGTGTTTGTGGTGTTGCAGCAAGTTCTTGCAGAAATTTTTGGAGGGAAGCTTTCTAGGTTGTGTAGTACATTCCTTTAGCAGGGGATCTGTACCGATGCCACTTTTGACGAGCTATCCATTTTTCAGACAATAGCATTTCTATCAGCCATGCCACAGAGAACAATTCCGTTCGGAAACGGAATCCATACAATTAAATTCGCTGGGTGCAATAAGACGTGTTTAGGCGTGCTCTGTAAAGTTTTTAATAACAAGTATATGTATAATACTGCTTTTTAAAATTCATAACCAAAGTGAATAAAACTTTGAACTATTGTTGTATGATATGTGCAATTAATTGTTGTTTTACACTGTTCTTTAGAATGTTGTAATACTTTTAAAGTTATCATTTTGCAAAGCTTATCTGTAATATACATATGAACATAAATACATAAATTACAGCTGTAAAATCTGTTTACATATTTTGTAATTTGATTATAATTTTTTTGGTGGCGCCATCTATCTTTGAATAATAAGTTACTTCCCACCAAACATTTTATTTTATTACTCACTATGGATTGTTTGAATATTAATTGCAATGTTACTAATAGTGATAAAATGGTATCATGTTGGATATTTTTGGGTAACTATCACCTAAAATGTACTGCACTTAAGGCTAGTGATGCGGATGCGCTTGCAGACCCGGGAAAATCTCTCCATTGGACTTGTTCTCGTTGTAAGCAAATCAACATTGATTTTTATAATTTTTTCAGAAGAGAGGTATAGCAAAGTTAAGCACTATACCTAAATTTTTAGAAAACTAATTAATTTATATTACCAAACCTCAAATTTAATTTCTCCTTCTCAACACGGATTTCAAAAGGGATGCTCTACTTCTACAAACTTGCTCCACTTTACAACCATAATTAATCGTGGATTTTTCATAGAAATCAAACAGATGTCGTATATACAGACTTCAGCAAGTTCTTTGGTAAGGTAAATCATTTACTACTTTTGAAGAAACTATGTTTGTTGGGGTTTACAGAACCTTCTATCAAGTGGATTCAATCATATATATCAAACAGGACACAAACTGTTTGTTTCAATAACATATTATCAAAATGTGTACAGGTTAATTCAGGTGTACCACAGGGTGTTCACCTTGGCCCACTGCTATTCTCTTTGTACTTTAATGACCTGCCGCAAAATATAAAATTTTCAAATATCTTAATGTACGCGGATGATGTAAAGATTTTCATAACCCATAACCAGCTTTTGAATCAACAGCGGCTTCAAATGGACTTTTATTCATTTTATGAATGGTGCAATGTAAATTTAATGGAGTTAAATTTAAAGAAATGAAAACTAATGCGATTTTCTAGAAATAATTCAACTGTTATAAATAATTTCTTAGGTAGTTTTCAAGTAGATACTGTGACTAAATATTATTGATCTGGGCGGTTTATTTGATCCGAAATTGAATTTTTTTCCGCACGTAACAAGTGCAATTAATAAAGCTCGAGCAACACTTGGCTATTTAAAACGCTGGGCAAAAGATTTCAACGATCCATACATAACTAAAACGTTATATACTTCACTTATACGCCCAATTTCGGAATATGGCTCGATAATATGGGATCCTATCTATCAAATTCATTCAAATGCGATTGAGTCAGTTCAAAAGCAGTTTCTGTTGTTCTGTCTTCGTGGACTACATTTTGACCCTCTCAACTTATCATCATACTCAGCTAGACTTGCTCTTATCAAGCTGCTGATTCTTAAGAGCCGTAGAAGTATGATGAACGTGTCATTTATTACGAATGTTATTAGAGCTTTTCTAAACAAATAGCATGTTAATGTATGTATATAATGGAGGGTAATCACTCTTGGGTGAAAACTGGTCTTGTATACGTTGCAGATCTTGCAGGTATAGCTTATTTACATATTTTGTTATTGCATTGCTGCAAACTGATTTATTTTCATTTTTCTAAACAAATAGCATGTTAATGTATGTATATAATTGTGTCTCAACTCATTTTTAAATTTAATATTGTTGTATTAGCATCATTATATATTATTTTCTTTTAATATGTCTGTAAGGAGATAGACAAATAAACAAATAAATAAATAAATACCGTATTTTGGTGCTTAAAAAAAATAATTACAAAAAAATTTTGGTAATAAAACCAGTTTTTTTGTATTTCAAAGGGAAAATAACTATCAAAATATATTTTTTTTCAATAAAGCAATATGTTTTTAATAATGATTTTCGCAAAAGAATGTATTTTAAATAATTTCTAACCCTTTATTTTACAAATATTAAAAACTCTTTAAAAAAATGTTTACATTAAAACAAAATTTTTGTAACTGATTTGTGAAGCATTGCCATATCTGATTTTTGTTTCCATATTATACACTGAAAATCCTGTTGTTGCCAAATTCGTCACATAAAAATCGCTTAAGCAAAATTTTTCGGATTGATGAAAACGATTGGAAACTAAAGCACCAAAAATTATTTCGAACGGAATGACAAATACAGAATTGACAGTATTCAAACGGAATCTGTGACGCGGCTGTATATCTACAGAACAAATATTGTTGAATTTCAATTGTTGACTTGTTTGAGTTGAAGTAGCATTAAGAGCAGCTTGTTTAACGCATGCTTCAAACAACTTAACACTCAAGTATTTTTTTTATTTCAAACCGTTAATACGTGCAGATGTCCTTTATAAATCCCATGTAAGTGTTAAAGTTTTCTGTGAGAATATAGTTGGCGACTGATCTGAAGATAAATCCAATCGTTTCGCTGGACACACCTTTCACTATTCCAAAGTCGATAACATCACGAATTTTTTGATGACATGATAGCCTGTAATAAAATAGTTTTTATTTATTTTATTTTTGTCTTAGAGCTGGTATATTTGGAGCTCCTAAGACGGTTGATTTATTAATTAATTATAAACTAAATGACATTGGCTTATATACTAATTATGAGAATAATTCTTAGGGGTACCTTAACAGAAGAGTAAAAGAATAGAAATATATATTATTGTTGGGTAAGCATATTTAGCTTCCAACTATTTATGTATGGCATGTGTTCAACAGTTTTAAAGTTCAACGAGTGCATACTTAAAAGCAACAGATACTCTGTGTAGCTTATATCTGCAATCAAACAAACACAGTTAATAAATGTGATTCATTTAAGTGCATTGTGCTGCTGCACTTGATTAACTGTACAAGTGGCAAATTACCGACACACACAAAATATCTTGCTTGCAGTTTGTCAATGCTTGCATGTTGCGGTACTATTGAATCGCAATGCATACCACACACTGTTGGCCACATGCTACACCTCCACCCTTTACAAGAATGTTCATATAACGTTAGTTTTATGGACATTCTTTTACAATTAGTTTTTAATGAGTCTAAGTATAAGTGTAATATAATATTTATTTTGTTTTTAAAGAAAAGAAAAAAAAAATATAATATTAAGATGTATTCTAATTTTATATTAGTTCGGCGCCGATCAATAATATTAAATGTTAGTTATTATTATATATCTTAAGTCTATTTTTATGAACTACTTGTTGTTTATTTGTTCTGTTATCCACTATAGTAACATTATTTCTTAAATCTATTTTCTTAATTTTATACGGACCTTTATACTGGTTTTCCAATTTATGGCCTGAATTATTCCTAAGTGTTCTACTGATTTTAAAATTATGTTCTAAAATATTCCTATCATAATTTAATTTTTGTTTTATCTTATTTTTATCTAAAAGTATTTGAGCGCGCTTATGTGCTTCTTCTAACCTAAATTTTGCCTCTTTGGCATAGTTATCCACATTGTACAGTGGTGTCATACTATCTACTTTAGCAAATTGTCTAAAATTGTTTGGTAATCTTGAAAATACTAACTCATAAGGACAGTAGTTATGTGCCGTTGATGGCGTCGTATTAAAGCAGTAAGTGAAATATTTTTACCATTCGTCCCAGTCCGTTTTGTCCACAGATATATAAGAACGAACATACTCGTTTAAAGTTCTATGACTTCTTTCTATTGTTCCTAGTGTCTGATGGTGATGCGCTGTGGAAGTTATATTTTCAATTTTTAGTAGTGTGCATAGTTCCGTCAGTATAGAATTTTTGTACTCTGTTCCCATGTCCGAGATGAACGTCTTCATTGGTCCATAGGTCAATACAAAATTTTCAAATATCGCTTTAGCGATTGTTTTCGCAGATTTATCTGGTGTTGGTATTGTCACCAGATATTTAGTAAGATCATATATTAAAGTGATTGCATATTCATTTCCATTAATCGATTTCGGAAATGGCCCTATTGTATCTACATACACCGTGTCGAATGCCTTTTCTGGTGTTTCTGTTATAGTCATAGGACTTTTATTATGGTTTAATGTTTTTGATTTTTGGCATTTTTGACATGATTTAACATATTTCGTTATGTCTTTTATCATATTTTTCCAATAGTAATACCTCTTAATTTTCTCTATTGTTCTATATATTCCGCAATGTCCTCCCTCTATCGGATCATCATGGTATTTCAGCATTATATCAAGGATTGCCTTAGCATTCTTATCATTTATATTGGTCACCTCATTAAGTAGCGCTACTTTTAATTTATTTAAATATTTATTGCCCATATTTTTAAATTCATTTATGGAGATAAATTCGAAAATTTTCTCACTGGGTGCCATTTGTAGTGTCTCTACACTAAGTTTACCGGCCACTTTCTCAAGCCTTGGGAAAATTGTCCTAGGTCAATATTCCCATTAGTAAACAAATCATTTATATTTACATATACATATATGTAATAACAGATTTCCCTCGTTTGATGTAACATTTTACAGGAGTAATCTTTAATTTATAGTACTTTCTGACGTCAGTGTTCTTTAGTGGTACATATATATTGGGCTTTTTATCATTATTTTTAATTTGATGCTGAATATTTTCGGTATTACTTTGTTGTTTCTTTTTATATGCCATAGATCTTGTTGTAATTTTTAACACCGTATTAGTTTTTATATTTATATCTTTTAAGTCATCAGTCGTTATTCTTGATAACGCGTCTGCAACATAATTATCTTTTCCCCTAAGATATTCCATAGTAAAATTGTATTCTTCCAAATCTAACCTCATTCTTGTTAATTTTGAACTTGGGTTTTTCATAGAAAATAAATATGATAATGGTCTGTGATCAGTACGAACAAGAAAATGTTTACCATATATGTATGGTCTGAAGTGTGTAATAGCCCAATGGATAGCTGTCAATACCTGTTCGATTGTAGATTTATTGCTTTCACCTTTGGTAAAAAAATTTTGTGCGTATGCTATTGGTAATTGCTTTCCATAATATTCCTGCGTTAATACGGCTCCACAAGCTTGTTTGCTTGCGTCCGTCGTTATAGAAAATTCATTTGTGAAATCAGGGTATTGAAGTAGTGTGGGTTTTATTAGAGCTTTTTTTTTAGGTATTTGAATGCATTGTCACAATCTTTAGTCCATTCAAATTGTACTCCTTTTCTAGACAATTTCGTTAGATGTCTGGAATATTCTGAGAAGTTTTTGATGAATCTTCGATAATAATTACAAAATGCAACGAATCGTTTTGCACTATCCGCATCCTTAGGTGTTGGATAGTTTTCGATAGCTGCGTATTTACTATCATCAGGTAATATTCCTTTGTCTGTACATTTGTGTCCAAGATAAGTAACTTCTGTCCTGAAAAATTAACATTTTTCTGGATGAAGTTTTAAGTTGTGTTTTCTTCACAAATCAAATACCTCTTTTAAATTTGAAAGCATATGTTTTTCTGAACAACCTAACACCACTAAGTCATCCATGTACAGGAAAGCCTGGTTTGGTTTTAAACCAGCAAAAGCAAATGTCATCTTTCTTTGAAACGAATTCGGAGCTATTTTTAAACCATACGGTAATCTAGTAAATCTGTATGAGCCATTGTTTGTTGAAAATGATGTTAAGTCCCTAGATTTGTTCTCCAAGCCAATTTGGTGAAAACCTTACATTAAGTCTAAACAAGAAAAATATTTTGCTCTGCCAAGCTGGTCTAGAATATCGTCTATTCTAGGTAATGGAAACTTATCTGCAATTAGTATTTTATTATTTGCCTGTAGTCTATAAAAAGTCTCCATCTTTTCTTATCAGAATTGGGCAATGATTTCTTTGGTACGAGTAATATTGGACTGTTGTACTCAGAGTGCGAAGGCTCTACAATTTGATCATCTATTAGCTTTTTGACCTTTTTATCTATTTCTTCTTTATGTGTATGTGGTATACGATAATTTTTAATGTATACCGGTTCTTTATCTTTTACCCTCAACTTTTATTCATAAAAGTTATTTTTTTTTTATTTTTTCTGATTCTAAACACTAAAAACACTGTATGTTAAGCATAACTCTGTTAATGTATTTAAATTGTTTTAAATTGTTCCGGGAAATTTTCCCTCAAAATTTTTAGTATTTTTGATTTTCTTGATATATTTTTGCTAAAATTTTCTTTTATTATATCATAATCAGAGATGTTTTCGGTTTATATGTTACTTTTTCTGATTTTGGTATTAGTGTTATTGGTGTTTAAAAAACGAACGTATGCTTCATTAGTGTTAACTATTGTGTTTGGAATGAACACGCCTTGTGCAATTTCTTGATTAGGAATTAGAATTTCACTGTTTAAATTAATAAATCTTATTTGATGTATTATTTCACATCTTGGTGGTAAAGCTATTTCGCTACTGTTATTTGTTATTGATTGTGTGTGGCATATTAAATGGTCTTAGGATAATGCAATCATTGTTTTTGTTAAAATCCAACAAGCAATTATACTTTTTCATGAAATCCATTCCAATGATTCCATCGCATGGCATTGGAAAGTTATTGCATACCACTTGATATTTATGTGGTATTAAAATTTTTCCAATTTTAGATCAAAAAATATACTTCCCATTGATTTTATATTGCCCTGTCCTATTCCACTAAAAACTGTAGTGTCATTAGTATTTATTTTGTTTAATCTGAAAAATTTTGATTTTATTAGAGAAATATCAGCACCAGTGTCTACTAAAAGTGTGAGTGTAGTGTCGGTATTATTTAGTTGAACATTAATAAAGAAACTTTAGTTGAGGTTTAGATAATAGATATTTATTGAATTGGTCTTAGGGGAAATTCGGAGTTTTCCGAATCATTTTGATTTGATTCTGTTGGTCTTACGTAGTTGTTGTTCCAACGGTTATTGGTGTATCTTTGGCGGTAATTGTCACTATTGTTGTTATTGTTATATCTTTGTCGGTTTCTGTTATAATTGTCATTATTGTCGTTATAGCTGTTATTGCTATTATTGTTACGTGGGAAATTATTTCTTCCACGCAACCGTGTATAATTGCCACGATAATTGTTATTGGGTCTATGTTTTTGCCCATAATATAGTATGGCATTCTGTTGGCCTGTGGCTTCGGTACAGCTATTGATAAATTTACTTATAGCATCATTCATGCTATTGAATTGGCCTGCCTCCATGATAAGCTTTACTTTATCAATGTTGCAGTTTTTGGTAAGTGCTTTTACAGCGACTTGTGTTGAATATTTGGTTGCTAATTCTGATGGTAATCCATCTGTTATATATGCAATTTCTAATGATTTTGCTAAACTTTCAATTTCATTTCAGTAGGCAGTCGCCGTTTTACTGCTTTGCTTAATGTTCATTATTTTCGCAGATATTACTTCTACTGATTCACCTTTAACGGTTTGTTGCAACTTATTTATAATGTTTATTATTGTTGCTTCATCGTTGATAAGATTTCTTGCAGTACCCTTTAATTTTGTTTTTATGAGGGTTACTGCTGTGGATTCGTGTTCTCCTTTTATTGAATTTTGTAACGATAATGAATCTATGAAAGAGCGTAAATTTTGTGCTCTGCCATCAAAGTCTGGAATTAGCTTTGAGGCTGTATTTAAAAATTCCACTATTGTTTGGCCCATTTTAGTATTTATTGGTTTAGTTCTGTATTTATGAGGTGAATTTTCGTGGATGGATGTTGGTAGGTCAAGTTCTACCCCTTTCTTAGCTGCCAATTTGAAAATTTTTTCTTTTAAATCTGCAAAGAATACATCTGCTGCTGTTTTGTGTGAAACTGTAAGTCTATTGTAGTGCACATTAAATAAAGTTCCTATTCTTTCCAAGCAACCTAAAAGTTTATCGAAATGTATTTTTATTGTTTCTTCTTTTGTAGGTCTGTCAATGGTTAGGCATTTATAAGAACGGTCAAAATCTTCCTTTATTAATCTGGCTTTGTTAAGTATTTCTTGCCATTTCATAAGTATAATTTAATTTAATATCTTTAATTAGTTTTTCTATTTTTATTTTTCTGCCCTCTTTTCTTTTTCTGTTTTCTATTAATTATAAAGGACCGTGTAAAAATTTATGTATAATAATTTTATAAATTTTTATTTTAATATACTTTATTCTTATTTCTATTAAAATTATGATATTATTAATTAATACATTTTACTTGTATCCATCTTAGGTTTAATTTTAATTTTATTCCAACAAAATTATTGAAAAATTATTCTTTAAGTGTTACGTTTTTAATTTTTATTTAAGTAACATTGCTAATTTTCTTAATCCCCTTTTTTGTGTTTTAGTAAATATGAGGTTCTTTAAAATATTATAGCTACGAGCTATTTTGTAAAGGTAATTAAAAAAAAATTTTTGCCACGAGCGGTTAACGCTTACTGGCCCTAGTGTGCGACTTTAGCGCACCACTTTTAAAATAAAAGTTATTAATTAATTACGAGTAATTGTAAAATACATATGAAGTAAAATATATATATTTTGGTGATTTGTGGTCTTCTTGGTTCTCTTCAAATCATTTTGGCTGGCTGATGGAGGTGATATTTGTATTGAAGATGTCGTCCTTCTTTGGCTACCTTTTGGCCAGGCGGACCTTTATTTGCTTCTTTAATGCTGGGGTGCCTTTTGGCCAGCCGGATTCTCTCCTTCTTCTGCTCTTGTTTCTGGGTGCAAATCTAGTAGCACTCCAAGAAAACTGGCAGGCTGCTCTTGCTTCTTCAGGGTGCAGTTTAGTAGCACTCGCTGAAGAAGACGGGCAGTATCGCCATGTAATAAAATAGTGTTTATTTATTTTATTTTTTTCTTAGAGCTTGTATATTTGGAGCTCCTAAGACGGTTGATTTATTAATTAATTATAAACTAAATGACATTGGCTTATGTACTAATTATGAGAATAATTCTTACGGGTACCTTAACATAAGAGTAAAAGAATAGAAATATATATTATTGCTGGGTAAGCATATTTAGCTTTCAACGATTTATGTATGGCATGTGTTCAACAGTTTTAAAGTTCAACGAGTGTATACTTAAAAGCAACAGATACTCTGTGTAGCTTATATCTACAATCAAACAAACACAGTTAATAAATGTGATTAATTTAAGTGCATTGTGCTGCTGCACTTGATTAAATGTACAAGTGTCAAATTACCGACAAACACAAAATATCTTAGGTTAGGTTAGGTTAGGTTAGCAGGTTGCTGGTAAAGTGAAGATTGGATTCCAGCTCACTTGGGTCCTTGCATGGTCCCATTGTGCTACCTGTAATGAAGGAGAGTAATAGAGGGAGTAGTAAAGGGAGATTAGAAGTCGGAAGAAGAATAGGCAAAGAGAGGGACAGAGAAGAGCAGGAGAAGAACAGGTGGGAAAAAGTCGAGGCAAAGGGTGAATTCTGCAGTATAACAGGCAGGATGTCAGCCTACTATTGGGCGAACCATCCACTGCTCCTGATAAAGGAGCTAAGACAGCCAAGTTCCGTAACTGAAAGCTCGGAGAGGGTACTGAAGGATCTGTTGCCTAGAAAGCGAAGGCGGTAATCCTCCATAGCTGGGCAGCGGCATAGGAGGTGTGTTATGCTTTCATCTTCCTCCTCGTCGTTGCAGCTGAAGCAGTATTCGTTGTATGGTAAACCCATGCGTCTGGCATGGGTTCCGAAGGCGCAGTGCCCCGTGATCGTGGCCACAAGATTGCGCAATTGTTTTTTGGGAAAGTTCAGCAGATTTTTGGTTCTGTTGACGTCTATGCAAGGCCATAGTGTCCTCGCTGTGGTGCAGGTTGGCTCATTAAACCATCTGGTTTGTGCCAACTGCAAAAGTGTTTTATCAATTCGCTTCCAGCAGGCCAGGAGCGGAAGGCCGCAGAAATTGTCAATATCAGCAGCCTCTAGCTCTGTGCCTCTCCTGGCCAGATTGTCAGCGATGAAATTGCCTATATTTTCCCCGTGTCCCCGTATCCATACAAGGGTAACACTAGAATAATTAGCCAAATTGTTGAGTAATTTCCTGCATTCCAGGGTAAGAAGGGATGTTGTGTACACACCCGAGAGTGCAATTATTGCAGGTTTGCTGTCGGTTATGATTTGAATAACTCTGTTTGTTATTCGATAGTACCGCAGCCAATTTGTAGCCTTTTTGATGGCGGATATTTCAGCTTGTAAAATACTACATTCGTCCGGGAGTCTGAAGGAAATCTTGATCCCGAATTCTTCAATGTAGACACCCCCTCCAACCCTGGAGCCCCGTTTAGAACCATCCGTGAACACTCGTAGGGCCCCGTGCGGTGTAGGGGGGAAGTCCTCCGATAAAGAGTAATTAAATATTCTATTAAAGGAAGGTTTTGGAATGCAATGGTCGATGAGATCAGGGATAGTTCCGATGGTCTCTACAATGCTGGCATGACCCCATGGTCGATGATTCCATGCGTCAATAGTACTAAGTCGTACCGCAGTGCGTAGTGCCAGCTTCCTAGCCAATAAGTCAGCCGGAAGCCAGCCCAGCATAGCAAATAGAGCCTTTGTGGGCGTAGTTCTAAGGGCACCAGTTATCATGATTGCCATTAAGCGAAGAGTTTTCTCAATTCGCTGTCGGTTTGTTGTCAAGTCCAATGCTTTCCACCAGATTGCAATACCGTAGAAGAGTGTTGGTTTGATAATAGTTTCAAATATCCAATTAATCCCTTTAGGACTTAAACCCCAGGTGGGACCAATGGCTTTCCTGCAAACATATATTGCCGCTACGGCTTTTGTTGCACGAGCGTGAAGATTGTCTCTCCATGTTAGTTTGCTGTCAAGGACGATGCCTAGAAATTTGGCCTTGTCCGATAGGGCTAGTGTAGTGCCATTTACTTTTGGTAAAGTAAAATTGGGAATTTTGTATCTTCTAGTGAAGAGCACTAGTTCCGTTTTGGTTGGGTTTACGCTGAGGCCGCTCTGTGAACACCACTTACTGACCTCGCTAAGTGCATCTTCCAACCTGTGCGTGATTGTATCAAGATGGAAGCCCGATGTAGCCACTGCCACATCATCTGCATATGCAATAGTATTGACGCACATGGACTCCAGTTTACTAAGCAGGACGTTTAATGCCACATTCCATAGCAGAGGGGATAGGACACCACCTTGTGGCGTACCCTTGCGGGCGTACCTCGTAATGCGTGCTTCCCCCATGGTAGATGTGATGGCTCTGCATTCAAGCAAATTCTTGATGAATTGACATAGTGACTGGTCTATTCCTAGCTCCGTGAGAGCTCGGATAATAGCAGCCGAATTGATATTATTAAAGGCGCCCTCAATGTCCATGAAAGCCACCAGAGTAAAGTTCTTATGCTCAAGTGATTTTTCTATGTGACCTACGAGCGAGTGTAGTGCCGTTTCAACCGATTTGCCTTTGGTGTAGGCGTGTTGATTGGCTGATAAAAGATTGCTGTCAATTGTCATAGTTCTGATGTGAACGTCGATCAGTCTTTCTAAAGTCTTTAGAAGAAAAGATGTAAGGCTGATAGGTCTGAAGTCCTTCGCCTTCGAGTGCGATGCTTTTCCCCCTTTTGGGATGAAAATTACATCGCATTTGGTCCATTGTTGCGGAATGTGGGACCAGGTAAGACATGCTCTGAAAATTGTGAGTACCAAGGTGTCACAAGGTCTAAATTATGTTGTAGATCTGCAGGAATGATTCCGTCCGGACCAGGTGATTTATACGGATGGAAACTTTTTATAGCCCAGTGAAGTCTGTCAGTAGTAATTTCTACGTTCGTGAAACACCGGGCAGGTGGGGAAGCATTTTGTACTTCAATAGAAGGAGAGCAGCCTGGAAAGTGAGTTTCCATTAGGGCTTCTAGGGACTCCAAGGAATTAGTAGTCCATTTACCATCTTGCTTCTGGATGAATCCAGGTACGGACGGTTGTTTGGCTAGAATTTTACGCAGCCTGCTAGTGTCGGAGAGGGATTCCACATTGTTACAGAAATCTTTCCATGACTTGCATTTTGCGTTTCTGACTTGATTCTTAAATTTATTCAATGAGCCCAGTTACCCGTTCTTTTAGCCCCGTTAAAGAGTCTGCGGCAGCTTCTGCGAGACTCCTCTAAGCTGGCAGACCACCAAGGTGGTTTACTATTTTTGCGTTGTGTGGAAGGTTTGCAAGAGATTCTTGTTGCTTCCTTAAAGGCATCAGTTAGATTCCTGACAGCCAATTCTATGTCAGCTACTTCCTCTATGATTGGAGGATGTGCAATTATGGTGGTGAGGATATTCTTATGTTCCTCCCAGTTCGTTTTGCGTCTGTTTAAGAAAAGTTTGGAATTTCCGTTTGTAATACTAATATTGAATTCAATATAGCGGTGGTCAGAAAAGGAGCAGTCAGCTGAGACTCTCCAGTCCCTAATTATATGAGCATGTCTCGCACTAACAAGTGTAATATCTAGTACTTCTTGTCTGTTTGAGACTACAAAAGTTGGTTCTGAACCTCGATTTGACACTACTAAGTTATTATCAATAATAAAGTCAAATAGACACTCACCTCTTTCGTTGGTATCTGAGCTACCCCAGATATGGTGATGTGCATTTGCATCCGCACCCAGTAGGATTGGAATGCCTTTCAGATTGGCGTTGTGTGCCATCTTGTGGACCAGATTGTGTGGTGGTTGGTCCACATGGTCATGCGCCATGTAGCAGGATAGAATCCATATGGAGGATCCTCCTGTCTCCCATGCTGCGGTTACAGTATCTTCATCACTAAAATCAGAGAGAATGAAGATATTGAGATTTGCTCTTGCTAGGATACAGGATCTAATGTTTTTGTCATTGTTACCTGTTTTCGTTGCATACAGCAGCTTGTAGCCAGTGGTGCTGAGTCCAAGTATTTTGCCGTGTCTGGTCCACGGCTCTTGGATCAGCACAATGTCCTCCCCTTTTTCTGAAAGGCGGAGAGTTAATGCAGCTGACGCTGTCTTAGAATGATGCAGGTTGACCTGCAGCACCTTCGCCATTGTCCGCGTCGGGGTCATAGTTGACGTTTGCCTCGGCATCTCCCTGACTCGGGTTCAGGAGTGCGTCCTCGTCATCTCCGAAAATGAGTCCCTCCAGGAGATCCCCAACCAAACCTGCTGTTGATTGAGAGCATCCTGAAGTGACCGAATCCGCGGAGTCCCCTATGACCTCCGTGCCGGCTGGCTTGTCAGCTGCTTTTGTTGGCCCCTTCGTTTGGCCGCTAGGGTTTGCGGGATCGCGTTCGCCATAACCGCGGTACACACAGAGCCTGATTCCCATGAAACCGTAGAAAACCAGGCCCTGTCTGTCCCGAAGTAGAGGCAACGTCTCCTTGTTCAGGACAACGATCACCTTCCTACGAGCACCCTCCGCCCCAAAAACCTTGACCACCTTCCAATCACTGGTTGGTAGGTCAGGGTTCGCACGACGGAAGATGCCCAGGATAGCCTCTGGATCATGCGGCTCTGCCGGAATAATCGCAACTGCTCTCGGTCTACGAGGAATCTCGTTTACCGGGACCAATTCCAATCTCGCTCCAGGCCACACTTCACCAAGAGACTCGATCACCAACTTTAGCTTGGTGACCGACCTCTCGTCCGCACAGGAAACCAATTTGACACGGCCCTGGACCCAGCCAGCGTCCGTGAATTTAGGCGAGGTTTCTTGGGCCTCGCTGGTACTGAGCAGGTAAACGTCAAGCAGCCTTTGACAAATCAATCCCCATTGGGCATGATCGATTGATCCGTCGCTGTTGCTGCGATCAAGAACAGCTCTTATCAGCGGATTTTTAGCAACCTCGCTGTAAGACCTGCTCATGACTTTGCCGTCCACCTGTCTCGGTTTTTTGTTTGAGGGCTGCATCTGCTGCTGAGACGAGTCCTCTCCTGATCTCTGCCTTTTCGGGCCAGCAATTGCAGCCGGTTTGGCTGCGCCCTCAGGAGAAGATCCGTCTACAGCAGCCAGATGTGTTTTGGCCCAAGCTAGCGAGGATTTTTCCGCGCTAGTCAGTTCCGCCGCCGTCTTATTACCAAACCGCTCGATATAGCGTCGAGCGGCCCGTGACTCGGATATGGCTTTACGGGACGAGAACTTTCTTTCCCTTGAACCTGTCGAGGCGGATACATCAGGCGCAGTTGCCTTCGCTACAACCGGCGTATCCGCTACGATGATTTTGGGTGCAGTTGGCACAACTGGAGCATGTCCAGTCGGCGCACCTGTAGGTTTTGTATTTGCTGGTGCAGTTGGCACAGCTGGTTTGTCCACAGCCGGCACACCAGCAGGTGTTTTTTTGGGTACGTGAGGCGCAGCAGAGGTTTTCTCAGCCGGCGTACCCGTTTTAGTATTTGTAGCTAGGTTTTTACCAGCCGCGGAGGTGCCTGGACTTTCATCCCTGGACACACTCCGCTGCAATCTAGCCCTACGTAGCGACAGGGCTGCTGGTTTGTTTGTTGTTTGTTTGTTTGTTAGTTTTTTGTTTATTTTTTCCATGTAATTAATTTTGTTCCCACGAGTGAGCGCGTAAGGGGTTGGACGATCCATGCAGGGATGGCGTACATGGATTAGGCAACTGATTGTTTACAACCGATCCGTGCCCTGGCATCGGAGGGGAGTCGTTAACGACCAGTTCTCTTTATCCACTTACTGGCCATCCAGGCCTCGGCACGACTTCCAAACACCTTTGCACTTACAAGTGGGGTAGCATTGTTTTGGTCCGCGGGTCCGGTAAAAATTCCTAGCCACCGTCATGATGGTGTAGGTGAGTCATACTCGCGATCCTTGGCGGGCCGCAAGACCACCTAAGGGTGTGAATTGCCACCGACCCTGAGTCGTGCAACAACTCCTCAGCAAGAGCTCATTCATAAATTGAATGCCGATCGTGCTCAGGGGTCGCAGGGGGATGACCCTCCATCATGACCACACTCATCCCAAGCACCAGCATAAGCTGCCTGCTTGAGCCGAGTGCCTTCATGTTTCATTCGGTTGGCTAGAATCCACCTAAGACCTCGGCCTGGTATAATAACACGTGCACCCCTGATGTATTGAGCCCACGTGGCATTAAGCCTGGCCCGAGTCATGCCTTTGACTTAATAACCATTTGCTGATTAATGAGCCACTGGCATGTCTCTACCCCTATCCGCCACCTGGGGACGCGCCCGATGGGAGACTACCACCTCTCCACACGGGACAAAATATCTTGCTTGCAGTTTGTCAATGCTTGCATGTTGCGGTACTATTGAATCGCAATGCATACCACACACTGTTGGCCACATGCTACGAGCCAATATGTCGGTAGAGCACTTGAAACCACATTTAAACCCATTTTAGAACTTGTGCTAAGCAATTCACGACCCTTAGAAGTGATTAATCGCGAACCCCAGAATGTGTGTTTAGCATTGTGATTGCCAGCTGCTAGAAAACGGGACCCCAGTGTTGTGTAAAATGCAGTACATTGACTCTCTGTAATTGAAAACCTTGAAGGGGAAAAGACAGATGAGATCACAAGCTTTTGATAATCAATACATACAGTTGTTGCTTGAAGATATTCTTCGCAAAGATCATTTAACAGGTAGTGTTTTATTATCGTTTTTATTAGAATTCCGAGCCACTAAAAGCCCTACCTAGAGGATCCTTGTAGTCGTAGAAATTATATGCATTAATTCTTAAATAGCTTCGAGACGTCAAATGAGTTTCTCAGATAAGCATAACCTCGTTTTGTTTATTTTAAAGAAAATATTCTATTTCGTTTTTATGTTGGCAGATGCCGTTTGTGTTCCAAAAACAGGGACGTGTTAAAGATTTGTTACGGAGTGAACATTTTGTAATGCAAATTTTTTGTTGGCTGAAGGTTTTAGACTGTTGACTATTAAACAATCTATGAATTAGAACCTGTGATCGATCATTGGTAAGGGCAAGTCATAAAAATGAAAAAAATTCTTTAATTTGCATTAGTGTGGCTTTATATTATGTTTTGTTGGACTGCTTAAGTAATTAAGGCTATTCCCGCAGTGATAGATAATGTTCAAAGCTAATGGAGACAACATTGCGCTCCTTCGTCAGCAAGCAGAAGTTCGCAAAATAAAAATATTAATAAAATTCCTGCTCATGCAGCTTAAGACAGTTAATGCGACAATTTTTACAATACTGTTCTGAAAATTACAACGCGATTGCTAGTGGCGGAGTGTTTGAAATCTCCTCAAACAGATTTATGATATACCTTAATAACTGTTAAACAATTAATTGCTAGATTTATAAAATAATTTTGTGAATTTTGTGACTCTTTTGCTCAGGAACAGTTTTTGTGAGATGAGTAACTATATCTGAACAAAACTGTAACTTTGGCTCACTTACAATTGTAGCCTTCCCTTGGTAAATTTCAAAATCATATAAAATTACCTTCGCAATGCACAAACAGAATATCGGGTTTTTGGGCATATTTACATATATTCTCTCAGTGGGGTTCGTCCAATGAACGGAACCATCAGTTAATTAATATTAAGATTTTCATCTCTTGAAAGACTGTACGATTTTTTAAAAAACATTTATAAGAAAGCGTATTTTATATAGTTTATAATTTTTTCTACAACGGCATTAAAACATAAATTAGTTTGTTTTGCTTGTATGTATAGATCTTCCAATAATTTGGTAACCACAAGCAGTGTTACCAAAATATCTGTTAAAAATTACACATCGCAGAAGTCAAAATTACCCGAATTCAATGGAATTACACCCACTATTAAAAATAATATTTAATAAATTTCAAAAATCGTGTTTAAGGTCTACTTATGATTTGATATCATCCCGCATGAAATGCAACATATACTTATACCAGCTGAACACAAAACAAACAATACGTTTTTGATAACTATTTTATTTCATAAAAGTCTGTTACAAACAATAAATAAACACATTAAAAATAATTCAGTAAACAGTAAATAAACACATTAAATGTAATTCAATATATGTTATACTATACAGTAATTAAAGAGAAATATAGAAAATAGCATTTAACCCGCTACTTCGTTAGAGTATCCCTTTCTTTCGTGGACACATTTTTACGCCAAAGCTTATATTGCATTCACTCAGGGCATTGCATGTTTAATTTTATGTTTGTAGGTCCAATACTTACAAAGATTAAAAAGTACGTGTTGAAAAACAAAAACGGTCCTTGTCTTTGATTCGCTTCCGCTCAGGAAATTCTATGTTTCTAGGTTCAATATTAACGAATACAAAAATGTACCAGTTAAAATCGAAAAAGTACCACAAAGATCCCTCTTACAGATTCTCATTCTCTTAGGACCATGGATATTTAATTTGATATTTGTATGTCCAATACTAACGGAAATTTTGAAAAGTACCTGTTAATGAACTAAAAAGTACCAAAAAGCTCTGTTACAGATTCTCATGCACTCAGTACATTGCATCTTATAGATTCCACTCAGGACATTTAATGTTGAATTTTATGATTCTAGGTCTATACTAACGGAAATTCAAACAGTTAAAGACCAAAAAGTACCAAAAAGTTCCTATACAGATTCTCATTTTCTCAGGACCTTCAATTTTATGTTTCTAGGGCCAATACTAACGGAAATTCAAAAAGTACCAGTTAAAAACAAAAAAGTACCAAAAAGCTCTTTTACAGATTCTCATTTACTCAGGACCATGCATGTTTAGTTTTATGTTCATAGGTCCAATATTAACGAAAATGAGAAAAGTACCAGTTAAAGAATGAAAAAGTACCAAAAAGATCCCTCTAACAAATTCTCATTCACTCAGGACTTTGCATGTGTAATTTGATGTTTCTAGTATTAGAACTAACGGAAATTCAAAAAGTACCAGTTGAAGAGCAAAAAGCATTTAACCCGCTAGTTCGTTAGCGTATCCTTTTCTTTCGTGAACATAATTTTACGCCAAAGCTTATGTTGCAATCACTCAGGAACTTTCATGTTTAATTTTATGTTTCTAGGGCCAATACTAACGTAAATTCAAAAAGTACCAGGTAAAAAAAAAGTACCAAAAACCCCTTTTACAGATTCTCATTTACTCAGGACCATGCATGTTTAGTTTTATGTTCATAGGTCCAATATTAACGAAAATTAAAAAAAAGTACCAGTTAAAGAACGAAAAAGTACCAAAAGGATCCCTCTAACGAATTCTCATTAACTCAGGACCTTCCATGTTTAATTTTATGTTAATAGGTCTAATATTAACGAAAATTTAAAGAGTACCAGTTAAAAAATTAAAAAGTACCAAAAAGCCCTTTTACAGATTCTCATTTACTCAGGACCATGCATGTTTAGTTTTATGTTCATAGGTCCAATATTAACGAAAATTAAAAAAAGTACCAGTTAAAGAACGAAAAAGTACCAAAAGGATCCCTCTAACGAATTCTCATTCACTCAGGACTTTGCATGTTTAATTTTATGTTTCTAGTATTAGAACTAACGGAAATTCAAAAAGTACCAGTTGAAGAGCAAAAAGTACCCTCATAGGTTATTATCCACTCAGGACATTGCATGTTGAAATTTTTGTTTCTAGGTCCAATATTAACGATAATTAAAATACTAACGATAAAAATTAACGATAAATAAAACAGTTAAAGAACGAAAAAGTACCAAAAGGATCCCTCTAACGAATTCTCATTCACTCAGGACTTTGCATGTTTAATTTTATGTTTCTAGTATTAGAACTAACGGAAATTCAAAAAGTACCAGTTGAAGAGCAAAAAGTACCCTCATAGGTTATTATCCACTCAGGACATTGCATGTTGAAGTTTATGTTTCTAGGTCCAATATTAACGATAATTAAAATACTAACGATAAAATATTAACGATAAATAAAAAAAATAAAAAAAAATTAGACTGAAAATAAAGATAATTAAAATAAATTGCCAGTTAAAGAACCAAAAAGCTAAAGTAAGAAATAAAATTTTCCGTATTTCCCCTTTTTGGTACTTTTTTCTCCCCATTGAAGCACGAAAAATTTAATTATTGTAGTGGGAGTCCATAATTAAATACGTTTATGTCAATAAATAAAAAAAATGTTTTATAAAAAAAGTACCAAAAATAGTTACGCTTTTTACCCCTTAAACGTCCGAATTTCGGAAAAGTACCAAATATGTATTTGGAATTTTTTAATAAGTGTCAAATGTGATATAAACCTTATTTCTATGTTTATGGGTTTAAAAGATAGATGGGGTGACAAATCAATACCAAAATGCAGGTTTTACCCGTTTACTCCGTTAAAGTTCTGAATTTCCAAAAAGTACCAGACACCTGTCCGTTTATTTTTCTAAAGAACAACGATAAGCATTCTATTTTTTTGTATCTCTTTTAGTTTTAGAGATATAAGGTTACCGTTTTTGCCCTTTTTTACCTCCTAAACATTCGAATTTCCAAAAATCCCGTCTTAGTGGATCGATTTGGGGAGAGACCAAGCCCTGGTCCAAATTTCAAGTTTTTGCCTTCAGCCGTTTAGGCTGTGCGATGATGAATCAGTCAGTCAGTAACGTTACAATTTTATATATATAGATAATGTATATACATAATAAAAAGCAGCATAAAAATCTTAAATTAATAAAGTCATTGAAACTTATATTTTTGTTGCTATTATTTAGGAGAGGTTGAAAATTGTTATTGCTGTTTTTCTTTATACCTTCTTTAGCAAATAAAATTGCAGTAACGGTATCAGACGATAATTTGTTTCTTAGATCAGTTTTAAAATTATTAAGACTATTAAATATATTTTCCGAAGAAGTTTTTGAAAATGGCAAAACAAGAATAAAGTTTATTACTTTTTCTAATTTGGGAAATATAAAAAAAAAAATTATATAAAAAATAGTGTTATAAAACAAAAAATTACCCGTGAACTACACCTAAAAGCAATTACCCACGCGCTACACATGCACATAATAATTGCACCTGATTCGGGTAATTATCCGCGATTCGACAACACTGACCACAAGTTAAGTTTGTATCCATATTGATTTATGCATTTTTGAAAAAATTCTCACAGCTTTAAAAAATAGTTTAGAAAAAGAACAATCATGGCAGAAATTTTTGTCAGTGTTTTCTTGGATTTAATGAAAATTAAAAAAGAGTTATGGGCTAACGTAAACATTAACAAAAAAATTTATATAAAAAGCATTTTCATATAATCTGACACAATATAGCGAAAGGGTTAATAGTATTCAATGTGAATCAAAAATGGTTTTTATTGATATTTTGATTAAAGATATTTCAAATTCCAAATTGGAGGTTTTGTTTTAGAAATGTGGAGTCGAAATGGAAATTTTTCTGGAAATACTTCTCACAACAATTAAGCATCATTGTTAGTAAATTGTTTGTGAGTGCTTTGTTAAGCCATAAACAACATTGACAGCTCATACTACGAAAAACGCAAGTAAAAAATAATCAGCTGGCGCTTCGACACTACTTGGTACATTATTGTATCATGGTGTAAAAAGACTTGAAAAGTCCGGCACTGCGCTGCCTTTGTAACAGCCATACCTAAACAAGAGCGGAAAGCGGAACGTTTTCTACCGCCTAGCGTTAACGCTGAAATGCCATATCTAAACAAGAGCGTCAACGCTTTGTCATAAAAACAGGGCTATTACAAAATATATAACAATCCTGTTTATAATAGTATACCTACTCATAACCGAATAATACATGCATCTCTACAACAAACACAACAATAAAATTCCTTGGAAGTCAAAAGTATAAATATATATGTGTGTATGTTTATGTGTAAATATAATAAATATATGTAAATTTAAAATTAAATTATATGTAAATTTAATAAATATATACAAATCAAAGTTTAACACCTGAAATAAAAAACAAGTGATTTACAACAATTGTCAGCTTGGCTTGTAAGACTACCTTATAGTCATTGTATCATGTGTTCTTGTCTTTTGCAGCTAACTTCACTATTGAACGCACTGTCAAAATCGGATTTTCCAATTGCAAATTGTTGCCGCCGCGTTACCGCAGCGTTTTTTCGGGATGCTCCATACAAATTGTATGGGCATGAGAACTTTTGACAGCTAAAAAACGCTTGCCGCTCTTGTTTAGGTATGGCTGTTAGTACTCTAGTTATTACGTTTATCAAACTTCAAAGCCACGTAATTTAATAACGGCGTCATCTAAAGAGCAAATTGTTTTCTAGGTTCATAATAACTGTGTTGCCATAATGTTACATATACCCCGTTTATACGCATTTCTTATTTGCAAATAAAACTATTTGCAAAAACTTAACTCACTGTTTATACGCAAATAGCATTCAGAAATATTGTTGTATTTTTGGTAATGACACGCAGTAAATATATATAGTCATCTGGTAGCATCACACATCTTATTTGCAAATAGCTTGTTATTTGCAAATAGTTTTCGAAACATTTTAAGTTACAATAAAAAAGTAATACGGCAACGCTTTCCACTCTTATTTGCAAATAAGAAGTGCGTATAAACGGGGTAATAGATTAAAACCATAGATTTAAAACCTGCTTTACAATTTAAGGCATATTTTTCGGCTTGTTACGGATATCTTACACTGAGCTACATAAAGGATTAACTCATATCTTATAGCTTTATAAAAAATTATATACATATAATGACTGATAAGCTTGATGTATTTTTGTAATCATTGCAGATCTTGCAAGTCTAGGTTATTTTCATCACTTTGCAGCAATGCAATGACAAAATAGGTAAATAAGCTAGACCTCCAAGATCTGCAACGAATGCAAGAGCAGTTTTCAACTAAGAGTGATTTTCGCTAATGTGTTTACCGATATTTCGCTACGCCTTTGTAAAGCGTCTATATGATTAAAAATTTTACAAAGAACAAATCAACCCAATAACAACAATATTTTATATCAGCTAAATAATGAAGCACAAAAAATATGTGGTGTGAAAAACTTATATGTTTTTCCGGTTTTAGATATATATTTAAAAAATTATTTCTATAATTTTCTATATATAGAGGGCTAATTATCGACACATGATAAGTACGTGATTTGATACTTAGGACTTTTCTATATTAAATTAAATAGTTACGCTTCTATTTGTGGTAATAGTGGCTTTTTATATACAACGATATATCGCCGAAACTACAGCTGTAGGGCGATTCAGTAACTTTCAAAGATTCGTTATCTGTTAATATATAACGCCTGTGTGGCTGTTTGCATTAACGATTGTGCGATTCAGTAACTCCTTGTTAGCACTGCTGGTTAAACATTGAAATCCAGTGGCATCTCTGCTAAACCATATGTCAAAATAACGAAAAGCACAAAAGAGAATATAAATAATATATTCTTACATTGTGCACAGACGTTTTTATTTAACTTTTTTTATTTCTAGAAGAAGTAAGTATTTATAATGTAATTTTATTACTACTATACAAATTATTAATATTATATGTACATATGTATGTATGTATGTGTTGTTTTCAGAATGAACCCTACAGCAAACATTAAGCGAAGCTGCGCCACAGCAGAGCTGCAAAGTCTCATGGTAGACTTTTTAGTTGAAAATCTGGGATTAGCAGCAAAGCTTAACAGCATTGAAAACCGTTGAGCAGTGGCATTCGGTAAGTAAACATTGGTTAAGATATGAAATTTTGGCTAAATAAAATTTATACAAAAAGGTATGGAAAGACTTAAAAGGTCGCACAAGTACTAAAGTGCGAGATCGTAGACGACAACAAGCTCTTACCGGAAATAGACCAATCAACCAGGAACCAGCTTCGGAGCGAGAGAGGAGGGTGGTATCGTTGATTGGGACCGACTACATCAAGGGTAATGAATTCGTCGCAGAAAATGTGCTATTGGAAGAGGTAAGTTTAAATTAAATAAATATTCTCATATAGCTTTTTTACAATTGTTTTCATTGTAAGGAATTACAACTGCGTTTGGAAGATGGTGACGACGACGTGGTGCTTGAAAAAAGGGCATCATCAAGAGACGAGTTGGATGTGGAAACTGCATAAACACCAGAGAACCCGCGTAGATGCCTGAAGAGGAAAAGATTGGACGAGGACGATACGCGGGACAAATTTTTAGAAATAGCCAAAAGACAGGCTATTGTTTTAGAGGTATTTTTAATGTATGTGTGTACTAAATATACTTTTTAATACCTATCAATTTGTGCATATGGCTGAAAGTAATCGGCAAAATGTGGAAAACCGCAAGCAGAATGTGGAAAACAGCCAAGTAATGGCTGAGGCTATAAAAACGATGGGAGAGGGCTGAAGCATGTGGCCGATGCTTTCAATAATTTAGCGGCTTTCATCAACCGTTTGCAGTAGAATAATTATTTAATATAGTTTGTACGTTCTTATAAGTTTTTTAATGTGTGAAGTTCCATTTTTGTTTTTGTTTTTTTTTTTTTTTGTTTGTAATAAGTATTTATACATATGAAGTTCCTATTTTAGTTATTTAAGAATTGTTTTGCTTAAGTTCTTTTCCTTAGTTTTTTAAGAATTGTTTTTGTTGTTTCTCTTTTATTTTTTTAAAAATTGTTTTTGTTAAAAACCGTTGTTACAGCCATACCTAAACAAGAGCGGCAAGCGTTTTTTAGCTGTCAAAAGTTCTCATGCCCATACAATTTGTATGGAGCATCCCGAAATAACGCGGCGGTAACGCGGCGGCAAAATTTTGCAATTGGAAAATCCGATTTTGACAGCGCGTTTAATTGTGAAGTTAGCTGCAAAAGACAAGCACTCATGATACAATGACTATAAGGTAGCCTTACAAGCCCAGCTGACAATTCTTGTAAATTACTTGTTTTTTATTTCAAGTGTTAAATTTTGATTTGTATTTATTTTTTCGTATATGAATGAATAATTTTTATTTATATTTTTGTCACAGGTTGAAACATACACACATACACATTTATACTTTTGACTTCTGAGGAATTTTTTTATTGTGTTTGTTGTAGAGATACATGTATTATTAGGTTATGAGTATACTATTATAATCAGGGTTGTTATAAATTTTGTAATAACCCGGTTTTTATGACAAAGCGTTGACGCTCTTGTTTAGGTATGGTATTTCAGCGTTAACGCTAGGCGGTAGAAAACGTTCCTTTTTCCGCTCTTGTTTAGGTATGGCTGTTAGTTTTTAAGCAAGAATGATAGAAATAAAGATTACGACATGCCATGTTTTCTAACTTGATGGCGTATTGCGTAACTCTGAAAGGGTTGCAAAGTCTGTGCGCCTAAATGTTTTTAAATTTTTTGTAGGATTAGTAATATGTACATATACATATGTATATAGTTAAGAAAATTTCGTCGGGATAAAATTTAAGCAGTAAAAACACACTTAATAAAACAAAAATGCACCTGAAACTATATATATGTATTTATTACAAATCTACTAAATATACTCGTATATAGTACCTATAATTCAAGAGAAATTTTATCGTGTTCATATATGCATATGTTTTCAATACGCACACAAACATGTGGTGGTTTTATAAAACAATGTAATTAGAATTTAAATATACACTATTGGCGTTATGTTTTAAAGTCCATTATTGACCCTTAGAATATAAAATTAAGTTAAAATTGTCCCTAAATTGAAACAAAGATTAAGCAATAATCTTTTCTATTATGAGTGAATAACTTCGGATAAAAACACTGCAGAGAATTATTTTAATGTAACAGCCAATAGCTTATTGCAGTTCAAAATACAAAATACATGTAACATTTTTCTTTTTTTCACTACATACATATGTTTATTTAAATTGTAAATATAAAATATTGCTTCATATTAGGCTTTTGCAAAAGTACAAAAAACAAATACTTAAATACATTCTCTTTTTTTCGTGTATTTGTTTTATTATACCCTCTCTTTACTATACCTTCTTCTGTTCTCTATTATAAGAAACAAACACAATAAATACTGTTTCTGTACGAAATAAATACAACAAGTATTAAAGCATGTAAGAACTAAGCATAATAAGAACCAAGCACATTAAGTAAAGACAACCACTACTTAAACTATTTACTAAAATACTCGAGTATTTTTGTAAGTTTTATTTGGTTTGTATGAAATTTCGCTTTTATTTAATTTGATGTTAAGATCAAATTATCAACATATCAATAGTTGTATATACTTAGGTAGGTATGTACATATGTCTATTCCATAAAATTAACTGCTAAATTAATGCTTAAAATAAAAACCAAGAAAATGCTTAAAATACCCACATGGTAAAATAAGAACCTTGCAAAATACTTACAGAATATTAGCAAAAAAAAATGTTTACTTTACTCTACTTATAGTGAATAAGAATGAGTAAATACAAATACTCTGAGCGTATAAAGAGAATAAATGTTGTGTTTGTTTTTTTTTTTTCGTTTTGTATTTACTTGCTTTGATCCCCTTTTGTACTTGGATTTACTCTGAGAATTTTTAAAAAAGCAAATGTTTTTGAATTTAAATGTACTTAGTGCAAAAGCCTACTTCATATTGTATGTATGTACATATATAAAAATCACAATTTTGTGGGTAACAATTTATTGTTATAGTTGGTAACCATACAGATAAAATTGTGTTGACAGTTCTCTTTTTATAAATTGGCTTAAATTACATTATTAAACCAATAATCTGCGTTTTAAAGCAATTATAAGTTATTAAAGAAAATATTAAAGCTAATAAAACGTGTGTGAAGTTCTTAGGAAGTTGCAAAATAAAGAAAAATTTTGAAAAAACAACGTAAACATGAAGTGTGCAGTGGGCAAATGCAAGCAAAATAATAGTAAAAAATCAAGTGAGAGTAACGGAAAATTTTTTGAGTGGTTAATGAAATTTTTATGTGTTATTGCTTTAGGTAGTGGAAAGTCTGTATCTTTATTGTTTCCCGAAAGATACTGCACAAAGGGAACTATGGATAAAATTTTGCAATCGGAGCAATGCAGTAAATGCTCAAAATGAGAGAGTTTGTGCTTTACATTTTAAACAGGAGGATTTCGAAAGGAATTTAAAATTTGAAATGGGTAAGTCTTAACAAATTTAATTTTACGGTTCATCATTTTACAATTGTAAATAGGATTTAGTAGTCGATGTAAACCAGAGTTGAAACCGGGATTTGTTCCAACCATAGAGATTATCGATACTGTAAATGAACCTCTCCAATGTCGACTAGTCTTAACGAAAACAGTTTGCAAATACACATAAAATGTTTGAAAATGCAAAAGTAAGTAAATTTTTAAAAGTTGCAGAAATAAATACTTATATAAAATCGTATCTAGAACTGAATTGCATCAGGAGAATAATAGGCTTAAAGTGTTGCAAGCTCAGTCTGAGGCCACAATAGAAGATTTGACTTCTAATTCTTACTTGCTCTTTTTTGATAGCTATCATCATATAAGAAATTTTTAAACAAAGATAAAATTTTTTTTAATATTATTACTTACTCTACTACTTTCATTAGGTCCCATACTTAAGAGTGGAAATCCAATCGTCCAAGAATATGTATCAAAAAATGAAAGTAATGTAGATTTGGAAAACTTGCAATGTGACGGTATAAATTTAAAAATAATAACTCTACCCTTGCGGTTAATCCTTCAGCAGGCTCGGACTGCTCATGGGATAACCATCTAAGTGAAGGTCAGCTAAGTAAGCCATCAAATGCATTGATGGAAACGCTCATTTCGTGAGATGCAATTT
Source organism: Lypha dubia (assembly GCA_947311025.1). NCBI lineage: Eukaryota > Metazoa > Arthropoda > Insecta > Diptera > Tachinidae > Lypha > Lypha dubia. Next base: position 31,418,636 of record OX371262.1, on the reverse strand, counting down.
TTAAGACTTTAAATGAGGAGAAGTTGTTGCTCACAAGTGGTTATTTAAAAAAACATTTAACTTAAGCAGAGAATATTAAATGTAGTGAGGAAGTAAAAAAACTATTTTTTAGATGCAGAATGTATGTATTTCAGATTAAGATCGCTCAATACAGAAATTGCTCAAGTATTATATGAATACACGAAAGCGAAAATTCAATAAAATAATAACGTAATTTAATAAGTATTTATTTGTATTACTAATTTTTGTATTATAATAATAACAAGAAAAAATAATTAATTGCCCCACTGTTATGTTTACTCAATTATTTTGTTTTTGAGAACTAAAAATTATCAACCAAGAGGAAAATAGTTTGCGTGACGTCACACGTGAGACATGCGCAGTAAATTTAAATTTTGTGCGCAGGATTTCGTAATCTTTATTTCTATCAATCTTGGTTTTTAAGAATTTCTTTTGTTAATTTTTAGTTTTTGTCAACCGAATGTGATAAATAAATGAATTTTTGAATTGAAAACTTCTATTGGCACGGTACGGAGGTTTTGGGTGGGCTAAAATCTCAGAACTCGCGTCATCGTCACGCTTTTTGACACTTGTAGTATAGTTAACAACCTACAGATTTTAGTGAAGTTAACAACCTACAGATAACACCTAAATTTTCTTTCGCTCAAAATGAAGGTATAAACACATTCGCCATAGCAGACTACACGAACACACGAACACAAATGCTGCTAGCTACCGTTGTAGCCGTTTAACCAGCTACTTAATTATTTTGGAAACGACAGATACACAGTAAACAGCTGATCCTGAATTGTTGCAACGATTCATTTATGTATATTAGAGTGGTGCATATTCAGCGCTTTTACTTTTTTAATTGAATTGAATACGGCGAATTGAATTTGCCACTCACATCACTTTGTATAGATTCGCTTTGACCAAAAAAAATTCATCTCATGGATCTCTTGTGGCCCCGGAGTTAAGGGGTTCAAAACTTATTTTTTATTGGCCATAACTCCTAGAATAAGGAACGGATATAAGCAATGTGGATATCACTCTAAACTTTTCTAAAATACCTTTATACTGGTATACAATTTTTTTAAAACAATTTACCCATTGCGAGTGAAATAAAATTTTAAAATTTTTTTATCTGACTTTTCACTTTTACAGAGAACTTACCATGCTTTTATTTGGTGTATACTTGAAATCTGTCACCGATGAAATACTTAAGTTATGCTTCTTTAAAGATGATTTTAAGAATTAAATGAGTTATTTAGAGCATTTTGAAGTGATACCTATGTCGTTTATATTCGTTCTATATTGTAGGACTTATGATCAATAATATATTGAAGTTTTGAAACCCGTAACTGCGGAATCAAGAGAGAGCGCCGAAAAAATTACAAAAGAGTTTGTGTACATATGAAAATAATATTATCAGGCTCAAGTTCAGTTTTATTGAATTAATGAAAATTCAAAATTCCTAAGAGTTTTTTTATGTTGAAAAATATTATTATTTATATCCAATCAGTTTTGAGCAGAACGTATCAGTACTGATTTCAAGGCCGCTACACCTCTCATCTGCGTTCAATTGTCCATCTTTACAATTTTCGTGAAGTGGATACTAATTGAGAAGAATATCCAGTTAACCAGTTTTCAACAGAAATATAATACGAGAAAAAAAAATACGAGAGCTAAAAACTGACTGGATAAAAATAATAATATTTTTTAACATAAAAAACTATTAGGAATTTTGAATTTTTATTAATTCAATAAACCTGAACTTGAGCCTGATAATATTACTTTTCCTATGTACGTCAATATAAGTTCGAATAATAATTACGTTTATTCGTAATAATAATAATAATATAAAAATAAAAAAAAAAAAATTTTAGGTAAAAAATTATAGCCCTCTTTGTTTTTTTTTTTTATTTTTAACAATGTTGGTATTTTTGACTCAAGTCAATATTCCATATAACAATAAAGCTAATAAAAATTCTTGATGCATATATCTTATAACATTTCAATTTTGAAATTTTCTTTTTTATTTTACAATAAAAAATATTTCTAATCACTAATTTGCTTTACAAATTTTGTTATATTGTCAACACTGTTTTGGTTTTGTGGCCATCAGAAATAAAAATTAGTTTAATTCGACTACACGACAAGATTAGCATGGACAAAAACCTGTTGCCGTGTTGCCTTGCTGTCTTCAATATAATCATTCTCATATGCACACATGTATTCTAATTTTGACAGGTAGTAGTCGGTAGTCTGCTGTAGCGAATGTGTTTAATGCTTGAAGAGAGCGCCCTCTCTTGTGGGTGATGTTGCCATATATGAGAAAAACACTAATTTTTTGGTGGACCAAAGAGGGCGCACTCTCAATTTGAGCGAAACTGATTAAGAAGAGTACACAAAGATGGCACTCTCTTCATTATGAGCGAAAAAAATTTAGGTTGTTAACTTCTCGGGCATAGTTACATTTGCGTTTACAATAAGTGGCATGGCAAAACTAGCAGGTATACGCAGTTCGACAACAAGTACAACAATCCAAAAACAATATGTATTTTGTTGGTATAAAGCACTCGCTTCATATCAAAACACACAAACAAATTTAAAGCATGGCTGACTTCCAAAACGTCAATTGATTTGTGTTTGAACAAAGCATCACATTTCATAACACCGCAGTACAATAATTATACAATGTATACCAAGGTATATTAATTATCAGGTAGTCGCATTAGCTAAAATTGACGTCAGCTGATCGATTTTTTGTTGTCAAAACTTCGTTGTGTTTTTATAAAAATATTGTGACATTTTTTTTATTTAATTAATATTTAAGAAATTGAAAAAAAAAAAACGCGTGAAAAATTTTTAAAATTTAATTAAAATTAAAAATATCAATTACAATGCGTGTATGTAGTGTCTGCAAAACAAATTTGCAAAGGGGGAAGGAAAGTTATTCCAAGTACCCAAAGAAAAGCGCCTGAGAAGTATATGTAGCGAAATTTGTTTCAGGAATTTCACACCAACTTCTCTTTTATGTATGTACATATTTCTCACTTTTTGCCATCAAGCATTTTACATGCTGGAAAAAAGGTAAAGTCTAATCGTGAATTGTGCATTTCCATCTTTAACATTTTCGGTTGCTCCAACAACAGCATTTACAATACGTTCAATATTGCGTTGTTGCAAAATATCCTGGAAAGGAGGATACATATACTTTCTTTAAATTTTACTAGGAATTTTTCGATACATACATATAATTTTGTTTTCTTACCTTTCCTGTAAAAATATCCTGTAATGAAGCAACATTCTTCTCCAATGCCTCTACTACTGGTAATTTTTACGTATACTTATATGGGCAGTATTCTCTTGTGATCTAATTCCACTTTTCGATGCAGTTAATTTATCATAACTCCAGCCTTAAACAAATGCATTTGCAAAGGGAGGAAATTGTTTCCTAGTACCCTAATAAAAGACACATCCTGATTTTATACATACATCTATCAACACCTTTTTGTTTTATGTATTGTAAAAAATTTTAACTTTATATTTTTATTTTATGCAAATGGGTTTTTTAATTTAATTTTTGTTTTGTTTACACATCACATTTTGACAACAGCCAAGCTTTTACACTAACAAAATGCCTGTTGTTTTTGTGATGTTGTATTTGTTTTAGGGACAAGACTACCTTATTTATTGTACCATGATGTATACCATTTCAAAACGCCGCCGCCAAGTATTTTTAACGTAGTAAGAAAGCAACCAAGGCATCGGTGTTATAGTTATTCATTGTTTCGGAACTTTGCATATGAATGTGAATTAAATACAGTATACAAACTTTGTATACGAACGTTTTGGAAGTCCGCCCATTTTAATACGTATGAGTACCAAAATGTAACCATTTTTTATGTACTCTCTTCAAACTATAAAGCCAGCTCAGTCAGCTGTGCTAATAAGCTCACCTGTTGCATACGCCTTAATAAGTACTTAAATTTGTTGCATGTTTTTATGTAATTGTTTATATCTACGCATATTTTTTTTGGCAATAGCATGTGTATTGTTGTAATCACAAAACGTTTTCACTTCTGTCGGCACTCCCGGAGTGCTACCCGTAATTTTTTTTTATACATATGAATAACTTAGCATTTTATTTTCAAATTATTAATTAAAATTTTTTAAGTACAGCTTGTTTCTTATACATACATACATATATTAGTTAGGTAAAAAATTTATAATTTGTCGATCTTGAACGCGCTTTGCTGTTGATGATGGTGCATTTTGGATTTCTAAAAGACTACCTGTTTGAGGCTCGTAGATGTCATTATTAAATATGTTCCTATGCTCTTCTAAATGAATGTTGTGCAATACTGTGAGGGCATTAACCATTTTTCCTGAAATTTCAGGATCATATAACAGCATTCCTTGTTGTGATGAACATCGCCAAGTGCCTTTAAGGACACCAAAGAGTCCTTCAAAAGGGTTCCGAGCCTTGAACAGTGCTTCATTGTAAAGAAATTTTGGACTCATCTCTGGTTGATAAAATAAAATGAAATATTTTGTAGTTATTTTAAATACAATTAGTTTAAAGTTGATTTCTATGATGAAAAATACCAATCAGAAACATATTATGGTTTCCATTTTAAAAATTCTTTGCATGACTCTTCGCACTGCAGAGCAACTCCATATGTATGAGTCATGTCGTGCTCCCGGATATTTAGCATTAACGTTTAGTATTTTTAAATTTGGATCACATATCTGTAAGTATTAGCAAATGATTATGGAAACCAAATACTTATATATGCATCTTCGTTGTTTCAACTCTCGAAGTGTACAGACGCGATTTTATAATCGTCGCAACTGAATATTAAAAATTATTGAAAGTTAATATAAAAAAAAAGAAAACAAAACATGGATTAAACAGTTATTATACTGGTTTAATTTAATTTTTTGCTTGCGTGTAATATACTTCTATAATTATTTGCATACACAAACTCATATAGAAAACAAAAAAACAGAAAACTCTAAATGAATAGGAATGTTTATTTAACTATGGTTGCTGATAAGGACAATGAAAAAAAATGATTTAAACAAAAACCTGATATTTACAGAAAACACAACTACTCGTGCGCGATCATGCTCTCTGAACATGTTAAAATTATAAAGAAGCAACAACAAATTCACCTATTAGCAAACTTGTAAGCTTGGCTGTACAAACAAACAAACATTCAATAAATACGTGCATAAAATTGCTGAAGTGAGTGATATAAGTGTTAATAAAATTCAAACAGGTATGGATAGATACATAACCGTGTTAAAAAGGGGAAGAAGTCCCAAATCTTCTCAAACTGCGTCAACGGCAAAAGTTCCCAAAGATGGAAAAAATATTAAAAATTCCGAAAACCGATTCGCGATTTTAACTGAACAAGGTGATGAAGATACAACTACTACAATTTCGAGTAAACCATTACCGATATACTTAAGACAACAGAACTGCAGCTTTCTGGTGAAAAGCCTTATCTCGTTAATTGGAAAAAACGAGTTCTACGTAACTCCAATCAAGCGTGGGAAAATCAACGAGACAAAAATTCAGGTATCTAAAGAAAATAATTACCTAAAAATAGTCTCAGATTTTGAGACTAAAATAAAAAACTTTTATACATATCAACTGAAGAGTGCAAAAGGCCTAACAGAGGTTATAAACGGCATAGATTCCAGCGTGCACCCAGAAGAGATAAAGTCTGGCCTTGAAAAAAGTGGCTTTAAAGTGAAAAATTTTTCAAACATTAAAAATAGGGAAAAAATACCCCAACCTTATTATAGGGTCGAGCTACAGCCAGGCGACTTAAAAATTTAAAAAAATTAATTATTATATAATATATAAAGTACTTGTTGCACAGAATCGTTACAGTTGGGCTGCAACATAAAAAACTGGACCTATCCAATGCATGAACTGTCAGGAATTTGGCCATACCAAAATTTATTGCCTACCGTTTGCGTTGTATGTGGCGAGTTACACAGTACCGCTAACTGTGTGTTGTATCCCCTTTTATAGCATATTCTTGCCATACGATGGCAACCCTGAAAATGAAAAAAATACTGATTACTTTTCTCGTTTTTTATATATACATAGAAGTAAGAACTGAATTGATGTTGAATAAAAAGAATTCTGAAGTTTTAGTTTTGGAGGCATCCAAAATCGACAGTCGCGAACTCAATTGAAATATAATAAACATAAATGATGTCAATAAAATAGACGAAAAATTTGCAAATACAAATCGTCGCAGAAGTCGTCCCCGTAACAGGTCATCATCTAGATTCCCAATGCGTTCAAAATCAAAAATTAACTACAGTCAACTCGGGATCGAAAATTTATGTATAAGATGCGGTAAAGATAACCACAAAACATTGATTAATGCTTCAAAAAAAATATTCAAATGATGATTGTGACGAAAAAGTATATAAAATATACGGTATTAATAAAATTGTTGAAATCAATCGCAATCAGATAAATAATAAAAATGAAAATGACAAATATGTCGTAGCCGTTTAGATAAATGGCCGGCGTCAAAAATTTGAAGTTGACTCAGGTGTCAAATATTCTTTGATAAAAAAAGCCAATATGATCAGCTTCAAATAAAAACAAAAATACAACCTTCATCGATAGCTTTTAGATCCAACACAACAAACATTGTAATACCTTATGGGAAAGTATCAGTTGAAGTAAAGTACAAAAATCACCAGTCGAATAAAGAAATGTATGTTGTGCCAAATGAATATGAAAGTGGATCAAGAATTTAAATATCAATCTTCAAGAAATTGATAATCAATGTGTTAGTGAAATACAGTCTGTCCAATCAAATCAATTGCATTCTTTAGCGGATATAATAAATAGTTTTTCAAATGTTTTTACAGAAAAAGTAGAATGCGTACCAAATTTCGAAGTTACGCTACAGTTACGTGCCGGCGCTAAAGCAGTTTTTTACAAAGAACGGGAGATACCATTCGCACTCCGTGAACGAGTCGAAAAGGAGCTAAATATTTTGGCAGAATCGGGAATAATTTCGAAAGTAGAAAGAAGCGACTGGCGGTCACCACCAAAATCAGACGGTGGTGTGCGCCTCTGCGTCGACTATAAAATGGGCGTCAACCCTCAACTTGTTTCAGCGAATTATCTGATACGCCGCATAGAAAAAATCTTAAACACATTAAAAGGTTCAAAATACTTTTGCCGTTTAGACTTATACAAAGCATATTTGCACCTTAAAGTAAACAAGGAATCTAGTGAGATTCAAACTATATCGACGCATAGAGGTACTTACCGAATAAATCGACTCTCTTTCGGGATTAAAACGGCACCCGCAGAATTCGACCGGATCATAGAACAAATTTTATCAGGAATTGAAAAAACAATATCTTACTTCGACGACATCATTTTTCATGGGTCCACGGAAGCCGATTGTAAAAATAATTTAATAAAATGTCTTCAACGTTTAGAACAACATGATTTGCATCTCAATCAGAAAAAATGCAATTTTTTTCAAACAAAAATCGAATATTTGGGTCACGTAGTCCAACTTAACAAAATTTCAAAATCTCCACCCAAAATTCAAGCAATTGTTAATATGCCACGACCAGCAACAGCTGATGATGTTAGACGATTCATGGGTATGGTAACCTACAACTCGCATTTTATTCCAGATATGTCTACATTTACACACCCCTTGCGCCAACTACTGCAAAAAAATAAAAAATTTCATTGGTCATCAAATTGTGAAGCAGCCTTTCAGAATCATTTTTTCTTAATCGTAGTTGACTCGAAGTCCAGGTGGGCAGAAGTAAGAGTTATCAGCGAGGCTCCATCAACTCAAACGTCAATTAAATTACTTTCTGACATTTTTTATACTCATGGATTTCCTATTGTGATGGTATCCGACAATGCCACCATTTTTACGAGCGACATTTTTAAAGCCTATTGCAGAAATAATGGCATTTTCCAGAAACTCATCGTTCCGGGTCACCCCAGTACAAATGGATTAGCCGAACGCAACGTGCAAACACTGAAACGCAAATTGAAAGCAATGGCTGAAGAACGAGGATCGCTACAAACCAAGGTAAATGAAATTCTACAAAGATATCGTGCTACTCCACTTTCGTGCGGGAAGAGTCCAGCAGAACTCTATTACAATAGACGAATCCGAATACGTCTAGATGCAATAAAACCACAGCTTATCAACAAATCCAGGAAACCCATTCCCGGTGTTCGCCACATAGCAGTGGGAGAGAGGGTACAAATTTTACATACGAGGAACAACAAAACTGTCTGGAAGCTTGGAACCGTTTTAAAAAAATATGGCCAGCTTCATTACCATGTACAGCTGGATGACGGGTACGAATTAAAACGCCATATTGACCAGATAAAATCTACTAAGGTCCAAGCTCGCAGAGTTCATTTCGCACCAGACATTGATAACAACTCATCACGTAAGGCTAACCATTACAACCAGTATTACTTCGAAACAGCGTTCATTCAAAATCAAACGTATCCAGTTACTGCAAATACACCAGGTCATCCGGAAGAACCTCAAAGAAGCCCTGTTGTTCAACTAGAACAACAACCTCAAGGAAGTGAACAACCGGTTATAAGACGATCCGAACGTCCGCGTAAGCAACCAATGTATTTACAAAACTATAGCGTCGAATAAAATTTCTATGTAAATATTATAATTATTTTCTTATTATATACATACAAGTACAAACATTTATATAAGCGTGGGATAGTGCTGTATTCCCTTTTATAGCATATTCTTGCCATACGATGGCAACCCTGAAAATGAAAAGATACTGATTACTTTTCTCGTTTTTTATATACATACATAGAAGTAAGAACTGAATTGATGTTGAATAAAAAGAAGACTGAAGTTTTAGCGCATGTTTTATTTTGTAATCCAGGAAAGATATAAAACTGTGACAAAATAAAAGATGATACCAAAGCAAAAAATATGGTAATTGCGGCGAAAACCACACTGCCAACTATAGGTGCTGCCCCATTTATTCTCTTTTTATAAATTCTCCCACTCCCGCTCAGACCAACACTCCTTTAAACTACCCACATTTACCTCAACCGTCGTCTAGCCATAATCAATACTCAAATATTTTAAAGTCTAACACGACTTTTACTCAACAAAAACCTAATAGTCAAATTTCATACGCTAATATTTTAAAGAGTAACCAGACTACGGCGCAAAAAACTGTACCAGTAAATGAAGAATCAGGGCCTAATTTTAGTCGTTTTGAAGCCTCGATAGAGAGCCTTATACAAAAAGTAAATACATTCACTCTCAACATGTCCTGTATGATGCAGGCTATTTAAGAATTAGTGGATATAATTTCTACGACACAAAGTATCCTCAAGGTGGAGCTTGTGGTCGCTCGGGAATCCTAATAAATAAGCGAATAAAATACTACCTGTTAAACGATCTTAGTGAAGAATATATGCAAGCAATATATATATGTATAGAACAATTTATCAGTTTATTCCCCTCCCAGGTTTTCAATTACAGAAAGTCAATATAATGCTGGGTTCCTATTTCCTAGCAGCAGGCGACGACAATGCTAAACACACATTTAGGGGTTCACGTTTATTCAGTCCTAAGGGTCGTGTTTTGTTTGACACAATTCCTAAAATGGGTTTTAATGTTGTTTCAAGTGGTCAGCCAACGTATTGGCCAACGGATCGACAAATAATTCCTGATGTTATAGACCTCGGAATTATGAAAGGTGTGTCCATCGAAATGATTGAAGTTGAAGCATCTCTGGATTTATCTTCAGATCACACGCCTACAATTATCGCTATATACTCACACATAACTGCAACACCAACATGTGATTTACCCTTGACACCTACACGTATAATCTGGCTGCAATACAAAAAATATTTGAGTGGTCATTGCACGGAAAATATGCCGTTGAGAACACCTACTGATAATTGAGTGCTCATTGTTCAGAATATATGCCGTAGAGAACTGCATCTGAGATATGTAGATAATTCTATTAAGTTGTTTGAAGCATGCGTTACACAAGCTGCTCTTAATGCTTCTTCCAATCAACCAAATCAACAAGTGATATTAAACAATAGTTTTTGTGTGGATAAAGAAAGGCTCTTGACTAAAAAACGGAGAGCACGACGAGAATGGCAACATTACAGATCGCCTCAGCTAAAAATAAGACTTAAGGAATGTAAAGAAACACAAAAAACAGCTTCGCTGCAAAAATTTTTTCAAGAACTTGATGCAACACCACAAACAGATTATTCAATGTGGCGTGCAGCCAGAGGACTTAAAAGGCCAGTGATGTGCTGCGAATGGTGACTGGACAAGAACTGATGATGAAAAAGGTGTTGTTTTTGTTAAACACTTGGAAAAAGTGTTTACCCAAAATATTTCTGCTGATATTGTTGAACTGCCACCAATCGTCTATTTTTCAAAAATACTACTGAAATTTAACATTGTGGAGATTGAAAAGGCCATTACTAGTCTTAACACCAAAAAAGCCCCAGTTGTCGACATAATAAGCAACAAAATGCTTCAAGAACTACCTTTCATTGCAAAAAGAATAATACCATTCATTTTTAACAGCATTCTACGCCTAAAACACTATCCAAAAGAATTGAAGGCGGTGCTAATTACTATGATACCAACGCCTGGCAAGGATCATACAAAGGTTGAATCCTACCGGCCTATTACTTTATTGTCTATTATTTCAAAACCGTTTGAAAAGCTGTACATGTGCAAGATGATGCCTATAGTGAATAGTAATGGATGCATTCCAGATCATCAATTCGGTTTTCGCACGCAACATAACACTATCGAACAAACTCACAGGCTCGTGCATGTTGTTAGCGACACTTTTGAGCGACTTTATAGATGTTTCTCAAGCTTTCGACAAAGTATGGTACGAAGGTCTCAGCAGCCCCCTGGTATATCTGAAATCAGCGAATTCACAAAGATCTTGATATTCCGTTGGTGAAGACAGTATTTTCAAAACACGCGAAAAAATAGGCTGAATTTCTAAATGTATATTTACAATGTATCAGTACAGTATTAATACCAAGTTCATACATTGTGTAGTTACTTTTTTAATACGTTGCACACTAATACTTTGCAACCCTGAAATTATTTAAGAACATATATTTGCAATGTATCATTCATAATAAATCCAACAATGGCGGAAGAGTATATTTTATTGAAAAATTTTTTTGATTTGTGCGAACAAGAAAACTCCAGCTCCCATACTGCTTTAAACATTATTAAAAGAAAATATAAGCGACTTGCTGTGTTGTGCTGCGTGTTGTATTTATTTTGCATTTAAATCTCTTTGGATACCTTTCTTGCTTTTTCTTGCGTATTAACTACAACAGTGTTGCAAATGGGAACAGAATACATTGTTAAAATTTGCATGGTTGCATTTACGAATACGCTACAATGTATTACTACAAAGCAACATGCATTTAGGAAGTCAGCCATATATTGAAAAACTAGAGTTGCACCCAAATCCACATGCATGCAATATTCTAAATTATAGAGGCCACACCAGGGGGGTTATTCTGGATTGCGATGCGAAAGCAAATGCGATGCGAAAACAATGTAAATAAGAATGCTTTCGCATCGCAATCCAGAATAACCCCCCAGGCTTAAACAGCCTAATATACTAAAATTATCCCAACTCAAAAGCATCTAAATATGATAAAACTATCTCTTTTACTCCTTACTTTATTTACATATTGCGGCAAAATCTGCCAAATTCTTGAAAAAGTACAAAGTAGTGTCAATGTTCTGCAGAACGCTGCCAACTTATAATTGTTTAAAAATCGTCAAATTTAAGACACAAATCGTCACGTCCTCAAACTGCCTTTTTTGGCATCTGAAATCGTCAAAATGACGATAGATCGTCAAATCTGGCAACTGTGTTGATGTTCATAATATATCAACTGTTATTTACATACATACATTTGTGTCAATATTTTAAAGCACGCCAAAAACTTGAAGTTGAATAAGTGAGATTGTTCCTATGTACATATGTAAGTATTATAATAAGTTTTGTTATTGCTTCTTGAGATTCACTTAAAGAAAAAACATGTGTAGTTTTTTCCAATCTATATATTTCGAACCATTTTGTTCATCTTCAGGATCTATAAAAATTACACAATATGTTTTTTATTTTTCATTACATAAAAATTAATTAGAATTAAATTAAATTTAAATTTACAACACTTAAGAAAAGGACAAAAATCTGATGTTGTTTATAAAGTTGATTGTAAAGATTGTAGTGCAGTTTATATTGGCGAAACAACACAAAAACTTGCTAAAAGACTTAAACAACATGAATATGATTGCAAAACTTCTAATACAAAGCTTAATTTATCAGCATTGGCCAAACATGCAAAATCAAATACACTTCAATTTGATTTTGAAAATGCTAAAATACTAAAAACTGAACAGAACAAATTTAAATTGCAAGTACATGAAGTTAACCAGATTGTCAAGTATGAAAAATGTACATGCAATGAGAAAAGTGATAAGAAAAATTATATTAATACTTGTTGTAATTTAATATCTAATATTAATTAATTATAGTATTCATTTTAATTTTATTCATAAATTATTTTGATAGTTTGGCAAAAAAAAAAAAAAAATTTTTATTGTTTAACATAAACAGCCACATAGGTAAATTTAAATTTAATTTAATTTTAATTAATTTTTATGTAATGAAAAATAAAAAACATATTGTGTAATTTTTATAGATCCTGAAGATGAACAAAATGGTTCGAAATATATAGATTGGAAAAAACTACACATTTTTTTTATTTAAGTGAATCTCAAGAAGCAAAAACAAAACTTATTATAATAATTTGAAGATTCAGCAATACAAAATTTGATTTATTTTAAAAATCATCACATAATATGTAAGTATGTTAAAATTTATGAAAATGGAAAGTGTGAGATCATTAAAAATTTTAAAAAGTTTTACGTAGAACTGTGTGACCAAGTTTTATTGAGATTTGACTTTGAAGACAAATTCAAAGCATTAAGCCAAATTAATCCCTACAATCCTATAAAAGAAAATAACAATTCATTTAATGATATTCTTAAAGTATTTTCACACTTTGTTAAAGAACGTGAATGACAGGAAATTGAATCTGAGTTCAGACAATTGAAATTACTAAATTTAGAATAATTCTTCCCGGATACGGACATAAAAGTTTTAAATTTTTGGAAAAAAATTTTAGTGATAAAAAAAAACTCTAGTCTTTTATTTCCCACGTTAACTAATTTTATTAAAAAAAATTTGGTTTTACCACATTCTTCGTAGTGCTGGCAAATTCTACTATTTTTCATTACTCAATAATACTCAATACTTTTCATTTGGGTACTCAATACTACTCGATACTTTTAACGGATTTTTTTAATTTGTAACGCATAGTTTTTATCTGCAAATTGAAGTAGTTTCTTCAAAAATTAAAAATAGATCTTCACTATTATTGGTTTTGTGTGTCTTTTATTATTAAATCAAAAATAAATGTAAAGCTAACTTTTAATTCAACGTTAACAACTTAAGAAATAATTTAATTGTTCTCAAAAAAATGTAGTTATGCATATAAGGGTTCTTTGGAAAATTAATACTTTTTTATGGTTGTTCTATTTTATTGACAGCTTTATTTCGGCGGTTGGTTTAATTTTTTAGCTTACACATTGTTGTCTTTCTGTACAGTGATGTATTTTTATACACTATTTTAGCCACTCAACTGCTTAAAAATACAACTATGAAAGTATCGAGTAACTACTTTTGAGTATTGAGTATCCAAAAAAATGGCAAATACTCGATACTCGGTACCCACTACTCAATACTTTTCCAGCACTAATTCTTCGGCAAATGTAGAAATAATGTTTATCCAAGTTAATTTCAACAAGACAAAAGTTAGAAATCGGTTAGAGAAAGCTTCTTTGGAGGCAATTTTATATACTAGAGATCATTTAAAATTAAACATGTGTAATTGTTTTGACGTGAAAGTAGTACCTGATATAACAAAACGGTTCAAGTTCAATATATATGTTTAATTTTTTTTTTTTAATTTTTACAAATGTAATGCAACATGAATAGTACTATAATCATTTTTAATTTAAACGCAAATTTTATCACTAATTTCTCTAAAAATTTAAACTTGCTAATATTTTTTGGATATGGTATGTAGGTATTGTAATAAAAAATACACAAAACATCTGATTATACTTTGTTTCAACAGTTGATCTCTATTGATAAGAATTTATTTTATTTTATATAAAAATCCTAGAATTTTATTTGTTATGTTATGTTTTCTTAAATAAAATAAATGTTTTGTTTGAAAAAATTTTGTTTTTATATTCGACGATTTATTGACGACTTCGGAAAACTGTTTTGACGATTTTACACTAAAAATTTGACGAATTCAGACTTATTTCATCTGGCAACTATGCGCACTACTGATAAAAAACAACAGACTGTAAATCAGGCTCTATTTTTCAATATCTAAGAAACTACTGTAATTTTTAGCGAATTCAAAAGATAACTGAAATTTGCATATAATCTCGCCATCACTATATCAACGACAACGATAAGTAATTAGTTTAAGGTAAATTTTTATAAAAATAAATTTATAGAACTTGCGAAAAAAGCTTAAAAACGTTTTTTTTTTATAAGATTAAGGAATTTTTGCTCATTATTTGTATACATATGTAAATATACATATGTATGTGTATAGCATCATATTTAGACACAAATCATCAGATCAGTTGGAACACATTTTCAGCGGTAACTGTTAATTATAAAATTAAAATTATAATTATTACTAAGAAAACACTAAAGAGATTACAACAGCTAAAACTCAATTGAATATTATTCAATTAAAAATTCTTTCTCTTTGGCATGGACCCATTAAAATTCCCGTCACTGTGCAAACCACTATAGATTGTAATGCTGTCGAATTTTAACATAAATATACGCATATAAATGCAAAATAAATTTAAAATCAAGGTCATAGAGGTGGTAATAAAATGTACAATACCAAAGATTATTCTGCAGAACTTTGCTGGATACTCAGTCCTATATGAAACAATGATTACCCACAACTACATACTTATATTGAGAAAGTATATCTTACAGCAGTTGATTGTGAATCTTCTACAACATAAACAAGTTTTGTTTTTTGTTTTATTTTGCACAATACATACTCTAATATTTTACTGACAAGATATTTAAACTGTGGTACCTTGTGATATATTTGGTTGTTCCTACAAAATAAAATTAACCAAACCCCCAACTAGCACACAAAGAAGAATGTCAACATATTCTCATACACATTTGTAAAATAGTATTAACAAATAAAATAAAAAAATGTAAAGGATGTATGTACAGTGAAATTGTGTGAACAGTGTGTTAAAGTAAACTACTGAATGTGGTGTAAGAAAGCATACTGTACCACAAAAATTGCAAGAATTTTGAAAGTGCATTCAAAAATAGTGCACAGATTGTCAAACATTATAACAAAAACTAAGACAATAAAGACAACAACAACAATAAGAAAATTATACAATACAAAACAACATGCACAGATTTCTTAACATCAGCATAATTTTCATAACAGGATGTAAAGTTTTCTATTTCTATTAAAACAAATAAATGAATGTCTGGTAGAAATAGATAAAACATTTTGCAGAAAAAAAATATAAATATATGTTAAGGGAAACTCTCAATAAAGTTTTAAATACAAAGTGATTTTTAGTTGTTGTTTTTATTAAATATTTAAATTGTACAGCGTTACTCTTATCCGAAGAATAAGAATAAATTTTCCAACTTCATTATTATAAAAAACTTGCTATACCCGATACGCTTCGCTATCCTCATTATTAAAAGACTTAAATAAAATTTGTGCGTAAAAATTATTGCTTCTTATATATTACTTTTGGTAATTCATTATTTAATATAAATGCAAGAGGATTTCCGAAGATACTTTCAAAGACAAGATGAAAAAATTCATGGATTTTAATCATCGCATTAATCGGGTGAATGTACAGTATTATTAGTATTTAAACAGCTAAAAATATATAGTTAACTTATTCAATAATTAAAAAACAAAAATGGCTTAAAACTTTTGAATGTTAGAGAAACTTTTGAAAAAAATAAATATAACATAATTTCTTCAAACTTTGTCTTATTTACTCTTTCCCCTTCTCCATTTGCATTGTTATCTTATTACTTTGTGCATTTGCGAGACCATATTTTTCAATTAAGTTTTTAATATAGGCTAGTTGACAAATGGTTAACGAACCAGAATTTTGACTTACTTCGAGACCTATAAACTGTTTAGGAACCTTCATATCTCGAATTTTAAAATTATTTGATAGTAATGTAACTAAGCTATTAGTTATATTTTTGCATAACTGCTTGCATTGATGATGTCGTCAACATACAGTGCTACTATAATAGAATCTTTGTCTGTGTTCATTGATCGTACTTTGATTTATTGAGATTAAATTGGCTTAGTACTTAATCTATCGTTTTAGACCATTGTCGACTGGATTGCTGAAGATCATATATCGACTTTTTTAGTAAATAAACCTTCTTTCTGTTCATCTAATCGATAAAACCGTCGGGTTGGGTCATACAAATTTGCTCATCTAAATTTCCATTCAAAAAGCTGCAGATACATCTAGTTGTCTCAATTTCAGATCTTTTTTCAACAGCAAGTGCTAATATTAATCGCAGTGAAGTTTGCCTTAGGACTGGAGCAAATGTACTGTTGTAATCAACAGCATACTCCTGGGAATACCCTTTTGCTACTATTCGCGCTTTTCGTTTATAAATTTTACCATGAGGTGTGTAGTTAGTTTTAAAAATCTATTTACAGCCTATTGGTTTTCTAGCTTCAGGTAAATCTTTTAATTCCCATGTACTATTCTTCCTTATCGACCTGTATTCTTCTTCAGTTGCAAGCATCCAATCTTGCACGTTCTCTGATTTCATAATTTCTTTATATGTTTTCGGGTCATTCCTGTTATCACCAATTATAATATTAGATTCCTCTCCACTCTTAAATATTGACCATGACCGAAGGCGTTTAAGGTTCAGGTGTATAATTTTCAATACTGCTACTAGATGAACTTTCGTCATCATCATTTCTTAGTACCTGATTAGGATTCGATTGTTGCAATTGGGCTTCGGGTTCTAACAACGGTTGATTTCTATGAATGGGATCAACTACTACTAAGTCCATTTGATTTGAGTCTAAATTGTCATTATTGTTTTTTTTTTTTTTTTTTTTTGTTAAAACCCCAGTTGAAGTCAAAAAATCCTATTTGTTCATTTTCTACTTCGCTTAAGTCAAGAGAAAAATCATCTTCTATAAATCTTACATCACGGCTTTTTACTATTTCCCGAGTATTTCGTTTCCATAAATGATAAGCCTTAGCATTAGATTTGCCTGGTCTTTTATCTAAAGCTTTGCTGCTGCCTATTTGACGTAAATTTTTAATACTGGGCTTCTTGCCTGACCATGATTTTTTAGGTGTATTGTTATTATTAAGCTAATTCGGGCATCTATTTCTCAAATAAGAACTTGTCATTATTAACTCAGCCCATAATAATTCTGGTAATTTTGCTTCTATCATGATTATTCTTCTCATTTCCACCATGGTTTAGTTTAATCGCTCTGCTAAACCATTTTGTTTGAACGCACGGCTTTGCAAGTCAGTAACATTATCATACCTTACGGATTTGATCTTTCTGCCTGTTTCCAATTCAACTTTCTTTCTTAAATAACGAACGTATTCCTTCCTGGTAAGATCATCGATAAAAGGAGCGAAGTAAAGTATTTTACCAATAGACTGTACTCTCATTGGACCGCATAAGACCGTATGTATTAGTAATGTTACGAATATCAATTTTTAGTATTCGCGAATACGAATATCTGAAACAATATTCGTCGAATACGAATATTACTTTTAAAGTTTAGTCACGTAATGTTTCAAATATAATTGGAAAAACACCCTCACTTTGCGTCAAAAACTATAAATGGAAAAAAACTGTCTCATTCAAATGGCAAAAACTTTTGTGCCACAATTCTAACTCCCTCTAAGATTTTTCTATATGCATAGCATTATCATAACAACTTCGTAGGGAATGAAAACCACATATACCACGATTTTTCTGGGATGATATAAACTATTGCCTTTTTGTATACACAACGATCTTATCAGAAAAAAAATTTATTCTGCAACGATTATTTGTTGATTTTCCTATTGAAAACAGATTGCTTTTCAATGTCGGTATATACAATGTTTCTAAGAGATTGACCGTCCCATAAACTTGACATTGACTTGAGCTGTTCCAATCTCCATGATTTCCAAATTCTTATTATCTTCTAAGCGGACAAATCCTTTGAAAGTTTCGTCTATGTTTATAAATGCTGACCTTATGATTGTCATGTGAGAAGAGGCTCCACTGTACACCACCCAAACAAAACTTTTTTTTATTATTTATTGAATCTTCAATTATAAATTAAAACATCAATAAGTTATTCAAATCTTAAATCTTAGCCACTGCTAAAAAAAAATTTTAAGTTTCAGCGGTTGATTTATTGTTTTTTAGATCGCTCGTGTACGGCTGAGAGAAAGAGTATCCCTCCTTCTCAACCGGGTGTGGCCTCTATTATTTAGAATATTGCGTGCAAGTGGATTTGGGTACAACTCAAGTTTTTTAATATTTTTTCCTGCGTGTTTTGAAAATACTGTCTTGAGCTATGGAACATCAAGGTCCTTGTGAATTCGCTGATTACGGATATACCAGGGGGACGCTGTAATAGTACGTAGAGTTTTGTTTCGTCGCCTTTGAATTTTTTCTACATGAGGCAGTGCCCCATAACTAGATTCCATTGGACCATATTAGTTTTAGGATCGCGTTGTATAATAGAAGTTTAAAGTCTAGGCACAGTATAGAGATTCTTCCAATAAGCCAATTCATTTAGGCTGCATTTAATTTCATTTGGATCAACTTTGCGTCTACATAGGTGCGAATTCCATGTTAAACCATGATCACGATAATATATTTACTTTCTGTGTGTTGTGTTATAGTCTCGGCAGTGGTGGATTTACACTAGGGGCAGTCGGGGCTAGAGCCCAGGGCGGCAAATTTTCTAGGGCGGCAAAATTTGGAAAGTGAAAAAAATTTTTTACTGTCATCAAAATTTCTCAATAGAAATTTTATATTTTAATTAATCATATATTATTTAATAGATAATTCAAGAAATGCGACTCGTATAATATTTGTCAAATTGAAATTTTGTAAATCATTATTTTGGCACCTTAAGTGAAAATTTATATTCGAAATTATTTAATTAATTCATTTCTTTAACGATTTAAAATGGTAATACAGTGAAACCTCTACTAACGGACCCCTCCCGCAGGCGATCACCTCTGCTAAACATGCATTTTTCTTGGTCCCTTTGTTTTGCAAGTGTTTTTAAAACAAATTACACTCTGCTAGACGGACACTCCCATGGCCTGACGCGGACACCATTTTTGTGTAAAAAACCTCCATTTATGTAGGTATACAACAATAATCCACAAGAGCGTTACAAAATTAAATTGTGTCATTCCCCTTTTTCTTTCATTGACAGTTCGTTGCATAGCTTTCGTTGTGTTTTGAGAAAAATACAAAAACACAAAATAATAAGCCACAGCAACACTATATGTACATTGTACATATTAAATTGTGGGATTCCCCTTTTTCATATCATTGATTATGTGTTGCATAGTTTTATTTTATCTTTTTTAAACGTGCTCATCATTAAAGAGTAAGTGTTGATTGAGTAAAGTGTTAAAATAATTTATCGATATCAAAAAATTGCATTAATGTTGAGCATAAATATACGATCAATTGTCAAACATGGCTGATGGACGCAAAAAATTGAGTGGATCTGAGTATCGAAAGCGCGCTTTGGACAAAAGTAAAAAGGAACAAGAGGTTTTGAGTAAAACTCCCAAACTAGATGATTTTTTTACGAAAAAAGTATGTGTTACACAAAAATCAGAAACTAACAATAGAGATTGTACGAATTTAGATTATGAAGGTTTGTATCATATATTTTCAAGTATTCATATTTTTCCAAGTATAATAATGATTCATTTGTCGATGTGTATAAAATGTATATTCATTATTTACTGTCATAATTAGGTTAATAGAATAATAGTAAATTTTTGCAGGTGATGATGCATGTTCTACGTCAACTTCAAAACGAACTCCGTCTACGAGTAATGATACTGATAGTACCACGACTTCTTCGCTGCCACAGAATATCCATCACGAAAGTGAACTTCAAGCTACAATTCCAACAATAAATATAGAAGATAATGAGCATGGGGATATTGTGATAAGCGATGATCCAGGAGAATGGGTTATAAACGATTTCACCAGAGATTACGTAGCTAACCATGGATGTAAACAAAATAAAAATTTGGATTTCTCCGGTACAAAACGTGATTACAGCGATGGAACTTCAAGATGGCTGTCAGAATCACTATTTTTAAGAAAACTTATCAACGGTGAAAAAGTTCCACGCCCATGGCTCATTTACTCAGTTAGTAAAGGTTCTGTATTTTGTGCAGCTTGTCTTCTTTTTGACAGAGAGTGTTCATTTAATGGCAAAAACGGATTTGATGATTGGAAACATGCAGGCGTTCGTGTTGGTGAGCATGAAAACTCCAAACATCATAAAAAATGTATGTTAACCCTTAAGCAAAGATCGGATACTAAGAATAGAATAGACCATGACTTAGTCATACAAACAGAGACAGAAATCTCTTATTGGAGAAATGTTTTAAGAAGAGTAGTCGCTGCTACTAAAGCCTTAGCTTCTCGAGGGCTTCCATTCCGAGGAAGTGATGAAAAGTTTGGCTCACCAAATAATGGCAATTTTTTAATGCTGATTGAATTTCTTGCTTCTTTTGACCCATTCCTAGAAGAGCATATTCGAAAATTTGGAAATAAAGGATCTGGCAGTACAAGTTACTTATCGAAAACTATCTACGAAGAATTTATACAGCTTTTGTCAGTAAAAGTATCTTCTATCATAATTCAAGAAGTTAAATCAGCCAAATATTATGCTATTATTGTAGATTCCACACCTGATATATCTCACGTTGACCAACTTTCTTTTGTTATCAGATATGTGCAAAAAGATGGAACGCCTGTTGAACGCTTTCTGATATTTATTGAAAATTCTGGACATAAAGCTGAAGATTTGCTAGTTGCTGTATTGTCTATTCTTGAGTTTTTTGATCTTGACCTCGCAGACTGTCGAAGTCAGTCATATGATAATGCTAACAATGTATCAGGAATGTATTCAGGTTTACAGGCAAGAATTCATGAAATTAATGATCTAGCAGAACATGCTCCTTGTGCTGCTCATTCTTTGAATTTAGTTGGAGTTCACGCAGTAGAATGCGCACCAGAAGCTGCTTCATTCTTTAATACAGTACAAACTTTATATAACTTCTTTACTGCATCGACGCAGCGCTGGGAAATTTTACAATCTCATACCGGAAAAAGAATCGCGTTAAAATCTTTATCTGCAAAGATGGTCAGCTCGTTATGAAGCTGTTCATGTACTTAATCAATATTTCGACGAAATAATCGAGACATTGATTATTATTGAAGAAGATATTGACGAAAATGCAATTACAAGACAACAAGCAAAAGGTATTCGTATTCAAATGGAGCGACTTGAAACAGCATTTATGCAAATACTTTGGCATTTTTTACTCTCGCGATTCAATGCTGTTAGTCAAAGATTGCAAAAAGTTGATTGCAGCATTGCTGACGTGATCGACGATTATCATGGTTTGATTAAAGTTGTTGCTGATACGCGAAATGAATTCGAAATCTATGAAAAAAATGCTTTAAATATTTCAGAGATTAAAGAATATAAAACAACAGCTTCTAGACAAAGGAAGAGAAAATTACATGCTGATGAATCACGGGATGGAGATGTGCAACTGTCAGGTCGAGACTACTTTAGAGTCAATACGTTTAATGTCATTCTTGACAATCTGGATTTCGAATTACGAAAAAGATGTGTTGCGTATGAAAAGATACAGGAAAAGTTCTCAGTTATAATTGAATTTGGCAATTTGGATAATAGAGAGATTCGTAAACGAGCTGAACGTTTAAGAAAGATTTATTCTTCAGATCTTGAGTTCTCATTGGATGACGAATTCGTGCACTTCCATGCTTATTGCACTGAAAAAACGATGGAAAATAATTCACCTTCCGATCTTCTGAAACTTTTGCGAGCAAACGACCTTTACACTGAATTTCCGAACGTAGAAATCGCATATCGAATATTTATTACTTTAGCTATAACAAACTGTGGCGCAGAACGATCGTTTTCTTGTTTAAAAAGGGTTAAAAACTACTTTCGTTCTACAATGAGTGCAAATAGACTCAATAGCTTAGCTATTCTATGCATCGAATCGGAAGTGCTTCAACGTTTAGATTGTGAGGATTTAATCGACCAATTCGCAACTCAAAAAGTCAGGCGTATTTGCCTGTGATAAAATTATTATATTATAATTATTGTGCTGTTTTTATAAGACGTTTGCCAAACGTCTTATAAAAACAGCACACATGAGTCAAGCTGAGTGCAAAATGTATAGCTCTAAGAACAAAAACAAATATTTTTTATGTCATATCAAAGTATATAATATATAATAAATTATTTGCAATACATTAGATATTTGAATTTTTAAAAATAATGAGGCGGCATTTTTTTCAGTGCCCAAGGGCGGCAAAAGTTTAAATCCGGCCCTGCTATTATTGTAGATTCCACACCTGATATATCTCACGTTGACCAACTTTCTTTTGTTATCAGATATGTGCAAAAAGATGGAACGCCTGTTGAACGCTTTCTGATATTTATTGAAAATTCTGGACATAAAGCTGAAGATTTGCTAGTTGCTGTATTGTCTATTCTTGAGTTTTTTCATCTTGACCTCGCAGACTGTCGAAGTCAGTCATATGATAATGCTAACAATGTATCAGGAATGTATTCAGGTTTACAGGCAAGAATTCATGAAATTAATGATCTAGCAGAACATGCTCCTTGTGCTGCTCATTCTTTGAATTTAGTTGGAGTTCACGCAGTAGAATGCGCACCAGAAGCTGCTTCATTCTTTAATACAGTACAAACTTTATATAACTTCTTTACTGCATCGACGCAGCGCTGGGAAATTTTACAATCTCATACCGGAAAAAGAATCGCGTTAAAATCTTTATCTGCAACCAGATGGTCAGCTCGTTATGAAGCTGTTCATGTACTTAATCAATATTTCGACGAAATAATCGAGACATTGATTATTATTGAAGAAGATATTGACGAAAATGCAATTACAAGACAACAAGCAAAAGGTATTCGTATTCAAATGGAGCGACTTGAAACAGCATTTATGCAAATACTTTGGCATTTTTTTACTCTCGCGATTCAATGCTGTTAGTCAAAGATTGCAAAAAGTTGATTGCAGCATTGCTGACGTGATCGACGATTATCATGGTTTGATTAAAGTTGTTGCTGATACGCGAAATGAATTCGAAATCTATGAAAAAAATGCTTTAAATATTTCAGAGATTAAAGAATATAAAACAACAGCTTCTAGACAAAGGAAGAGAAAATTACATGCTGATGAATCACGGGATGGAGATGTGCAACTGTCAGGTCGAGACTACTTTAGAGTCAATACGTTTAATGTCATTCTTGACAATCTGGATTTCGAATTACGAAAAAGATGTGTTGCGTATGAAAAGATACAGGAAAAGTTCTCAGTTATAATTGAATTTGGCAATTTGGATAATAGAGAGATACGTAAACGAGCTGAACGTTTAAGAAAGATTTATTCTTCAGATCTTGAGTTCTCATTGGATGACGAATTCGTGCACTTCCATGCTTATTGCACTGAAAAAAACGATGGAAAATAATTCACCTTCCGATCTTCTGAAACTTTTGCGAGCAAACGACCTTTACACTGAATTTCCGAACGTAGAAATCGCATATCGAATATTTATTACTTTAGCTATAACAAACTGTGGCGCAGAACGATCGTTTTCTTGTTTAAAAAGGGTTAAAAACTACTTTCGTTCTACAATGAGTGCAAATAGACTCAATAGCTTAGCTATTCTATGCATCGAATCGGAAGTGCTTCAACGTTTAGATTGTGAGGATTTAATCGACCAATTCGCAACTCAAAAAGTCAGGCGTATTTGCCTGTGATAAAATTATTATATTATAATTATTGTGCTGTTTTTATAAGACGTTTGCCAAACGTCTTATAAAAACAGCACACATGAGTCAAGCTGAGTGCAAAATGTATAGCTCTAAGAACAAAAACAAATATTTTTTATGTCATATCAAAGTATATAATATATAATAAATTATTTGCAATACATTAGATATTTGAATTTTTAAAAATAATGAGGCGGCATTTTTTTCAGTGCCCAAGGGCGGCAAAAGTTTAAATCCGGCCCTGAGTCTCGGTGTTGATTTGTATAGGCGGGCATATTTTCCTGCACAACGTAAAAGTGACGTATACACATTTCTGCTCGTTAACTTTAAAACATCATTGTTTTAGCAATTTTTCCACTTTGAATATACCCTTGTAAGTTGCGGGAAGTTTCTACTGGATGTTCATGAATGCTTAGAAAAGCTGGGTCATCAGCAAATGTTGATGTATGAATGTTATTGCTTAACTGTAAGTCAGAGGCATATATTAAGCACAGTAAGGGAACGAAGATGCTGCCTTGGGGAACCCCGGCTTCGATCGACTGCGGAGAGCTTAAAAAAATTGCTTTCTCGAAATACAACTTTATGATCCTGTAAATAGTTTTTTAAAAGCCTGACATCAATAAAAAGCGCAGAACAATATATCTGTGTGTTTGTTTAATAGTGCTCTGATGTCTGCGAAAACCGAATTAATGATCTGGAATGCAGCCATTACTAGTCACTATAGGCATGTGCTTTTTTAAGTCCTATGTCTGCACGCCACAGCGAATAATCTGTTTGTGGTGTTGCATCGAGTTCTTGAAGAAATTTTTGCACCGAAGCTGTTTTTTGTGTTTGTAAAAGTTTTCTGAGCTGTTTGGTACATTCCTTTAGTCTTAATTTAAGTTAAGGCGATCTGTAACGTTGTCCGTTTTTAATTCAATATCCTTTCTCTATCTGTACAAAAAATATTGTTGAATCTCACTTGATAATTTGAAAAAGCTTAAGAGCAGCTTGTTTAACATGTGCTTCAAACAACCTAATAGAATTATCTAAGTCAAAAGGCGTTCTCAACGGCATATTTTTCCGTGCAATGAGTACTCAAATATTTTTTGTATTTCAGTTAGTTGATACGTGCAGATGTCATAGGTAAATCACATGTAGGTGTTGTAGTTTTGTGAGAGTATATAGTGACAATTTTAGGCTAGTGGTCTAAAGATAAATCCAAAGAAGCTTCAACTTGAATCATTTCTCTGGGCACACCTTTCACTATTCCAAAGTAGATAACATCAGGAATTTTGTTTCGATCTGATGGCCAATTTGTTGGCTGACCACTTGAAACAACATTAAATTCCATTTTAGGAATTGTGTTAAACAAAACACGACCCTTAGGGCTGAATAAACGGGAACACCTAAATGTGTGTTTAGCATTGTCGTCGCCAGCTGCTAGAAAACAGGAACCCAGCGTTATATTGTCTTTCTGTAATTAAAAACCTGGTAGGGGAATAAACGGATGAGATCACTAGCTTCTGATAAAAAAGTTCAATACATATATATATTGCTTGGATATATTCTTCACAAAGATCGTTTAACAGATAGTGTTCTATTCGCTTATTTATTAGGATTCCCGTGCGACCACAAGCCCCACCTCGAGGATCCTTTGTGTCGTAGAAGCTATATGCACTAATTCTTAAATAGCTTCGAGACGTCAAATGAGTTTCTGAGATAAGCATGACATCGATTTTTTTATCCAGAAGAATATATTCTACTGCATTTTTATGTTGGCATATGGCGTTTTGCGTTCCAAAAACAAATTTTTAAGTTCATGGTTTGTTTAATACAGCCTGCAACAAGGTAGACTGCATTTTCAACTTTTCCTGCATCATACAGGACATGGTGAGAGTAAACGTATTTACTGTTTGCATTAAGCTTTCTATCGAGGCTTCAATACAACTAAAATTAAACCCTGATTCTTCATTTGCTGATACTGTTTTTTGCGCGCTAGTCTGGTTACTTTCAAAAATAAGCGTATGAAAATTTACTTTTAGGGTTTTTTGTTGACCAAGGGTGGTGTAGGTAGGTTAAAGGGGTATTGGGCTAATCGGAAGTAGCATTTGTTTTTTCTGTTCGACGAACTCTTAAAAAACGAGTTAAGAGGCAGCCCCTATAGGTTGCAGTGTGGTTTTCGGCCGCATTTGAAACATTTTTTCCTTGGTATATCCTTTTATTTTGTAACAGTTAGCGGTACTGTATAACTCACCACATATAACGCAGACGGTAGGCAACTTGCAGTATGTTTTGGTGTGCCCAAATTCTTGGCAGTTCAGGCATTGGATAGCTCCAGCTCTGGTATGTAGCTGCTCAACTGTGCAAAAAATACTTTAACTCATAAATTGGATGTGATTCATTTTTTTTTTATTTTTATGTCACCTGGCTGTAACTCGACTCTAAATATTGGTTGGGAGATTTTTTCTCTATTTTTAATTTTTGAAACATTTTCCCCTTGAAGCCACTATTTTCAAGGCCAAACTTGACTTCTTCTGGATCCACGCTAGAATGTATACCTTTAATAACGACTGTTAGGTCTTTAGCACTCTTCAGTTCATATGTATAAAAATTTGTATTTTTTGTTTCAAAGTCTGAGGCAATTTTTCGGTGATTGTTATCTAGAGATACCTGAATTTTTGTTTCATTGATTTTCCCAAGCTTGATTGGAGTTTCGTATAACTCATTTTCTCTAATTATAGAGATTAGGCTTTTTACCAAAAAGCTGGAGTTCTGCTCTCTTAAATATATCGGTGGTGGCTTACTCGTCCTTGTTGGAGTTAAGTCTTCATCATCTTGTGATTTCGATATCGTGAAACGATTTTCGGAATTTTTAATATTATTTTTTCTAAGCAAAAACTATGCTCAGAGAAACAAGTGAACTGTTACCGTTTAATGTTGAAAAAGCAAAACCTGACGACTCATAAACTTCATTTGCTTTATTTATTTTGTTCTTACAATTTTTAGTTATGTGGCCCTTTTTTCCACAATTGTGACAATTAAAAGGAAATTTCAAACCTCTATTTTCTATTTATTTCTGTCTTTTCTTGTTACCATATTGAAATTTGAAGACCTTTAAAGCATTGTCTTGTATATTTGCTTCTTCTGGCTTCTCACCAATTTCTAACAGTCTTGAACGTATAAGACTTACAGTTTGAAACTCATTGGCAGTGTCAAATGCTGCTTTCAACGTGTTATACTTGTTTGGTAAACCATCTAAAAAAATTACCTTCAGGAAATTTTCATCTAAATCGTTCATCATTTGACATGTGAAATATTTTGATTTTCATCAATTTTTAAATTCAGTAATTTACGGTATAATTCAGATTTCTTTCTTGTAGATTTGCGATCATAGACACTCTTTGATATTTTTTTTTTTAATTAGGACCAGCACTCAGGGATGACCCCTACGTAGCAGTGCATTATGCAGGAACTCAGTGAGAGGGATAGGGTAGAGAAAATAGATGTTGAAAATTTAGAAGGCTTAACTCTTTTAGAACTCTGCTTTGCGCGATATGTTAATTTTTATAGCAATTGTGAAGCGCCTTCTGTGTTACGTAGACGCATTAACTTAAGCTGTATTGGCAGGCATTTTATTAATTTTTTTACTTCGCAGATGTTTCTGCTAACCGACGAAGGAGGGCGATTTCTCCCCAAATTGGGATTTTAACTGGTTTTTGTGGTCAGATTATCGTGGGGAGGGGTTTGGGGGTTTTTCATTTTCAGTATACCTATAATCAATTTTGCTTTATTTTACCATTTTCTTTCATACATACATTTACATACATGTTTATGTATCTTGCCGTTTTTCTTCTCCATATATCGATGGTATTGAGGATGTTGGTTTTTATAACAATTTGTTCAAAATTTTTAAAACCAGAATTTATTGAATTCGATATTGCCAAAATGACGATAAGGAAAGTAATTTGGTTGTTGCTAGAATTGATGTTGGCATAGAACGTTCAAAGGAATTAGAAGCAAAAGGAGTTCAAGCAAATTTTTTTAAGATTATTTAACTGTACTAGCAAAATAAATGCTTAAAATGTTCACTGAGAGTATGGAAAATTTTGAGTTATTTATAAATTTACAACTCGAAAGCATAGAAAAAAAAAAATAAATTTGATTTTAAAATATTCTATAGATTTAAAAGTTCCATTGAGCACATGCAGAATGCATTAACTTAAAATGTATGTAATAAAATTTATAAAAAAAAAAATTGTTTTTTTGTGATGCTTAATATACATATATTTATTGGGGGACAAAATTGGGGATTTCCAGTTTTTAAATGGGGATTTTTTGGGGACAACACTCTTTAATTTGGGGACATTAGACAATATTTACCTGGCTACACTACACTTAAATATTCCGACAACAATTAATACTAAGTCTCACTAATGTCCATTAGCGAAATTAATGATGTTGATTGACTTGCTCTGGCCAGGGTTTGAACCCAGGCCCCAAGTCATTGTTTGCTTAGTAGTCAACCCGCTAACCACTTCAGCCAACACCACCCTCAAAGTGTCTTTGATATACGACCAAATCTCGTGAAATGTCTTGAAATTTTTTACCATTCGTACCATTTCAGAGTCTAAAGCAATGATTATTTCTGCACGGGCATCCCACAATCATAATCACGTTGCTTCTTTAGATAGTCCTCATACAATTTTCTTTCCGCTACTGTTGCATTTTCATTGATGACGAACTCTTCCTGCTTGGCTTCTTGATTTCTTACCAAGCGTAAAAAACGGGTTTTATGTAAAACTGCCTCCTTCTATGGTATCCAAAAATTTTTCACGTTCAACAAAGGAATTCTTCCTAAAGCTATTTTACACGTTCAAAATAAATATTAATTGCTAAATCTTTTGCGATTCTGTAACTTTTAACAATAAGCGTTACGATAATTTTACCAACACAATTCAATCTTGTGGTAACAATGCATCAATTCTGTTATCCCGTTTTTTACGCACTTCTTAGTTGCAAATAAGAGTGGTGTAACGAATTAATTCGTCTAATTTTGAATTATATTTTTTATCTATATAAATAAAAATGAAACGTTGTCCGTTGCTAAGCACATAACTTGATAACGCCTACACCGATTTCGCTAATTTTTTTCATCTTATTGCTTAAAGTGCTCCGAGAATGGTTTATAGCACAAAAAATTGACCACACCCACTCTTACGCCAACTTTTTCTATTTATCTAAAATCGAAGAACGGTGCGACTGATTTTGCTAATTTTTTGTTCTAATGTTCGTAATAACACAACTTAGGTTTACATCTATATCTATATAAATGTAAATTTACTCGTTTGTTAATTTGTTCTAGATTTTAATCACAGCACATAAACTGAATTAAACTTAAAATTGCTAAAACAACAAGCGGCACTTGAAACCGAGTTGTTTTCCAAAAGAAATGATTGAAGCACACTCTTCAATGTTCAAACACAAAAAAGGCGATCTTTATTTAAATTTTACTTCTTTTATACAATATTCATTGTTATTAATTTTACATACTTGGCATTTTTAAATTTAAGTTCATTGGCTGTGTGGCCATGAACATGCGACAACCAACAAATACCTAGAATGCAATTTTGTGGATATAGGTGAACGCACTACATAAACAGTACAAAAAAATAAAATTTGCATAATAAACAATCGTCAATTACAAACAAATATATAATAAACGAAACTAATAAAATTGCATTCTAAGTATTGTATTACAATTTTATGAACAAGACAAATAAAAAATAAAAAAAATGCATGATCTACAAAAAGAATTGCTCAACTTTATGGAAAAGAATGAAAACTAAAAATTAATAAATTTACAAAATTGTACAACAAACAAAAATAATACAATCATGAACATCCTCCCCCCGTTGAGCGCAGCTCAAAAGCCTGTGTTTAAGATGCTGGTGGTGGCAGTTTATGATATTCTGAGTTGAAGTGCCGGGTAAAAAAAATCTTCTTGCTTAAATATGTACTGTGAAATCCGATGTTGTTTGCAGGTTGCGAGGAGCTGGAGTTGGTGTTGGTTTGAAGTTACATTTCCCTTTGATGATTAAATAGACCACGATGCATCCGGTAATGATTAATGTGGAATAGCCGATCGTTATGTGGTGGTAGTTGTGTGCATCAATTTGGTTTGGAAGCTGAAATATCTTTTGTTCTGCTAATGAAGTTTGTAATGCTGTTAAGTTCTGTATTTGTGAGATGTACTCCCTTTTTTGCATTTCACGTAAAAGCGGTTTGACAAGTTTCGTATGTGTTTTTTCCGTGATTTTCCAGAACTTGATGTATGATGTCTTTATCAAACTGGATATTCTCTGCCATGCCTGTATGGTTGTGGAATTGTGCTGCAGCACGCATTCTGGTTCCAAACTAAGTAAGCCTGATCCTTTTAGAGTTAAATGCGTGATCTCCTTTTTGCATACGGCAGTTGCTTGAGATGAAGATTGTGATGCATATATCCACTTGTTCTGATGCCGTAGTGCGACCCACGCAAAATTTGCTGTTAACTGCTGTAATGTACAGTCTGACTTTGTTTTATTTCTAAACAGATTAACTTCACAAGCGCATGCTGCTGCACCTTGCCCGTATTGAATTTGACCCTTGGAGCATATATACATTTCTTCTTTCAGAGTGATGCACCCATCGAGTTCCGAGTTAATCATGGTAAAATGTTTGTTTTGAATACTATTGATTGCTAACAGCGGAGAACATGGTTTTATTGATACCAGCGTGTTGTTAATCCTCCTTGGTATTGGTATCAGATTGAACAGATCGAATTTTTCACTCTCAATTAGTGGTAAGGTAACATTAAAAATTACTGTGGTATTTGTTAGTCCTCCTGTGACCTTCATGAGTTTGTATAGTTGTAGGAAATCTTCTCTTTTTGCAGGTAAGTGAAGTGATTCGGGCAGATGAAGTGATATTTTGTCTATTTCATGTTGTAGTTGAATCGGAGTAAGTAATGACGGGCTTATAATACCATGATGTGTATTTATTAGAATATCTAGAATTAAGGACTGCGTTTGTTCTAAACTTGCTGCCATAATTGTAAGTTGAATGCTTAATGACGATAGGTTCTGTCTTCTTCATTGTTATCACGTATCCGGTTGTATATTTGTGTTATTTGGAAATCCATGTTGTCAAACTTTTTCTTTACGGCTTCTTGGTCCAATTCAATAATGTTAATTGTAGAATCAATAATTGACGTTTGATTCTTTAATAGGTTGAGTAAATGGGCTTCATTTTGTTTAACTTGCGCTATTGTGTGTGCTATTTTTTTTTTGCATATTCGGAGTCTAGTACTCCAAATAATGTATGCGCAATATTTCCGACAAGATCAATTGCAGCTCTTTTATGCCTTTTCCCTGAAAGTAATGTGCTGTCCATTAGTAGCCTAGCCTCAGTATGTTCAAAATAATTGACTAGATCTGTGCATGGTGTCTTTTGCTGCATTTCTTTGCATAAATGACTAAGTGCCTTGGTTCCACTTGAGAATAGAGCTAATTCAGACCAGAACCCTTCCAACTCATAATAAATTAAAAATTGCCATTCTGTAGGTGAGATAAGTGTTGTTCCAATTCCCTCATAGTAAATGCCAGGCTGTGTTTCAAATTCTTTATTGTAGATATTTGTTCCTAGTACCAGTGGTAACAGCATAAGAGTCATTATCATCGTAGCAAGGTTGAATTAATGATTGGACGTGCGTCTCCTTTTCGTGGGACTTTCAGATTCATTATTGTTTTTGTGGATGTTTGATTCAATTACTTGATCTTGTGCAGATATGTCGTTAACGTTTTTTACTATATATTGGTAACGGGGCTAAACGTGTAATTGGCCTTCTGTAGCAGCCGGTTGAGGTTTTAATGTCGGCTACTCGGACGGGATCGTCATCTCCTTGATGTACCTTTATGACTCTGCCCAAGGGCCACTGTAGCGGAGCTGTGTTGTCTTCTTTGATTATTACAATGTCCCCGGGTTTAATATTGATTGCTTGAGTTTTCCATTTGTGTCGATATTGTAGTTCATTTAAATATTCCCGTAACCATCGCCTCCAAAACTCGTTTTTTAGATGAGTTACTAATTTCCACCTGGTCAGTAAGTTACCTCGTTCTTGTGTGTAATTTGCGTCAACTTGAGCATTTAGGGGTTCCCCAATCAGGAAATGTCCCGGAGTTAACGTTGCTAAATCATTCGGGTTTTCTGACATCGGGCTGATTGGCCTTGAATTGAGAATTCCTTCAATTTCAATTACTACTGTGTCCAGCTCTTCATAAGTGAGCGATGCTGTTGTGGAACTTCGGGCAAGAAGATGTTTTGCTGACTTTACAGCGGCTTCCTATAAGCCACCGAAATGTGGTGCTCTTGGGGGAATAAAATGAAATGTTATTCCTCTCGATGTAGATTCTCTGTTAATTATGTCTTGAGTTGAGCCAGAATGGATAGTTTCTGATAGTTCTGTTAACTGATTTTTTGCCCCTACAAAATTGGTAGCATTGTCACAATAGAGATTCCGGCGCTGACCTCGCCTACTTCTAAATCTTTTTAATGATCCTATAAAGGCTTCGGTGGTAAGATCACTAACTAGGTCCAAGTGTACTGCCTTAGTATCAAAGCAGCAAAACACTGCGATGTACACCTTTTGAGGCTTCTTCCCTATCACCTTGTAATGAACCCAAAACGGTCCACAAATGTCAACCCCAGAGTAGATGAATGGTCGAGCTGGTGTGACACGCGCAGCTGATAAATTGCCCATGATCTGATTGAGTAATCTTGGCTTGGCCTTGGCGCATCGAACACAATCTTGTACAATAGATCTGGGTGCTGCCTTTCCCTTGATTGGCCAATATCTCTGTCTCATATGTGAAAGGAGTGCTTGGGGACCGCAGTGTCTATTTTGATCATGCACCATTTGCATGAGTAATTTTGAAATTGGGTCATTGTAGGGAAGCAGCATTGGATGTTTGACATCATATGAAAGCAAAGATGTGCTTAATCGTCCTCCTACTCTAATTATACCGTTCGAATACAAGAATGGGCTAAGGTTGTTGAATGGACTTGACTTATTTACTTCATTATTTCTTTTTTGATGTTTTATGTCGTCTTCAAAATCTGACTGCATTGCTCGTACGATAACTACCAGAGCTTGTTCTAGTTCCATTACTATTAAAGAGATTTCCGCACGTTTTTCATTTATTTTTCTTGTGTTGTTGATAAATCGTAGCATGTATGCTACAATTCTTCGTAATGTTCGAAAAGATCCTTTGTGGTTGATGTTGTAGATAATTGTTGTTGCATTCTCAATTGCAAGAACGGCAGCTGTTTTCTTTTGCTCCATGTTGTTTTCAAGTACTTCTGTGGCCTTTGAGTATTTTTGTGGCCAAGCTGCTTCATGCCCATGTAGGAAGATAGGCCCATAAAACCATAGATTGCATGCTGGTAATGCTTTCGGAGATAGTCCTCGGGATATGATGTCCGCAGGGTTTTCCTTTGAACTTACATGTCGCCATTGTTCGGGCATTGTCAACTCCTGAATTGCGGATATTCGATTGGCTACAAACTTTTGATATGATGATGACTGTGAATTGATCCAGGCCAAAACAATCATTGAGTCTGTCCAAAGGAAAGTAGGGTTATCCTCAAGTTTTAAATCTCTTTTTACCCTGGCAGTTAGTTGAGCACCCAAGTGTGCTGCGCAGAGCTCCAGACGGGGAAGGCTTTGTTTTTTTAAAGGTGCTACTCGTGATTTTGCGCATAGTAGTCTCACTATTTTTTGACCATTTTTTATAACTGACCTTATGTATATTGCTGCCCCATATGCCCTTTCCGAGGCATCAACAAATGCATGAATTTGTATTCCTGATGCAACCTGGCCTTGAAAAATATGTCTCGAAAACTTCAGGTTGTCTATGTGTTTTAAGTCGTTCCGAAAATTTATCCATCTAGTATGTAGCTCTGCTGGCAAGGCTTTATCCCATACAATTTTCAACTGCCGCAATTCCTGAATGAACATCTTTGCTGTCACTACGATTGGAGACACAATTCCCAGCGGGTCGAATAGTCGAGCCAAATCTGAGACTACTGTTCGTTTAGTAACACGACTTGTATCCTCCAAACGTACCTTTACACAGAACTTATCAACCTTTGGTATCCTTGTCAATCCCAGAGTTTTGACTGTTTGATGGTTTTTGTTGTTAAAATCAATGTTTACTTCTTCTCTTGTGAGACGTTTTGAAGTAGTTGGTGATGATTTGCACTCCACTTTTGTAAATTTAGGCCATAATGGTTCAATATGTGCTTTAATTCTTGCTGAGTTGCGGTTGTTGTGCTCAAACTATCATCTCCTCCCATTCCGTCATCGACGTAAAAAATATTGAGTAGAAAGTTGGCTCCAAGAGGGTACCGTCCTATATTATTTGCAATTTTCTGCAGACATTTAGTTGCGAGGTACGGTGCAGCTCGTGTACGTAGGTTATTGTGTTCAATTGATATTACTTGATTGCTGCAGTTGGATTCTCCTCCAAATAACAGTTTGAAATTTCCGGGTGTATAAGCATTTGTCGATACATTTTTTCGACGTCCGTGGTGAAAACAAAGCGTGGTAGTCGAAAACGGAGTATGATGGAAAACAGTTCACTTTGAATTGTTGGACCAGTATACATTAAGTCGTTCAATGATATCCCAGTAGAGGTCTTAGCCGAGCATCAAATACTACTCTTAATTTTGTTGTCGAACTTTCAGGCTTGAGTATGCAGTGGTGAGGAATGAAAGTAGTTAGGTTTAACTAAGGAATTGACATCTATTTTGGTCATTTGGCCTAGTGGCTCATACTCTTCCATGAATCGTATGTACTCGTATTGCTTTTTAGTTTCTGGTGCTTTTGCAAGTCGGCGCTCTAATGCAAGAAATCTGTTGAAGGCTATACCCTGAGACTCCCCTAGTTCCGCAGGATTACTGCAAAATGGTAGTCTAACAACAAATCTTCCATTTTTGATCAATTGTATAATTATTTGCGAAATGATTTTCACAAAGCTTTTCTGAAGGAGAAAGCGTCTTGTCTGCTGCTTCCACCTTTTCTAGTTCCCATAGTTGAGTAATGCTTTCTTCTAGATTGATTTCTTCTTCAGTACAGATCCCACAGGTTGCCGATGATAGCTGACTTTCACCAACCCTTCCTGAAATGACCCATCCTAATACCGTATTTTGCAAAGTTGGGAACTCATTACCCAATTTTATTTGTCCGATTGACAATAATTGATGATAGAATTCTGCACCTAGAAGCACATCTATTTTATCAGGCGATTGAACTCCGGGTCTGCAAGTTTGATATTTGTGGGAATTGGCCAATTATGAATGTCAATTATTTGTGAAGGCTGTGAGGAGATTATTTGAGGAAGAACAGCTGCTTCAATTTGCGTAGTGAAGTTGTTGAGCCTTGAATGTAATGCGATATTGACTCTGTGCCGAACCTTAGTGTTGCTTGCACTAATGCCGCTTATACAGATCGAAGCTGGCTTTATTGAAAGGCCTAAGCGCTTAACTAATCGTTCGCTGACAAAATTTAGTTGAGATCCTGAGTCGAGAATTGCTAGGCATTGTATTTCTTTTCCGCTTGCTTTAACGATGATCAATGCTGTGCTGAGAAGAATGTAATTGCTTGAACTGGAACTTTTTGCTGTGGTTAATGATGCAGCTTCTTGTGCTGCAAGTGTTAGGCTTCCTTCAGATGCCCGAATTGTTTTCGAAGCCAAGTTGCTTCTGTTTTGTTCTGAGGTTTCTAGGTGAAGAAGTGTGTTGTGCCTTTTGTTGCACTTCATGCAGCTTCTAGAAATGCAATTCTTTACGTTATGGCCCGTTTTTAAGCAATTAAAGCAATATTTTTTCTTTTGAAACCAATTGAATACGAGCTGACGGTGATAATTGAAGGAACATCTTGCAAGAAAATAATGGGTGTTTATCGTTTTTGCACATGACACAAGCTTGGTCTTGAGTTACCACGGAAGTGAAAACTTTCGGTTGTGAAATTGGGCGTTTCTTTTTTTGGTCCCATTGCTTCCTTCGACTGAAAGTGTCTTTCCAAAAACTTCAAAAATTCCTTAATTGTTGGAACTTCTCGTGGTTGTGATAGCTATTGTTCAAAGCGCAATCGTATGACTTGGTCTAATCGTTTTAGTAATAAGTGCAGCAGAAGCGGGTCCCAAGATGTTGTATCAATTTGAAGGTTGTGTAGTGCTAAAAGGCACTCTTGAGTCGTGTCATGAAGCTCTTTAAAGTTGTCATTCAGTCTATCATCTGAATCATCGACCAATTCATGAACTAGTCTGCTGACTAGCAGCCGCTTGTTGTTGTAGCGGTCTACGGCCATCTTCCATGCGGCTTCAAAATTTTCTTCCGTTGCTGCAAAATGTTTTATTAAGTTTGCTGCCTCTCCAACCAAGTGCGTTTTTAAGTACCAAATTTTTTTGTACTCTTGTGATCGGCTGGTTGACGACCAGTGATGAAAACAAATCATGAAACTCCTGCCACTTTAAATGACTTCCATAAAATTTGGGTATAGTGATTTTTGGCATTGGAATAGTTTCTGCCTGATGATGAACGAACTCTGATGGTTGTGTTGTGGACCTACTGGTTACCTTTCTCACCGCTTTCCTTAGATTGGTTTCCAGTTCTATGAATCGTTCCATATTATATGCATGGTCTGTTGGATCATCGCACAATTTGACAATCTGTAAATGTACGTCTTCAATATTTTGCCACAATGTAGTGGCAGTGGAGACATCTTTTTCTGTAAACTCATCCGTCAATAAGCGCTCGAGAGCTCCCATCATCGCACCCTGTCTACGAATAAGTTTTGTTATTCCACTAGAAACCTTTACTTGGATCCCACTAGCTTCTGTTGATGCTGCTTCTGCACCTATTGCATGAGCCTCTTGTCCTAGTGGTTTGCCTGATGTTTGTGTAATCTTCAACATTGCTTGTTGTAGTACTTCCTTGTACTGCTGAACGATATTTCGTATGGGTTCGTAGTATTCATTGACGAAATACTCATGATCCAACGGTGGAGCTTTTAAAAAACGGATTTCGTTGTCGTTAGCCTCAAATGCCGACCACTCGTCCTCCAACCTTTTCACTCGCTCTTCAAAATAACTTCTAGTTGTTTTCCTTGATGACGGGTCCTTCTTGTAATTTCGGATGACCGTCTCAATTCTTTCACCGATGGCCTTTTGT
This sequence comes from Lypha dubia, assembly GCA_947311025.1. Lineage (NCBI taxonomy): Eukaryota > Metazoa > Arthropoda > Insecta > Diptera > Tachinidae > Lypha > Lypha dubia. The sequence continues at coordinate 31,381,024 of OX371262.1, read as the reverse complement.
TTAATGATTAGTTCTTCAAATGTTGCCTTAGTTGCTGATCTCGATTAGTTGGCTTCTGGGAATTCGCACCAAATGTGGTCTGTTGTACCCTTCGGACTGATGTCCTGATGCCGGGCTGAAGAATTTGCAAAAAGTTGATTTGGCTCTAGGACTGTTGATGTCCTGTTGTAAGGACTGATGATGTCCTTGTATTCGAATTTGAAAGAGGATCCTGTGCCTTGTCACAGAATCACGTCGGGGTCACCAAAATGTAAATTAACTCGTTTGTTAATTTGTTCTAGATTTTAATCACAGCACATAAACCGGATTAAACTTAAAATTGCTAAAACAACAAGCGGCACTTGAAACCGAGTTGTTTTCCAAAAGAAATGATTGAGGCACACTCTTCAATGTTCAAACACAAAAAGGCGATCTTTATTTAAATTTTACTTCTTTTATACAATACTCATTCTTATTAATTTTACATACTTGGCATTTTTAAATTTAAGTTCATTGGCTGTGTGGCCATGAACATGCGACAACCAAAAAATACCTAGAATGCAATTTGGTGGATATAGGTGAACGCACTACATAAACAGTACAAAAAAATAAAAACTGCATAATAAACAATCGTCAATTACAAACAAATATTTAATAAACGAAACTAATAAAATTGCATTCTAAGTATTGTATTACAATTTTATGAACAAGACAAATAAAAAATTAAAAAATGCATGATCTAATGAAAACTAAAAACTAATAAATTTACAAAATTGTACAACAAACAAAAATAATACAATTATGAATAATAAATAAAAATGAAACGTTGTCCGTTGCAAAGCGCATAACTTGATAACGGCTACACCGATTTCTCTAATTTTTTCATCTTATTGCTTAAAGTGCTCCGAGAATGGTTTATAGCACAAAAAATTGACCACACCCACTCTTACGCCTACTTTTTCTATTTATCTAAAATCGAAGAACGGCGCGACTGAATTAACTAGCTTTTTGTTCTAATGTTCGTAATAACCCAACTTAGGTTTACATCTATATCTTCTATATAAATAAAAATGAAACGTTGTCCGTTGCTAAGCGCATAACTTGAGGACGGCTACACCGATTTCGATAATTTTTTCATCTTATTGCTTAAAGTGCTCCGAGAATGGTTTATAGCACAAAAAATTGACCACACCCACTCCTACGCCAACTTTTTCTATTTATCTAAAATCGAAGAACGGCGCGACTGGTTTAGCTAATTTTTTGATATAATGTTCGTAATAACCCAACTTAATTTTACGTCTATGTAAATAAAAATGAAACGTTGTCCGTTGCTAAGCACATAACTTGATAACGCCTACACCGATTTCGCTAATTTTTTCATCTTATTGCTTAAAGTGCTCCGAGAATGGTTTATAGCACAAAAAATTGACCACACCCACTCCTACGCCAACTTTTTCTATTTATCTAAAATCGAAGAACGGCGCGACTGGTTTAGCTAATTTTTTTATATAATGTTCGTAATAACCCAACTTAGTTTTACATCTATGTAAATAAAAATGAAACGTTGTCCGTTGCTAAGCACATAACTTGATAACGCCTACACCGATTTCGCTAATTTTTTAATCTTATTGCTTAAAGTGCTCCGAGAATGGTTTATAGCACAAAAAATTGACCACACCCACTCTTACGCCAACTTTTTCTATTTATCTAAAATCGAAGAACGGCGCGACTGGTTTAGCTAATTTTTTGATATAATGTTCGTAATAACCCAACTTAGTTTTACATCTATGTAAATAAAAATGAAACGTTGTCCGTTGCCAAGCACATAACTTGATAACGCCTACACCGATTTCGCTAATTTTTTCATCTTATTGCTTAAAGTGCTCCGAGAAAGGTTTATAGCACAAAAAATTGACCACACCCACTCTTACGCCAACTTTTTCTATTTATCTAACATCGAAGAACGGCGCGACTGATTTAGCTAATTTTTTGTTCTAATGTTCGTGATAACCCAACTTAGTTTTACATCTATATAAATAAAAATGAAACGTTGTCCATTGCTAAGCGCTTAACTTGAGAACGGCTACACCGATTTCGTAAATTTTTTCATCTTATTGCTTAAAGTGCTCCGAGAATGTCGTGTATCGTAAAGCATTAGAATGAAAGACATATTTTTGTTTTGCTACTCGAACGTCGTTCTTATATTCGAAGTGTAAATAAAACACTTTTAGAATCCCTGTGATCTCAATTCAAAATAAAACGTGATTCAAATCCTTACAAAAATGAAAACTGTTAAAATGATCATCAATCAGAAATGCCTTTTTCCCTTAATTTTTACTTTGTTTCCATATTTCCAATTGCTTTTTAAAAAATTATCACCAACAAAATTATTTATTATCTGTCGGGTCAGCTAGTTTATATTTAAATTTCGTTAAGCCGAATAATTTGAAACGTTCATTTCCTTAAAAGTTCGTTTATTGTCAACACTGTTCAGTGTTACCTGAATTATATTTTATTTTTACTTTATTAACCTGTGGCAACCCTGTAAAACAACGATTCGGATTGACCGCCATTAATTTTATAAATTTGGTATCTAAGTTTAACTCTTTTTTATGTATAAAAGTATTGCCTTTTGAATTACAACAACCTTAAAACCTGAGCGGAATAGAATTGTGTAAGTTCATATTTTTTAAGAAAATTTATGTATTTTATTTTTGAAATATGTATTTCGTTTAGATAATAAAACCCGGCCAAAAACTTGAATAACTATAAAAAACGGTATAAATTCATTATACGCAATAAAAGTATTCTACGCATAACTGCCAATGCACGTGTTTTTATTATAATTCTAAGCCCTTATTTAGTTACTGCCGTAACTTATTGCCGCCTTCAGAACAAATTTTTATTATACAATTGGAATTGTATGCAGCCTTTGGGTAGTTGTATCTCACACCATTATTTTAAATTATTTGATGCCTCGCCGAAGCGAAAGACTTATGAAAATCTCAACGCAAGATAAAGATGAAAACAAAATGTTTGATGATGACAATACCGACCGGCCACAGAGTGGGAGTGACCACAAAGTAACAGTCGTGGAACATGATGCCGTTGCTGAAGACATGGAATCTTTGAAAATGTCAGTTGAGATGCTGATAAAGAATTATGCCTAACCGCCACAAAGTAAAGATAGTAGTAACCTGCCGCCGTTTACTGCACAACCGTCAACAAAACCACTACCAACTACACTGCAATTCATAGCGCCTCCAACTACATTATAAACAACAACATTACCACAGATAAGTATGCCAAATAGTTATATTAATTATATGCCACACAATTATATACCACGAACAACACAAACCACAAATATGCCCTTGTATGGTCAGGCCCATTATAGTCAATCCCCTTTAGGAAAATTTTTACCGTCCCAGAACACATATACACCGCCTCAATTCGCGTCGTTTTTACCATGTCAACCTGCTCAGCCATGTACGACAACAATACAATCGCCACCACAGCCAATTAATAATTTTAGAGCCACAAATGAACAGCAACAGTCGTATCAACCTTTTCGCAAATTATACGATCTACCCGAGTTTGACGGAACGCCCGAACAATGGCCGATGTTTGCAGTCTCATATAAAGAGAAGACACAGCACTATAATTACACAGGATTAGAAAATTTGTTTCGCTTGCAAAAGGACTTAAAAGGAAATGCCAAGGCAAAAGTAGAAGCTTAGCTGATACACCCGGAAAGTGTTGAACAAGTAATGAGTACTTTGAAGTTTCATTACGGCCGTCCACATATAATGATCCGTAGCCAGATCGCAAAAGTTAGAGCATTCCCGTCTGTTACAGGGAGGAAAATCTCTAACATTGTTAATTTTGCTACTATGGTCGCAAACCTCACCGTGTTTTTAGAAAATGCAGGAGCCACAATGCACTTGTCTAACCCGACCCTCGTTGATGAGCTAGTAAATAAATTACCCCTTACAAAACCTGAGGAATGGATCAAATGCTCATTAACAAACCTATGTCAGTATCCAACAGTTCGCCAATTTAGTGAATGGCTGCAAAACGTCGCTATGTATATATCGCTTGCATGATGCCAACAACGAAGAATCTATGTATAAAAACTAAGGGAGGAAAATATAAGCCTACATTTGCTATTACAATTGACGATCGTAAGCAAACAAAATGTCACATGTGCCACAACAATCATTTTCTTACCCAATGTACAAAATTTAGAAACAGCTCAACCGACCGAAGATGGAAATTGGTGAAGGACAACCGTTTATGTTTTTCTTGCCTGAATAGTGGTCACAATTAGGCTTGCCACCCGTACTTTATAATAAAGTATTGTACGTTTTTTTGATTAATTGTACTCTATACTTTATAGAAACAATACAGTACACCAAAATACTTTATTTCGCATGATTTGATTTATCTACAATTCAAAATAGATTCGGGTTATATTAGTCATTTCTTGACGTTTTTTTACAGTGTCGATTCTTTCTTAAGACTATGTCATGGCAATTTGGATATGAAACAAGCAAAAATATTAATCTTTTTTCTGCACCGGAACTGAGCAGGGAAATTAAAGCCTTAGAGTACCTGAATAAATGGTTTGATTTTAAAAATACAAACTGGTTATTTACAATTAGCAATAAAAATTTAAAGAGAAAAGTTGAATTTGATAATATTGTTAGCATAAACGAAAATTTAAATCTGCAAAAACTTAATATAAATATGGATGATCTTTATGGAGAAATTGCGTCATTAAACAAAATTTATGATCAGATATACAGTTCTGAAGGTTTTGCGGAATTATCTACAGCAAGTAAATGGCAGCTATTATTTAATAAGACTAATGATAATTTGTATAAAGTAATTTCACTTTTAATTTCTATTCCTGCCACGTCAGCATTCACAGAGATTTTTTTCAGTAATGAAGAGCAAATGGCGGGACGAAAGAAACAAAGCGTATCTGAATCTGATAAAAAATGAATTAATTATTTACTTTAATTTAAATATGATAATTATTTGATAAAACTTGCGAAAAGCGATAAAAAATACGTTTTCAAATATAACAATAAAGAAAAATAAATTGTACTTTATTTTTATACTGTGTACTTTTTTTCCTAACCTTTAACAACCAATGTACTTTAATTGCAAAAAAAAAGGTGGGAACCCTAGGCACAATTCTTCCCAATGTAATAAACGCCGCTCATGTGGAATTTCTAATTGTTCAAAATTCCATAATCGTCTGCTTCACGAAAATAAAAAAGGTAAACAAAATAATGCAATTGTCAGTGACGGCACTTTTGTGTGTGATGTTACTAAGGGTACGAAAGATTTAGATGAACGGGATGAAAGCGAAAGCGCGTCAGTTACAACAATTGTTGATAATTGTATCACTAAAACAACTTTATTTAAATATTTGCCAGTACGTTTAAAGGGACCAAAGGGAAGCATTGACATAATAGCCTTCATTGATGATGGCTCCAAAATATCATTATTAGAAGAAGAGGTTGCTAGTAAAATAGGTTTGAAAGGGCCAAAGAATAGTTTGTCGCTGGGATGTATCCATCCCTATCGGTGGTAAAAAATCGAACGAGATGTCAATGAAATTAGAAATGGAGATTATGAACGCTGAAAATTGTAGTTTTCATATGAAGAATGTCAGGACAACAGAACATTTGGGTTTGCCGAAACAAAGTTTAAATTTAAAGTTTTTTAAGGAAAGGTTTCCGATTTTGGAAGGAGTTCACATTGTTCAATATTGTGAAGTAACACCGAAGTTGCTTATTGGTTTGCCACATGTAAGACTGATTCGCCCATACCAAGGTCTAAATTCAGAGGACTGTTTTTCTGTTCATAAAACACCGCTTGGAAACATATTATTTGGGTCGAATGAGGAAAGTTCAGAGCCCAGTATATTTTTAATTGAAATTAATGTCCTGGATGAAAGTAAGCAACAAATAACCGACTATTTTTCATTGGCCTATAAATGTTTGCAGAGCGCAGAATATAGGATGAAAAAGAACCCAGAGCTGGAAAAATGGTACAAAAATAAGATGGACGACAGAAAATTATCAGCTGACGAAGCAAAAATCGAAACTGACCGCACATGGTATCTTCCACATTTCGTAATATCTAATGCCAATAAGGGAAATAAAAAACGTCTGGTTTTTGATGCAGCCGTAACCGTCGACGGAGAATCGTTTAATTTACGTTTACTTAAAGGTCCAGCAAAGTATCAGCCGAAGCCACTGCTGTCAATTTTATTTGGTTTCCGTCAGCGAAAAATAGCTGTTTGCGGAGCAAAATATGTGAAATGTTCCACCGCGTACGTATACGTGAAAGCAACCAAACTGCACAGCGATTTTTATGGCGATCAGGTTCGGACCATACACCTCCGGAAACATATGTAATGCAAGCGATGATATTTGAAGGGAGGTGGGGAAAAACGACTTCAGTCCAGTTTTGTAACAAAACGAGCTTTTAGCGCCATCTAGTTGCATTTTGGAAGAACTATAATATGACTGAGTCGAAAAATGGCTACAGTGACTTGAGTCCATAAAAATAAGCATATGACCATCCACCCTGCTGGGGAAGAAGGACGTGAGTCCGAGCGTGCCATGGGAAGAACGTCTTCAGTCCTTTTATTCCATTTTCATTTTGTGTGAACTACAGTGATCGGCGATTGCATCACCCACCCTGTTCTTCGATTGCATGACCCAATCTGTTTATCCATTATACCACCACCCTGTTATTCGATTGCATGACCCACCCTGTTGTTATCAATCTTATCTTCTCGTGTTTTGTTCTAGTTCATACGTCGTACCGTACCTTTCACTTTCTCTGTATACTTTACTGTTTTTTAAACGTGTGCGATTGTGCAGTATTACAGTGCAATGAACAGTGACAGTGACTTGTTTGTGTCCAGTGAAGAAGAGATAGGACCGTCGAGCAGTGGAATGAAAAAAAAGAAAAAAACAGGAAGGGTTAGAGATGTAATGAAAACCTTGCGAGCAACCACCCACGAACTTGGGCCTGACTGCCGGTGTAAACGATTTCACTGTTTCACTTCGATTTGTGAGCCAGAACGCCGAAGAATAATACGCGAATTTAACGATTTGGGGGACACCAATGCTCAAAATGCTTACCTTGGTGGTCTTATTACTGTTCTCCCAGTCATGCGACGACGTCCACGAAAGAATGAAGATGAGGCACGAATTAATACTGCTTCATTCAGCTATCGAGTTCGAATTAGTGAGAATGAAAAAGTCCGCGATGTAACAGTTTGTATAAAGGCTTTCATATCCTTGCATGGAATTACAGATCGTGACGGAAAATCGCCAACTGACAAACGCGGAAAACGTGGCGTACGTCCACATAAACTGAGCGATGAGACCAAGGGAAAGGCGATTGACTTCATCAAAAGTCTGAAGGGCCGTAAATCCCATTATTCATTGAAGGAATCGAGTAAAGTATATTTACCTGATACTCTAAATATATCTAAGCTACACAGAATGTATATTGAGCAGAACCCCCATCATAAAATGTAGTATGAATCGTTCCGCTGCATATTTGAAAATAATTTTAACATTTCATTTGGTTATCCGCGCAAGGATACATGCAGCACCTGCGATACAATGAAGGCTGACATTTTTTCTCTAAGTGAGAAATCGAAATCAAATCTGGATGGTCCGGACAAAGAGAGGGCACAGCAAGAGCTAGACAATAAGCTAAGAGAAAAAGAACTTCATCTGAAGAGAAGTGAGCGCTTCTATAAGCTGAAGAAATCCTATCGCAAACGCTGTATGAAATCGAAAAGCATGGAAGCGATCACAATGGACTACCAAAAAAACCTACCAACACCAAACATAACAATGAACAACGTATACTACAAACGTCAGTTGAATTTTATTAGCTTCAACATCCATGTTTTATCGAGTTCGCAAGCTGTATTCTACACTTACGACGAATCTATTGCTCGAAAAGGAGCTGACGACGTGTGTTCAATGATGTACCACTTCTTTTGCCACATTTTGCCAATGGAGGTTAGGGAGCTGGCAATTTTTTGTGACTCATGTTCTGGGCAAACCAAGAACTTTACAGTTATACGATTTTTACACTATAGGGTTGTGCAAAAGAAACGATTCGAAACAGTGAAGGTTTTATTTCCGATACGTGGGCATTCCTACCTTGAATGCGATCGGAACATGTCTCTCATTAATCAAAAAACATATACAGAGACGACAGATGACTGGAGGGAAGAATTCAAAAGCTGTCGTGTAAAACCGAACCCATTCCAAGTAATCGACTGTGGACAAAATTTTGAATTTCTTAATTGGACGGCCTTTCTCTCTTCACTATACGCAGCAAAATGCCCCTTCCCTACCCGACCGGTCAGAATGCTGAAAGTCGAAAGTGAAAACCCCAGCAAGATTTTCCACAAGGGAACATTCACAGGCATTTACCAACAACCTCTGTTGTTTGCGAAAAGCACATCAAGAAAGATAAAGACAAACACAGCTGTGATGTTGACCAAATTGTACCCTGACCAGATACTTATGAGAAAGGCAAAGTAGGACGATTTACAAGCTCTTACATCATTCTTTGTAAGACCAGAAGCTAAGGACTTCTACAGACGTTTGACATACATCAATCAACCAGACGAATACGTTGATGACCTACCGGTTGACGCCTAATGCCAGGGAAAAGTGACATCCGTCCGTATATTTTAGATAATATTTTGAAATTATTGTGGAAAATGTCGTCTGAAACTTATTTTGCTTTGTACGAGTTGTAATAAATATATAAGTAAGTATAAGTACTTTTTTTTAGTTGGGAAACTTTAAATTTGATTTTTCTCAAATTCCATTTGGCGTGACTTAGGTCGTTCTTCCCCAGCACCCTTCATTTGGGTCTGCGTGTTCGCCGTGCTCTGCACAATACAATAAGAACTTGAACGCCAAGTTTTATGAAGAAATTGATGCCAGAGCTTATAAGGCAATAGTAGATTGTCATTACGTAGATGACTACGTCGATAGCTTTGATACTGCTGCTGAAGCTATTGCAGTCACAACGAATGTAGTAAACATTCATAGTAATGCTGGGTTCGAGCTGCGCGGGTTAATTTCGAATTCAATAGAATTTCGTCAGGCATTTCAAAGTCCGAATTATGAAAATAAAACGTTAAAAAATCTGAGCATAACTGAATCATTGACAGAAAAGGTTCTGGGTCTTTATTGGATGCCAAAAGACGATTCATTCAAATTCATTTTAAAATTTTCTAGAGTTCCAGAAGCAGTTTTGAATGACAGCCGAAAACCTAAAAAAGCGAAGTTCTTAGCTTAGTAATGTCAATTTTTGACCCGTTTGGCTTTTTAGCAAATATTGTAATAAGGTCTAAGATTATTTTGCAGGAACTCTGGATCCATAATACCGACTGGAACCAAGCTATGCCAGATAAAATATATTTAAAATGCCGCGACTGGTATAAAGAACTCCAGAATGCTCGACAAATAAAGATTCCCAGGTGCTATGGAGAAGCGTTTACAGATCAGTCAACTATTGTGGAATTGCATATTTTTGTGGATGTCAGCGAAATGGCTTTCGCTGCGGTTGGGTATTGGCGAATACTTTCAATAAATTGTAACGAAATAAAATTTGTGGCCGGAAAGGCCAAATGCGCCTCGATAAAACTTCTTTCGATACCCAGGTTGGAGCTTCAAGCTGCAGTGCTAGGAGTGAGATTAAAGGATGCTATTATTTCAAGCAACGAGGTAAAGCCGAATAGGATAATTTTTTGGTCAGATTCGAAGACAGTGGTGAAATGGATTCAATCAGACAGCCGTATTTATAAACAGTGTGTGGCGCACCGTGTCGCTTAAATTTTGGAAAATTCAGATGTGAATCAATGGCGATGGGTTCCAGGATCGCAAAATCCTGCTGATGACGCGACACGGCTGCTTTATTTTTCAGGAAATATTAAAGTTTCTCGTTGGCTAAACGGGCCGTCATATTTACTGTCAGAAGAAAACTGGCCCAAGCAAAGAAGTGAAGGCAATAAACATTTATACGAATCCGAAGTGCGATCAAAGTTTTTGTGCACAATAACAGATATTCGACCAGCTATGCTCGTACCTTATGAACAATATTCAAATTACTACAAACTTTTAAGAATTAAATGTTAAATCTCTTGCGCCGTTAAGATTTTTAAATGTCTAGCTGCACATAAAAATAAATCAACTCTGAATTTTAAGCCATATCTTACTGTACATGAAATTAACGAGGCGGAGATGTATTGGTGCAAAAGAGCTCAAGGAAAAGTTTCGGAAAAGAGTATGAATTATTAAAATCTGGCCATGCAGTGTCTAAAAAGAGTAATATCTACAATTTAAGTCTATGTTTAAGAGATGACGGACTCATACGAATTTCAGGACGGATAAGTAAGGCTATATGTGTTGGCGAGTATATAAGAGAACCAATTATTTTGCCGAAAGATCATACAATAACTAGGCTCATGGTGAAACATTTTGATGAAAAATACATTCATAAAAATCAGGAGGCTATTTGTGCTGCTATTCGGACAAAATTTTGGATTCCCAGTTTAAGACAGCTAGTGAGAAGCATCAAGAAAAATTGCCAGGTTTGCAAAAATAGAAACGTCGTCCCAAAAACGCCATTAATGGGACAAATGCCAGCTGACCGTGTAACTCCCTTTGTGAGACCTTTTACCTATACGGGAATGGATTATTTGGGGCCGTATGCAGTTATAATTGGCCAGAGGAGCGAAAAGAGACGGGTTGCACTATTTACGTGCATGAAAACTAGAGCAGTTCATCTTGAGCTCGCCCGGGACTTGTCAACAGACGCTGTGGTTTTATGTATTAAAAATTTTATTAACAGAAGAGGAACTCCAGTCAGAATAAGAAGCGATAGAGGGACTAATTTTGTGGGAGCAAGTAAAGAGGATTTCGTACGAATGGACACATGTGGCCGAAGAGTGCACACGGTGAAGTGTGGAATGGGTATTTAATACCCCATCGAACCCTTCCGCAGGTGGTGCCTGGGAAAGGATGGTCCGCTCCATAAAAAATGTACTGGCATTTACTTTAAACGAAAAATCGCCGCAAGTTGATACACTAAACAGTCTCCTAATCGAAGCAGAGAACTTATTGAATTCCCGTCCTTTAACGCATTTTCCCATTGACAGCACTGATAGTGAGCCGCTTACGCCAAATCATTTCCTGCTTGGATCGCCATATATAGTTCAAACTCCAGTGGTAAATGAAAGGGCGTGTCTCCGAAAGCAATGCAAATTCTTCAGCAACTTAAACTGGGTTCTGGAATATCTTCCAGATTTGACAAAGCGCACTAAATGGTCAAACCATTGCAAAAGGGCAATATTGTGGTTATATGTGATGAGGCTGAAGAAAGAGGAAAGTGGAAACATGGTGTGGTTGAAGAGGTCTTCTATGGCGATGGCCATATTCGTTCGGCAGTGGTCAGGACTGCAGTCGGCAAGTTAAGGCGCCCAGCGTCTAAATTAGCAGTTTTTGATGTAGTGAGTCTCCCTGATCGACCCACGGCCGGCGGAATGTAACGAATTAATTCGTCTAATTTTGAATTCGCTTTTATTTATATTTAAATTTCGTTAAACCGAATAATTTGAAACGCTCATTTCTTTAAAAGTTCGTTTATTTTCAGCACTGTTCAGTGTTACCTGAATTATATTTTATTTTTATTTTATTAATCGGTGGCAACCCTGTAACACAACGCATTAACCGCCATTAATTTTATAAATTTGGTATCTAACAGCCATACCTAAACAAGAGCGGCAAGCGTTTTTTAGCTGTCAAAAGTTCTCATGCCCATACAATTTGTATGGAGCATCCCGAAATAACGCGGCGGCAACATCTTGCAATTGGAAAATCCGATTTTGACAGCGCGTTTAATAGTGAAGTTAGCAGCAAAAGACAAGCACACGTGATACAATGACTATAAGGTAGTCTTACAAGCCCAGCTGACTATTGCTGTAATCACTTGAATTTTATTTCAAGTGTTAAATTTTGATTTGTATTTATTTTTTCGTATTTGAATGAATAATTTTTATTTATATTTTTGTCACAGTTTGAAACATACACACATACACATTTATACTTTTGACTTCTGAGGAATTTTTTTGTTGTGTTTGTTGTAGACATGCATGTATTATTAAGTTATGAGTATACTATTATAATCAGGGTTGTTATATATTTTGTAATAACCCTGTTTTTATGACAAATCGTTGACGCTCTTGTTTAGGTATGGTATTGCAGCGTTAACGCTAGGCGGTAGAAAACGTTACGCTTTCCGCTCTTGTTTAGGTATGGCTGTATGTTTAACTCTTTTTTTTTGTATAAAAGTATTGCCTTTTGAATTACAACAACCTTAAAACCTGAGCGGAATAGAATTGTGTAAGTTCATATATTTTCAGAAAATTTATGTATTTTAATTATGAAATATGTATTTCGTTTAGATAATAAAACCCTGCCAAAAACTTGAATAACTATATAAAACCGTATATATTCATTATACGCAATAAAAGTATTTTACGCATTACTGCCAACGCACGTGTTTTTATTATAATTCTAAGCCCTTATTTAGTTACTACCGTAACTTATTGCCGCCTTCAGAACAAGTCGATAGCGTTGCCGTATTACTTTTTTATTGTAACTTAACATGTTGCGAAAACTATTTGCAAATAATAAATAATGTGATGCTACCACATTTTTTATTTACGATATATTTGGTGCTTTCGATAATCTCGTACACTGTCATCATGACGCACAATTCTGCAATGGCACAACTACCACGGATGCGTGGTAGTACAACAAGTACAACAATTCAAAAATAACATGTAATTTATTATAACAATTACTTGTGTAAGGTTTAAAACTGTATCAGTTAGTATGAACATATGCTATAAAGCAAACTCCGTCAGCTTTGCTAGTAATACTATGTTCACACGACAAGATGAAGCACTTTCTTCGCTTTCTGAAGCATGTTTATGAATCTAGCTGTTCACACGACTCATGTACTTGCGTCGATTTGACAGTTCTCTTTTTAATAACAAATAAAATTTAAGATGGGCATAAAAAATAAGTTAACATTATTATGCATTTTTAAAAATGCACAAACATTTTTTTGTTTTCATTGTTGTTTTATCTTTATAGTTTTACTTCAACTTTTCACTTTTAATTAAAGTTTTTATTGTTTTTTGCATCTATTTCAGATAAACTTCCGATAAATTCCGATAAAATTTAGAGAAGACAGCAATTTTTTATGCTTCGCAAGAAGATTCAATATGAATTTACATGCTTCGCTCTCAAAATTTTGTATGGCGAAGCATGTTGCATGTCGCATTTTTAAAAATGCACAAACATATTTTTTGTTTCCATTGTTATTTTATCTTTATAGTTTTAGTTCAATTTTTCACTTTTAATTAAGTTTTTGTTATGTTTTTTGCATCTAGTTCAGATAAACTTCCGATAAAATTTAGAGAAGACAGCAATTTTTTATGCTTCGCAAGTAGATTCAATGTGAATCTACATGCTTCGCTCTCAAAATTTTGTATGGCGAAGCATGTTGCTTCGCTCATGATTGGGGTGTGAAACAGTGATGGAAAAATGAAAAATTGAAATGGTACTGTCCGACAACAAAAAGAGTAGGTACTTTTTTCAACATTGTGGTACTTTTTATTAAACATATTTTTATTCAAAAATAAAATTAAAAATCCATTTTATAATAAAAAAAATTAAATGAAGAAAACATGGCAGCTTGTAGGTTATTTCGGTGAAGAGAGTTGTTTTTGGCCCCGCATTAGCAGAACAAAACCAATACATGTACATTAAAAAAAATAAATGTGTGCAAAATACACTAATACACAGATATATGTATATTTTTACAATTTTATGCCAGATTAATTAGTCTCGTGTGTTTTCTAAAGAAAGAAGTTGTGCGAACTAAAAATTAATCTCGTGTAAATTGGACCAATAACATTAAAGGGCACTATACATTCGTCAAAATCACATCAAGCATTTAAAGTTGTATCAGCAAAAATTTGTTTGTATGAGTGACACCGACGACGCTTGATTTAGATATTGGGTATGCTTTATATCAAGCACACGTACACACGCTTGATGTCAAGTGTTTTGACAGTGTAACAACTTTTGCAAAAAACACACACTAACAACAACATAAATAACGAATTTGAGCTTTCCTTATTTTCTTGTTTTGAAGCCAATGTTGTCAATGATTATGAAAATAACGCAGATTTCTAAAATTTTCAAAACAAAAAACTAGTACTAAATATGACGTGGGGGAACTGTGGTATTTTTTCTTGTGAAAAAGTACTGAAAATAGTACAAAAGTACTGAATTTTCCATCACTGGTGTGAAGCATGAATAGAGAGCGAAGCATGTTCCGTGTGAACGTAGTATTATACTACGCTCTCTATTCATGCTTCACACCCCAATCATGAGCGAAGCAACATCCTTTGCCATACAAAATTTTGAGAGCAAAGCATGTAGATTCATATTGAATCTACTAGCGAAGCATGAAAAATTATTGTCTTCTCTAAATTTTATCGGAAGTTTATCTGAACTAGATGCAAAAAACACAACAAAAACTTTAATTAAAAGTGAAAAATTGAATTAAAACTATAAAGATAAAACAACAATGGAAACAAAAAATATGTTTGTGCATTTTTAAAAATGCGTAATAATTTTAACTTATTTTTTTTGTCCATTTTAGATTTTATTTGTTATTAAAAAGAGAACTGTCAAATCGAAGCAAGTACATGAGTCGTGTGAACAGCTAGATTCATAAACATGCTAACCGAAACCGAAATAATGTTTGAGCTTAAAACATAAGATAGAGTGATCCACCTTATCAAAGGCTTTAGAAAAGTCTAAGAAACACATGAGAGTTAAATTACCATTGTCATATTCTGGTCTAATATCATCCATAACTTTTAACACAGCAGTAGTACAGCTATGAGCTTCACGAAATCCGGACTGTAACGGATGTATGAGAGAATTCATTTTCAAATAATTTATAATTTTAACAGACATAAGGGACTCAAAAACTTTAGCTAGAACGGGTAAGATGCTGATTGGACGATAATCATTAGGACAAGTATCAGTAGGTGTTTTAGCAATCGGAATAATACGAGCAACTTTACACAATTTCGGGAAGATTGATGATGATCCAACAATAAAAGGAAGGACGATCTTTAAGAATTTTAAGGGTAAACCATCTTCACCAATGGCATTAGATCGGATATTCATAACCGCAACCGAAAAAGCGAAAACACTATTAAATTTTAATATCAGTTGTACTATGTTCAAATTATTGTTATTTAAATGTTATAATTAGCTACGATAAGTAATCTGTAAGAATATGATTCTGTAGATGAATATATAAATAAATATGTAAATAAATTATAAATAAAAATAACAATGAACTTTAAACCAGCAAATTGAAAAAAAAAACTCTTTACTATTGATTTTTTATTAAAGGAAAAATTATTTTCTCAAAAATTGGCAGACAATGTGTATGCAAAGTTTTGGTTTTTTCCACCTCTCACCCAAAAGCATACATAAATAATTTATTATCAGCATATTATCACAATGTATCTAAAGTTCATAACACCCCAAAGCTGCTCATGGTTTATTTTTTGCAATATTATATTTGCTATATTGGTTGGTTTTGCTCTGATCACTTGGAAAACTTTATTTTCAGTTTGTTTGCAACCACAAAAATTGCTAAAAAAAAAACACCAAGAATTAATGCAAGTTTTTCTTCCTGCAAGGCATGAGACAAGTCTATTCAATCGATTTACAATGAATAAATAATAAGGAATTTTTGTTTTTTCCTTAATTTTTTTAATATAAAAAAAAACAATCAAAGTAGTTTGTTACTTAAATAATAATCATGTAGGGGTTTTTTAAATTAATTTTTTTAACAAAAAAATTTTGTTAAATTTTAAAAAATTTTTTGTCTTTACTTATATTTTTAATAATTTTGTTGTTTGTTGTATACATGATATAATAAACAATGCAACAATAAAAAACACAACTGGCATTTTGTTTTTGTGTTAAAAGCGAATTAATCACCTAACCTGTAAAAATTCTTCTTGCATAAAAAACTATATAAAAAAGGTGCCGGAAAATATGACCCAAATTTTCCAATTTTGGTGATGGATGATCGCCACTGCATCCTCCTGCAGCTATATTCTGTAATTCTAAAGCTAAATCTCGATCGCTAAAATTTTTAGGGCGAACATTTTAGCGATTTTGCTAAAAAGGTATTCTGTAACTCTAATCGCTTAGCTACACTTTACTTTTTTCGCCGTAGCTAATTTGCTATCATTAGACCATTCCTTTCTCTCTTATTTGATAATATAATATTGAAAAGAGACAAATATATATGCATGTATGTTTAGCATTTTATATTAGTGTTACCTTACATTATAATTTATACTCCATAACAGTGATTGTGTTTTTGGTAAACAAATTTTTAAAATACGTTTTAAAACGTCTATTTTTTAAAGCTATTTTACAAAGTTCTAGTCCAAACTTATTGTTTTTTTGCAGCACATGCATTTTGAAAATTGGGGAGTGCCACAAAATCCCCAAACACTTAATCCCCAACCTAAAAAAAATTCCCCAAGCACAAAATCCCTAAAAACAAAATCCCAAATTTAATCCCCAAGCTCAAAATCCCCAAAATCCAACTTCAGCGAAAGTGGCAAAAAATCCCCAAACAGCAAATCCCCAAACTAAAATTAAAACTCAAAAAAAAATTTATGATAAATTGACAAATATTTATTAGGTACGAGTAAATTTTTTTTGGATAATTTTATTATATATTGAATCTTTAATTATTTAAATTGAATTATCAATAAGTTTTTCAAATCTTAAATCTAAAAAATATTATATATAAGTTTAGCCAATGCTAAACAAAATTTTTAATTTCAACGGTTAATTTTTGTTGTTTTACATCTCTCGTGAACGGCTGAGAAAAAGAGTATCCCTTCTTTTCAGCCGGGTGTGGCCTCTATAATGAAGAATATTGCGCGCAAGTGGATTTGGGTGCAACTCAAGTTTTTTTATATATTTTTTCGCGTGATTTGAAAATACTGTCTTCACCAACGGAACGTCTAGGTCTTTATGAATTCGATGGTTTCTGACATACCAGGGGGCTGCTGTTATTATACGTAGGATTTTATTCTGTCGCCTTTCAATTCTTTCGACATTCGATGCTGAGGCAGTGCCCCATAACTGGATTCCATAGGACCATATTGGTTTCAGGATCGCGTTGTATAAGAGAAGTTTACAGTCAAGGCTTAGTATAGAGTTTCTTCCAATAAGCCAATTCATTTGGGCTGCTTTTAGTTTAATTAGTGTTAACTTTGCGTCTATATGCCATTTCCATGTTAAACGACGATCAAGATGAACGCCTAGATATTTGACTACAGCGTGTTGTGGTATAGTCTCGGTGTTAATTTTTATAGGCGGGCATGTTTCCCTGCGCAACGTAAAAGTGACGTGTGCACATTTCTGCTCGTTAACTTTTATACGCCATTGTTTGAGCCATTTTTCCAGTTTGGATATATATTCTTGTAAGTTGCGGGAAGCTTCTACAGGATTTTCGTGAACGCTTAGAAAAGCTGTATCATCCGCAAATGTTAATGTATGAATGTTACTGCTTAACGGTAAGTCAGAGGCATATATTAAATAAAGTAAGGGTCCGAAGATACTGCCTTGAGGGACTCCGGCTTCAATCGACTGCGGAGGGCTTAAAAAATTGCCTTCCCTAACTACAAATTTACGTTCTATTAAATAAGGTACGAGTAAATGGATCAAAAAGTTAATTCATGAAAATATTATTGAAAACTAAAAAAATTATATATGAAGTTTATATAATAAGTTTATAAAGTCGTAATGTGTAATATTTGTAGTTTTTTATATTATATTTTCATAAGTTAACTATTTGTTCCATTCACATGCAAGTACCTAATAAATATTTGTAAATTTAATAAAATTTATTTTGAGTTTTAATGTCAGAAAGAATTACAAACACAAAATAAACCTAATTTAAATGTATTTCACACAGAAAATGGGAATTTTATGTTTGGGGATTTTGTACATGGGGATTTTGTGTTTGGGGTTTTTGAAATTGGGGATTTTGTTTTTGGGGATTTTGATTTGGGGATTATGTGGTATTCCCAAAATTTTCCAAAATGAAAGAAGAGCCAAAACTAGTTTTTCTGCAGCTATATTCTGTAATTCCCGTAGCTAAAGGTAAGTCTCGATCGCTAAAATTTTTGGGGCGAAAATTTTAGCGAATTTAAAGTTTATGACATTGCCTAATTTAGCAATACGAATAACAGAATTCAATATTTAGCTAAAATTCTCTAAAACGATTTTAGACATTTTTAGCGATGGAGATTTAGCTTTAGCAAGTTAGAATATAGCTGCTTGTCTTATTACATTTGTAATTTTATTTATAAAATGAAATAATTCCAAATAAAAGAAATTACTTCCATAAATGAAATGAAATAAATCCCAAGATTTGGATCTTATTTCATAATGCAATAACTCCCAAAATGTATGGAAATTTCTTGGAACTAATTTCATATTTTTTGATGTTATTTCACTGAGCGTTATTTCATACAGCCTCAAAAATTATTATTCTTAGACAAAAAAAAAAAAAACCAGAACCCCGATATTCAGCATTAATTATTTTTTTTTTTAAGTTTTGAATGCATTTATTTATTTATTAATAGAAAAATTTCATATATTATTAACGAAAAAACCTGCGAAGCCCAGTGGGTTGTATGCAGGTAAGAATTAATAAATATATCGCACCCTAAATACAAAAGAGTCACAACTCAAAATTTTCAAAACTGACTTTTTTTTCATAAATTAATTCAGAGTACACATCTCTAACTACTGCAAAAATTTCTTTCACATCACTATCTTCTTTAACTGGAAAAATGCAGTTATGTCTATTTTTATTTTAAGTGTGTTGCTTCTGCAGGAAAACAGTTTTTTGACTCTCCTGAAAATTTTAGTATTTTGAGTTGTGACCCTTTTGTATTTAGGGTGCGATATGTAATACTTAAACATGTTAATAAATATAAAAATTTCAGTTAAATCAATTTAGAAGAAATAAAATGTGAGTTGTAGAATTCATTGCTGGTTAATGAAATATGTTTTTAATATTTTCTTCCTTGTTTTAGTGTTGTTGTTGGCTGCTGTAATAACATCAATGGGAATGCTGTTGAATACTTTTGGTAGTTGCACTAGGTTCGTTTGTTTACTTTTACAGTAAAATGCAGTAAATGAGTAAACAGCAGCATTTACTCTCCAAAAAAATGTTTGCCCTAAAAAGTAAAAATTGTAAAAATTCGTAAGATTTATGCAACAGCTGATGGAAAATAAATGTAGTGTTGAAAAATTTTTAAATTTTTTGATATTTGAACAATTTATTCATCGGTATTCGATTAAATACTTTTCATAACACAAATATTGTAATAAAATTTAAACAATTTAATTTATGTAATCTTTCCCATTTCTTCTTTTTTATTTTATTTGATTTTGCATTTTGTGTAAACGAACGCAATTTAGTAAAATGCAGTAAAGTTCAGTAAAAAATAGTAAAAACTTTTGCGTACTCGAACACAATTACTGATAACGCGTTTCGTCTACAGTTATTCCTGAATTTCTTAACCTGGTATCTTCCTTCTGCGTTTCTTCTGGTTTGGTGATTATGTGCAATTTTATGAAAAAATTTTGTCATCATATATTTTTAACATTTAGCACATTACACTCCGCTGCGATATTGACATAGTACATAGTTGTCGACAGTTGATGCAGATATATTATCGTTTTGGTATTGGTTGTAATTCGTTCTTATAAATTGGACGTACGATAGAAATTTTTAGCTTATCTGGGATAATAGCGGTGTCTATAATTCTATTTACCAATTCAGTTAAGACTGGAGTTAGAGCTATGGCGTTATTTTTTATAGCTGAAGGTCTAATGCCATCATACCCGCAACTTTTATTAACGTTCAATTTATTTATAATATTGAAAATTTCTTCTTCAAACGTATTTCTCAAATGAAATGATGAAGTTATGCCAGCTTGTGATTGAGTTATTGTTATTATGTCTCATTTGTGTATTATTTTTCAACGTTTTGTTTAAAATTTCGCGCAAAGTTATCACATATTTGGGTCGATGTCGCAAATTCACTACAATCGAAGGTTGAAAACGGCCAAGTGTGAAAATGGGTTTAAATAATTATTTTTCGGTTGATACTGTTTTATAAGACCATTTTAGTATTAATAAGCAATGGGCCATGTATATTTAAGAATTTTTTCAGCCCAGGGGAATGACAATAGTTTCTCAGCATTTCTACCTTTTTTTTTTTATGGTGCCATGTTGTATTTGATGGTATGTTTAAAAATCCTATGATAAATTTCTTTAATAGTTACCATAGATTGAATAACCTCAAATTTACATTGAAAAGGTCATTCCCGTGTTCCTTTTGTCATTACCTTGGTTTAGATTATACCCATGGTAATGACTGCACGGTAATGATGGAAACGTGAGTATTCTTGGATTTAAATGTGGAAATCTTCAAAAAAATTTATAAAATATATTATAATCTAATGAAGACTTCAAATATTAACAAACCAATACCACAAACTTGGAAATTATAATATAAATAACGGAAAAATATACTTACCACGAGAATGACAAAATTTTAGGAACATGCGCAAAAAACACTAAACACTTCAACAGCTCTCAAACAACTGACTACATTTTTCACTTCTGTCCATTAACTTTAAAACTAACGGGAATTGTCGTTACATTGACAGTTTACACCTAACCGAAAAACCGGTTTAAAGCATTTTTTCTTAATAAACAAATTGGCCCACGGGGAATGACGACAAAAATTGGCCACGGACTAAAATGTCTCAAAAATTTTAATATAAAATTATATTTATGAAATTAAAATTGACTTCGTTCATTCTTCTTGAATAACTTGACGTACTTCATTTATACTATATATTTTGTAATATTAATGAAAATCTGTGTTTTTTGAACACAAAACGATCGGACACACGCCATGGTAATGACGATTTGCACCGTGCGACCAAATTTTTTCATAAAAATATGTAGAATATTTTATTTTGATTTCCACGCCTCGTTAAAGGACATTTTGTTTTATTTATTCCTGTTCTCAGAATTTCAATTTTTCAATATTTTTAATACTAAATCCGTCGGGCCACAGAATGCAGTCATTTCGCGATATCGACCCATTTCGATTATGTTTAGGTTTTTAAAGTTTTTTTATTATTATCTCATCAACGCTATTTGGCTTTCTACCCAATATTTCATTTACTATTTGGCATGTTACGCGAATGTCATTTTTACACTCAAAAAATTTATTTTTGTAATATTGATTTTTTGCAAAATTCATTTTTTGTTTTACATATGAAAAGTAATATTATCAGGCTCAAGTTCAGTTTTATTGTTTCATTTTTGTTTTACATATGAGAAGTAATATTATCAGGCTCAAGTTCAGTTTTATTGAATTAATGAAAATTCAAAATTACTAAGAGTTTTTTTGTGTTGGAAAATATTATTATTTATATCCAATCAGTTTTTAGCAGAACGTATCAGTACTGATTGTTGTGTTGTGTTGATTATTAGTTCCAAACAGTAATGAGGGAATTTCGTACTAACCAGCACTGTTTCATTGTAGAATAAAAATTGAATTAAAAATTAATTCTCATATTCTATTTCTGTTGAAAACTGGTTAAATAGTTGATATTCTTCTCAATTAGTATCCACTTTACGAAAATTGTAAAGATGGACAATTGAACGCTGATGAGAGGTGTAGCGGCCTTGAAATCAGTACTGATACGTTCTGCTAAAAACTGATTGGATATAAATAATAATATTTTCCAACACAAAAAAACTCTTAGTAATTTTGAATTTTCATTAATTCAATAAAACTGAACTTGAGCCTGATAATATTACTTCTCATATGTAAATCAATATAAGTTCAAATAATAATTACGTTTATTCGTAATAATAATAATATAAAAATATTAATTGCGCTTGGGCACGAGCTATAAATACCCTAATAGCAGGGATCACAGTAATATGTGAATTTTCCTAATATAGAGTAAAAACAACAAAAACGTTAAAATACAAAGTAGAATACTTTGATGATAACGGACTATGAGTTTGTGTTGATTATTAGTTCCAAACAGTAATGAGGGAATTTCGTACTAACCAGCACTGTTTCATTGTAGAATAAAAATTGAATTAAAAATTAATTCTCATATTCTATTTCTGTTGAAAACTGGTTAAATAGTTGATATTCTTCTCAATTAGTATCCACTTTACGAAAATTGTAAAGATGGACAATTGAACGCTGATGAGAGGTGTAGCGGCTTTGAAATCAGTACTGATACGTTCTGCTAAAAACTAATTGGATATAAATAATAATATTTTCCAACACAAAAAAACTCTTAGTAATTTTGAATTTTCATTAATTCAATAAAACTGAACTTGAGCCTGATAATATTACTTCTCATATGTAAATCAATATAAGTTCAAATAATAATTACGTTTATTCGTAAAAATAATAATATAAAAATATGTTTCATTTTTGTTTAAAAAATTTCTATACATTTTGTACTCGTATTCGAGATTTCTGTAATTTAGATTATTACGCCATTTTTTATAAAGTTTATCCCTTATCTCACAATTTTTTATAAGTGCATCATTTATCCACGGATTTGATTTTCTATTTTTCTTTTTACGGGTTAGAATTAATGATTTTTGATATATGTTCTTATCATTTATTTTATAAAACACTTCATTTGAAAAATTGCAGTCTTGATTTGGTTCGCCGTTTATTTAGAGAGAGTTGATGCTCGCTACTTTACGCTGTGTGCGTACATAAAAACAATGAGCGCAAGAACCAGTAGCAGCAAACGTCGCAATCTGCATGAGCAAAACTTTTACAGCCAAACCTAAACAACAGCGGCAAGCGTTTTCTAGCTGTCAAAAGTTCTCATACCCAAACAATTTGTATGGAGTATCCCGAAATAACGAGGCGGCAACATTTTGCAATTGGAAAATCCGATTTTGACAGCGCATTTAATAGTGAATCTATCTGCAACAGACAAACACACATAAAACAATGACTATAAGGTAGTCTTACAGGCTTATTCGGTTATGAGTATACTATTATAATCAGTGTTGTTATATATTTTGTAATATAACCCGGTTTTTATGACAGAGCGTTTACGCTCTTGTTTAGGTATGGTATTTCAGCGTTAACGCTAGGCGGTAGAAAACGTTCCGCTTTTCGCTCATGTTTAGGTATGGCTGTTATAGTATTTCGTCTTTTCATACTCTATTATTTTTTATATTTGTTTTTGGAAATTTTCTCCACAAACAATCAGTGATGCCAAATTCAAGATTAAACCTTTCACAATAAAAAATAAAAAATTATATATATTAATTATATATACGAATAAATCTTTCACAAAACATTTCTTATGGCGCTATCTGCTTGTATTTGTATACAATAATTCATTCCAAAAAATTTAATTTGTTCTTCAACGTAGTTATTTTTCCTACTGAGAGTGAAAAATGCAAGTGCGCAGCATTACAAAAAAAAACAAATTTCGATTCCGAAAAACAATGTGTAAGTGTTATGAGAGTTTTAAAATAAACATTAAAAATAAGACGGGTTTTTATATGGCATTTCGTTACCTGAAACGACAAATGCCCAAACTATCAACTTTATTATTTTAGAAGAGAAGCGAAAAACATGATTGAGGTAATTTTGAAATACTTGATAGAGGTATTCGGCATTTACACATACATACATATTATGTACATTCATATGAATATATGCGTCACTAATATTTTACATATACTGCAATTTTTGCAGAACACAAAAGCTAAATACAAATACATAGATGTTTTTTTTTCAAATTAGTACAGCTTTTGTATAATTACACAGTGGCAACGCTGTATTTACTTCCCAGCGGCGAACTTTGCATACCACATCACGTCTCTTCAATGAAGTACATATGTAACACTGTAATCAATGAATTCTAGCTTACAAAGTGTATGGCGCTAGTGTATGGAATTTTTAAAAATGAATTTCGTTCATTTTTTATATGTATGTATGTATGTGTTCTTTTGCTGTTTGTATATGTACACGTTTAATTATGCATATGAACGCGCATTGTACAATTCTTGGACCTGTACATTCGCTAATATATAAATATACATACACACATACATACATATGTATGTATGTATTTTTGTTTTGTACCGTTATTTTTCATTTGCTACTTTGTAAAGTAGTTTATTTTTTAGTTTTCTTCAGTTGTAAATCAAAAGTGTGTCGGCTGTTATTCAAAACGGATAAATTGAAAATCAGTTTGGAAAAGGTAAAAATGGATAAATATCCATATACATGTAGGTTCCACTAATTCAAACACTTGCACTTTAGTATTTACAACTAATTATAAGGTTTTCATGTTTATTCATTAGTTCAGTGCTTATTCTCTACTTATTAAATAATAACATTTTTTATTACGAGTGGTTGCCGTTTCTATATTTTAGTTGTTCTTTTCTCTTCCAAAACTCAATAGCTACTAAATTCTTTTTTGATTTTACTTTTCCCTTCAACCTTACTTGCTACTGTCTTTTCTCTTTTTACTTCTTCTCTGTTGTTCGCTAAATACGTAAGTTGCAGGTATAGGTCGTCAGGAGTAGACACCCTACAATCGGCCCTCGTGACTGCAATACGGCTCGGATTGCCACCTTTTCATATACTCGGCGACGGTAGTCGTTCTATTAGGGCCCTCATGATAGCCAAACTTTACAACTTCGTATCTCCCATGGGGTTGTGTACTTACCACCTTATAGGGTCCAAGAAATTTTCCCCTCAGCTTCAACCCGCTTCCAAATTGAGTGCGCTTGATGGCGACCAACTCATTTAACCTGTACTCTCTCTCTGGTTTCCGTTTACTATTGTAGGTTTTGCTGTTTTTCCTCTGGATTCGCACAATGTTAGCTTTCGCCTCTTCACGTATCTCATTTCGATCCGCTTCGAGTTCATTTACTGCCTCATCCATTAGCATCTTTCTAACATCCGGATAATCAGGTTGCCTCATTTCGACGCCTGTTAGCAATCTGAACGGTGAAAAACGAGTACTTCTCGAAGTAGTTGAGTTTATGAGCATCTGTACACGCCTCACATGTTTATACCAACATGAGGACTTATCACCACATAGCTTTGTCAGCATTGGTATGACGATTTTGTGGATACGCTCCACCTGGCCGTTCCCACGTGGAACTCCAGTGGTTATCAGCAAGTGTTGGATATTTTCGCTCTCACAATAGTCTCTGAACGCCTGTGACGTGAACCCAGCTCCTCTATCAGAAACGATTCTAATCGGGTTACCGAAGACTGACGATTGACGTTCCAAACAGTCTACAACGGACTTCGCATCGGTGGACTTTGTTGGGTGGAGCCAAACAAATTTTGTGAAACCGTCCACTACTACGAACAAGTAATTATAGGACTTCTTGGTAACCTCCATTGGCCCAACATGATCAATATGGTAGGTCATAAGGGGCCTATCCTCCTTATTTATCGGATTCAGGTACCCTTCCTTCTTGCCAGTCTTAGCCTCGGTGATAATGCACTCGACACAATTCCTAACAATTTTTGGCACCTTCGCAGCCAGTTGTGGTATGTAGTACTGCTTCTCGATTATTTCTCTGGTTTTCGCTACGCTGAAATGACCCTGGTTGTGCGCCATCTTAATCACTTCGTCCTCCAACTGGACCGGTATCACGATAAGGTCCTTCGCTGGATCCTTAAACAACACCCCGTTTTGCAAAAAGAAGTCACCATATTCTCCGTATTCTAGGACTGCTCTAATCGCCTTAGCGCATTCATCGCTTTCTTGGGCACTCCTTATTCGGTGAGTTAGGCTACTTTCCACTAGTAAGCACGCCATTCGGCTAAGAGCGTCCACATGCATCATGCGCTTGCCCGGTCTATGTTCTATTACGTAACGGTATTCCTGCAGGAACATAGCCCACCTGGAGATTCGATCTGGCAAGTCGGTTTTGTTCATCGTCATTCTGAATGCGTTGCAGTCCGTTACGATTTTAAACGGTATGCCGAGTAAATAGACTCTCCACTTCCTCAGTGCTTCCACTATTGCTAGAACCTCCAACTCTTAAGAGTGGTACTTCTCTTCATAAGGCTTCGTGCGGCGACTCATGTATTGCACTGGGTGTAATTGCAGGTCATCTAGGCTCTTTTGCAACAGAACTGTGCCATAGCCGAACTTACTGGCATCCGTATGCACCTCAGTAATTGCGTCCGGGTCGTATAACTTTAGTACAGGGGAGGTCATCAGTGCTTCCTTCAACTCCTGACAGGCAACTAAATATTCGTTCGTGATCTTAAATTCCGCGCTTTTCCGGAGCATATCGGTTAAGGGTTTGGCAATAATGGCGTAATTCTCGATGAATTTTCTGAAGTAAGACGTCAGACCCAAAAAACTCTGGATGCTTTTCCGGTCTGTGGGGACGGGAAAATTTTTCACGGCTCTTATCTTCGCTTGGCCCGGCTTTATCTGACCTTCCTGAACGATGTACCCCAAAAAGTTAACCGATCTCTGCAATATCTGGCACTTTTCCCATTTGATCTGCAATCCGCTGCACGCGGCTTTGTTCAACACTACCGTAAGTTTCTCTAGCCCGTCTTTCATATCCATGGAGGGAATAATGATGTCGTCCATATAAACTATCACTGTCTGATTTCGTATAAGATCTCTGAAAACTGCGGATATAAAACGTGTGAACACAGCAGGCGAGTTGCTAATGCCAAAGGGTACAAATAAAAATTCAAATTGGCCGTGTTGGGTCACAAATGCGGTGTACTTTCTAGAAGATTCTTCAACGGGAACATGGAAAAACCCATTTCGGAGATCCAGCGTTGTATAAAAACGTGCTCCCTGTAGTTTGTCCAATGCTTCTTCCATTATTGGCATGGGGAAATTGTCTCTAACGATTTTTTGGTTTAGCTTCCGGTAGTCACAACATAGCCTCTTGGAGCCGTCCTTTTTCGACACCAGGACGATTGGCGACGCGTACTCTGATGTGCTGGGCTGTACTATCTTCTCAGTTAGCCAATCGTGAACTTGCTTATCGACTATGGCCTGTTCGGCAATTGGTATGCGTCGTGGCCGCTGGTAAACGGGTATGTCATCGGTTAAAACTATCTTCATTTTTACCGGACTTTCTGTTATTCGTCGTG
This sequence comes from Lypha dubia, assembly GCA_947311025.1. Lineage (NCBI taxonomy): Eukaryota > Metazoa > Arthropoda > Insecta > Diptera > Tachinidae > Lypha > Lypha dubia. Next base: position 31,353,598 of record OX371262.1, on the reverse strand, counting down.
GGGCATACTCGGCTATCGCTTTTTCTACTCGTTCTTGAGTAGGTCTATCCAAATGTTCCAACTTGATTCCCACCTCTTTTGTGGGCTCCTCCACGTTCAGGCAGATACTCTGGAACTCTTCAACCAGCTCGTCCCTTTCGCTCCATTTCTTAAAAACAACCTCACCCTCGGTAATGATTATCTGCGCCTTACGTAACAAACTATTGCCCAACATGATTGAATGAATAATATCTCGCTCATTAACAACGTAAAAGGTAACCTCAAAATCTATATCGTCTATTTTTACCACTTCGTCGAACCGGCCCATCGTAACAATCTCGCTATCACCAATTCCGTATAGTTTAATCTTCTCTGGAACTAGACTGACTTCACCCAAAACAAACAACATGTCGAACCGCATGATGCAGATATCGCATCCCGTGTCAACCAACGCAGAGAATTGATGCCCGCGCATGATGACATCTTTGAAAATAAGCCCCGGCCCTTTACGTACCATATTCGCCTGATCGCTTTCTAGCTTGATTTTTCTCTCTGGTCTCTTAGCAGGACATTCGAACGCGCGATGGCCAAACCTCTGGCACTTGAAACACTTGAATTGCTTTTCAGGGCAATCCTTCGCGAAATGTGTTTTATCGCCACACTTGTAGCATCTTTCTTCTTTCTCGTATAGCTCCGGCTTACGCCGATCCACTTTCTTTTCTACGACCACGGTCTCCTTTCCCTGATATGATGACCTGGGATTGGGTCGCGTCTTCTCGTACACCCTTATCTGCTTCTTGAGGTCGCTTATACAATCCGCCTGGTAAAGAACTATTTTGTTGGACTTCGAGTCGGGAATACCTTCAATAAAGTATTCCATAATACTGCTATCGTCTAAATCAATTTGGCTGCCCAATTCCATAATGCTGTACAAATACTCAATAAGTGATTCGTTTCTATTTAATCGTCTACTACGAATCTGTCGTATGACTTCAGCTGCAGAAAACCGAGCGCCAAATTCATTCTTCAGGGCTTCTTTTAGCGAGCGCCAATCTTGTATGCCTCTCTGGCTTTTTACAAATATCCTGGCGGCGCCTGCTAACATTTGTTTTCCATAGACGAATATTTGGAGCGACGACCATTTTACAATCTCACCCATTTCCTCGAATTCGGTAAGCCACTGAGTAATGTCAGGTGCACTTGTGCCCGAAAACCGCGACAAACTGTCTTCCACATCTCTCAGGGTATATACACTTCTCGGTGTTAAAGGAGCTCTGGCATCCTCATATTCGCCAGCCTCAGAAACACCGCCTGCAGTAGTGTCATCTCCTGACTCGTTCGTGTCTATACCGTCCGCACAGTCAAACCCGAAATGTCTGAGAAGTTTTTTCTGTAACTCTGTTTTCACTCCCTGTGTACCTAACCCTAACTCGGCCAACTTTGCCCTTAAGGCATTCATTGCCAATCCCTCAATCTCGGCACGATCCATTCTTGCGACATAAAATCCGTTAGCACAAATATATAGAAATGGCACCCGCAGTGAATACAAAAATACTTAAGCTATGTGAAAGAATTTCTATTAAAATTATCAGTATTAAAAATATTTATCGACTTTAATTCCAATTTGAGGGTTTTCCATTTACTTCTTCTATCTATAACTTCTTCACAACTTGATTAATCTGTCTTTAATTCTTTCTTAATTCTTTAATTTATTTTTCTGTTTTTTTTTTCAGCTTTAAACTCCTTGCTACTTCACTCTGTTGCAAAATTAATTTATTTATTATTTAACTTCTTTACAAATTTTCTTCTTAAAATTCTTTACAATTTAAATTGTTTGCAACATAAAATTTTTCTTCCTTGACTTCTTTACAGCTTTAAATTATTTTCAACTATAATGTTCTTCTTTATAATTTTAGTTGTTTGCGAAAGGAAAAAATAAAAATTTTCCTCTTTAACTTCTTTGCAATTTTCTTCATTAACTTCTTTATAATTTTCTTCATTAACTTCTTTACAATTTAAATTATTAGTTAAATCAAAATTTTCTTCTTTGACTTCTTTATTGGTTAAATGGTTTGCAACATCGAAATTTCTTCTTCAACTTCTTTACATATTTAAATTATTTCCAACTTTAATTTACTTCTTTATACTTTTAATTGTTTGCAAAAATCAAAATTTTCTTCTTTAACTTCTTTACAATTTAAATTATTTGTTAAATCAAAATTTTCTTCTTTGACTTCTTTATAGGTTAAATGGTTTGCAACATCGAAATTTCTTCTTCAACTTCTTTACATCTTTAAAATATTTCCAACTTTAATTTATTTCTTTATAATTTTGATTGTTTGCAAAAAATCAAAATTTTCTCCTTCAACTTCTTTACAACTTCAATTTACTTTTGCTTAACAGCTTTAATTTGTTTACAAAATTTAATTTACTTCTTTTTCACCACTTATTTTTAAAAATTTAAAATGGTCTTTTCTCTTAACGTAAATAAAAAAAAATACTTAGCCGGTTTTTTTCTGCTTGTACCCCACTGTAACCTCATAAACTTCCTTCCCTATTCAGCTTCAGTCGACACGTACGTCCTTTAATTTCGCTGCTACGACCTCCGTCAGCACCACCCATCTACTTCTTTACTCACAATGCAGGCCACTTGCAACACACACACCATCTGTAACTAAGCTTTTTTTTCGTGTGTTTCGATCTTTTTTGCTCTCTACTTCTTCACCAGACAATCTATACATATGCACAATACACGTACATATATCACTCGTAACTCACTAAGCTCTCCACTTTATGCTTAGTTATTTACTTGTTACTTGTGTCTATTTGTTTTCCTTTCAGTTATGTGGTTTGGTTTTTTTTTTAACGTTTTTTTTTTTTATATATATATAGGCAGATGATTTCTTATTTATTCGTTTTTGCTTCAGTTATTAAAAGTATTTGGTATGATCTTGAAATGCCCTTTACTTTTTTTCTTTCATTTTCAAGGGTTTTTTTTCAGACTTTGTAACGGTAGTTATTTTTTTTCTTCACATACGAGTAACTTGCTGATCATGCAGACAAATTCTTACGACTTAAAATAATGGTTTTTGCAACATAGCACGCACATATACTTGTAGATTTTAATATTGTTCATTTAAGTTTTGTTGTCGTTCCAATTTTCCACAGACAGAAAACAAGAATAGTGAACAATCGTACGATATGGTGCCAATCAAGCAGCCTGGTTAACTACTCGTAATATTTGCTATGTTCACTTTCTCACACACACTGTCCCATCCCGGTTGAGCCCCCAAAATCTGTAGGTTCCACTAATTCAAACACTTGCACTTTAGTATTTATAACTAATTATAAGGTTTTCATGTTTATTCATTAGTTCAGTGCTTATTCTCTACTTATTAAATAATAAAATTTTTTATTACGAGTGGTTGCCGTTTCTATATTTTAGTTGTTCTTTTCTCTTCCAAAACTCAATAGCTACTAAATTCTTTTTTGATTTTACTTTTCCCTTCAACCTAACTTGCTACTGTCTTTTCTCTTTTTACTTCTTCTCTGTTGTTTGCTAAATACGTAAGTTGCAGGTATAGGTCGTCAGGAGTAGACACCCTACATACATATGTATGTACATTAGAGCGGGTCGATTTTTTTTTCGAAAAATCGCATATGCGGAAAATGTTCTACGGATCATTTTGAGAAACTTTGCTTAAGAAAGTATGGGTCTAAAACCGATTTGGATGCCGCGATTTTTAAGGGGAAATTTAGTTTTAGGTAGTATAAAAAATTGTATCAAATATGTTTACATAGAAGTAAATTACATGTACAAAACTTATATTTTTAGCTTTTTGACAATAATTGGAAGGTTTAATTTTTTGAAAAGTGGTACAGTGGTTTCCCGGTATTACGAACGATATAACACATTCGATTTTTACGATCGTAACATCCGTGCAATCAGCGAGTAAAAACCTTGAAGAGTGCAAAAAAAAAAATTTCCTCTGTATATTAAATTAATGAAATTTTCGCATTTGAAAACGCAAAAATGTAATATTTATCAATTCGCAAACTTTAAGAGTACTTTTATTTTGAAATAAAATTTTACACATGTTTTTTCTTTAAAGGAATTGAAAAACTTTTTTGAAAACTATTCTGAAGTTTTAAAAAAAAATCGCTTCCAGCGTTAACGAAAAGTAAGACCAGAGTAGAAAAAAATTTAAGAAAAAAGTGTTAAAAGATAGGCTCGTTCGTTAAATTAAAAAATCGCTTGAACAAGTGGTGCCTTTTTAACGTTTTTATTTTTATTAAAAACAGTGCAGTTGCAATTTTTTTCTAACAGTCTAGTTTTCGTTGATAAAATTTTTTAATTTTTATTCAGTAAATTTTTAAATTCATAAATAAGTTTTTATAATCAATAAACGTTTGAATCTTTAAATTTATATTCAATAAAAGGAAAACAAAACATTGTGATAAGTACTAAGATTTGTGTGATTTAAGTTCAACTACGCGAGTGAAAAAATAAAACGTTCGGCTTTTTTATTGGCTATTCGATTTTGCATTTTAAATTTATAATCTAGTAAAATGGAAAATAATTTTCCATCTTCTTCATCTGAATCTACCATATCTCATATGGCTTCCCCAGATATTTCCATTTTTGGACCACCAGAGGATTTTAGTGGCCTTAACTTACCAAGCAAGCGTGATGTATTAAAGTATTATTTCTTCTTGGGTTACCAGGCAAAAAAAGAAGGAAAAAAGTGTGCTTACAAGAACTTCACTGATGACGTGTTAAATAAATTAACTGAAATATGGAATCGACTTTTTATTAATCTTATGAATGAAAAAAGCATTTTACTAAAACTAAACCAGTTTATTGAAAAGTACCAAAGAGAAATAAAAACTAAAAGTAAATTAAATCGTTTTGTGGAATCGATTGATGATTTGTTTTTCATTGGAAAATGCAAATGTAATTTAAAAGTACATGAATGCAAATGTGGAGAAATTCCAAAAAGGTTGACATTTTTTATGCTAGATCAACACAATGATAGAAAACTGACTATTCCAGAGAATCATTCTGACCAAGTATCAACAATAACAATAACAACCTTCCTACCAGTGAGTCATGATTCGACATATCAACCAAGCCAGTTAAACATGGAGGTGGAGGAGCTTATAGAGCTAAGTGCACCATCTGAGGATGTATTAATTTCACCGAAACCACGAGCTTATACCAAAAGGTACTCGGCTTTAAATTTCGCGATGATGTGCGACAGATTCGGCATATCTGACAGAGTAGCTTCAGGTTTAGCGACAGCTCTATTTAAGGATATTGACTATAGAGATGAAACTGGAGACCTAATAATTATGGATAAAAATAAAGTCGCCAGAGAAAAGATGAAGGGACGGGAAGCAGTACGCAAGAGTCAAGCAGGAGACACCAACCTATGCTACTTTTCATTTGATGGCAGAAAAGATGACGCATTAACAATGGAAAAAATTGACGGCAAATACCACCAAAGCATGGTTAAAGAAGCACATTTAGTCGTCCTTAAAGAGCCGAACTCGAAACTATTAGGATATGTTACAGTTCAAGCTGAAGATGCTTTAACAAAGCAAAGGCAGCTTAGCGAGTTTTTCAGCAAAAAAGGTTTCAGTTTAAATAATTTAATTGGTATTTGTAGTGATGGAGAAAACACTAACACAGGCGTTTCAAATGGCATAATACGGCGTTTCGAGATCGCATTGGGAAGACCATTGCATTGGTTTATATGTCTCCTACATTTTAATGAATTGCCTTTTCGTCACCTATTCGAATTTCTGGATAATTCGAAAACGAGCGGACCAAGAACTGCCAGCGGCTTAATTAGTAAACAAATTACGTGCTGTGAGAAAATGGTGGGAAAATAATTTTTCCAGAATATTTTTTTTAACATTTATTAAAAAAAGTTTAAAATTTTTTCAGAGGGTTGTTGAATTTACAGCCATTCCGCTAGAGAACATGCCACCTTCTTCATCAGACGAATGGAAGCTTGATTTATCTAATGACGTAAAGTATTTGCTTCAAATGGCTTCAGCAATATCGAATGGTTTTATTTCTGTTGACTTAGCTAACATAAAGCCTGGACCTGTAGCGCACTCCCGTTGGTTAACCAAGGCCAGCAGAATTTTACGATTGTACGTCGCAACAAGTTCACCCACTAGTTACTTAAAAACTCTAGCAGAGTACGTAATAAGAGTTTATGTTCCCATGTACTTTAACATCAAATACTACAATTCTGTTATTTACGGCAGTACGCTTTTATTTAAGTTTATTCGCCTCACACAGTTTCTTCCCTTGAATGTGCGGCAAATTGTTTACTCTGTAGTTCAAAATAACTCATACTTTGCTCATCCAGAAAATGTTATGCTTTCAATGCTTTACGATGATCGTAAATCAATACGCGACCAGGCAATACAAAAAATTTTGTACTACCGTAACAAACTTTGCGATGCAGAAAAGCTTAGAGAGTACAAAAAATGTAACATTAATTTTGACTGCTGCAATTATTTCAATATGATAGATTTAGATGATGACAGTATTTTATCAGAACCACCAATTACAAGAGATATTCCGTATGACCATTTGAAGGAATATTTAGAATTTCAAGATCCACCACTTCCTGACCCACAAGTTCCATGCCACATTCAAGGAACTGAACGATGCGTTAAACTTTTAACCAGTGTTTCTCGGCGCGTAACGGAAAAAAATCGTGAAAGTATTATGGCTGTGACTGATGTTAGTCGAAAAAAAAATCCACGCTTGGAAAGCAGGCAGGACTTAAAAACTTAGTTATTTAGTTCTTTTTTCAAATCTAGAAACTAACTTTGTATTAATAACAATACACTTAAAATTTATTTTATTCTTTCTGATTTTATTGCTAAATTAATAACTGCAAATAAAACAATAAATCGTAGAAAACTTAAAGGATAATTTTAGTTTTATTTCAATATATGGTCAACAAACAAAAGTATACCTTTCCCTCGATTAACACCTTAAAAAAAGTATTGTGTAAATCGAGGGATAAGTGTACTTTAAAAATAAGAAGTAAAAACAAAGGGTTTAGAAGAAAACTTAGCGTTTTTTTACCCTCACACTCATAAATAAGCTATCTGTTTAAGTTTTTCTAACAAAATTTTCTATAACCTGAATATGAAACTTCCCTTTAAAAATCGCGGCATCCGAATCGATTTTACACAGATAGTTTCTTAGGCAAATTTTCTTAGAATTGTTCGTAGATTACTTCCCGCATATGCGATTTTTTCATTTTTTCCCTCCCATACAAATTGACCCGCTCTAATGTACATAGATCCAGAAATATAAGACATTTAATGAAAAAACGAAATCAAAGTAATAAACAAAAAAATGAACTTAGTTGTGTTGAAAAAATCGTGAATAACACATTAGAAATATCTGATCGCAATTATGAAACGGTTTAAAATTTGAATAATGAAAGTGCAGCAAATGTCAACATAAGTGAAGAGTTAAAGTGCTGGTATTTAAATTTTTAAATAGAGCAATATTTGGTAAAATTTTCACCCTCTATCATAAAGAATTTAGAATAATAATCAATTTTTTATTTTCAGTTTCAAATTAACGTGATGGTTATACCTAAAGTGAACATATTTTTTTTACCTGAAAACGGGACATCGAATAATTCTGATGGGTTCTGTTATATGAAATAGAAATGCATAAATAATGTAATAATATTTTATTTGTCCATAGTAAATGGACACTAAAAAACATTGTTTATACATTGTTATATTTTTCAGAGGCACAAATTTATTTCAAAATTTTAGGTGACGATTTCAAATATGTGTGGAACTCTTGGCAGGATTTTTTAATATTAACTTTAATAATTAACATAGCCTTAAGCACTGATACCATTAATTGAGTTTTATCTTCGGTCCACAACTTATTCATCAAGGAAAATACACGTTCAACCGGCGCATTTGTACCAGGCAAACATAAAATATATTCAACTATAACTTGCAAATTTGCATGGTTTAGGTAATTGCTTTTAAAATGTTTAAATACTTCCACCCAACGATTTTCCGTAGAAATATTTTGTTGATTCCATTCATCAATTTTCTGCGATGTTACGTATTTAGATACGAGTGAAAATTCATCGAATACTTCCGTATCTTTATTGCAATCGATGTGTTCTTTTTCGATCAAAATATCTAGAACTTTTTGAACATCTTCCTACTGTGGTACTTCTGTTAAATTTGCCCAATTAAGTTTTTCTAAATCTTTGTTATAAACAGTCCATTGCTCTAAATATTCTCGACTAGTTTTATAAAATTCTTTAGCCTTAATTTTCACGAAATTCTCGTCAATATCGGTGTAACCATCTTCTTTTAATTTTACAAGTAAACCACGGACTGAATATGGAAGAAAGTGACTTGTGATGTATTTTAACATACATACATACATATGTACATTTTTAGATTTAAGATTTTAACAACTTATTGATGTTTCAATTTATAATTGAAGATTCAATAAATAAAAATTTATCAAAAAAAAAAAAAATGTTCATAAGTATGTATCAATATTAAAAAAAAATTATCTCTGCCGAATTTCTGAAAACGGGACATTTTTGCGTCCCCGAGTTGTTGTCGGGGACAACGGGACAAAGTAGCTGAAAACGGGACTGTCCCGTTAAAAACGGGACGTATGGTCACGTTAGTTATACCCAAAATCTATACATACAAGATATTAGTAATGCTTTTCGGTTGTCGAAGAATAGAATTTCAAAACGAAATTATGATAATCGACAAAAGCAAAATAAAGAAATTAAAAATCAACATGAAATGTCAATGTAACAATTATTTTATTATTTTTTTTTTTTTTTACATGCATACATATATATAAATTAAAAATATAAATTAAAAATGAATAAATATTTAAGTTAGTTTGAAATAAAAAAAATTTTATATCAGAATAAATATTTGGAGTTTCAATTCTTTATAGGATTTGCTGTTATATAAAAAAAAGATTATACTCCTTCTACTTGCCCATGAAGTAAGCGAGATTTAAAAATTAAAAATTTAAAAAAAAAAAAATTAAAATTTTAAAATTTTAAAATGCCGATTTTCGAATAATGAATAAATCGATTAATTAATGTCAATTAATCGAACAACTATTTTTAGTTTAAAATGCATACGTCAAAAATGTTTAAATTTATTTGTATGATATGAAACAAAGCGAGTACTTTATATGAACCAAATACATACTATTTTGGATGTTTGCAGTTGTTGTCGAACTGTACATTACCTACATAGTAGTCGTGCTATGTTTTGAATGAAACGTTAAAAAAATTTTCAAGAATGGGGTTTTTTCACTCTCAGGTGAATAAATTAGAAATACACTAAATTGAGCTCGTTTTGGAAGTATTTTACGAAGCAAAAAAATGAAAAAAAAAAAACAAAGTCACATGTAACAAGTGTACTAAAGTATACAAAATTGTTGGATCAACAACAAAAAAATTAATAATTCTATTGCAACAGATTTACGAAAACGTATTAAAATAAGAATAAATGAGGGACGTATAAAATTTTTGAATACGTTAATAATATTTTTTAAATTCTGGAAATTTTCCGAGCAATGAAAGTTTTTTAAAATATTCTTAAAAAAGTGAAACTAAAGAATAAATTATACTCCAGATTATATTATGTTGAAAGTAACCACAATAATTCAGATGAAAGTAATGATAAAGAAGATGTTACTAGTAATGAAATTAACAATATTTTATACGAATTAAATAATTATATTAAAAGTATTACAAATTCAAAATATAAAAAGACTTCAGCAATATATTAGACGATATGGTATATTTGAAAAAAAGTAAACAAAGAACAGAAAAATTAGATAAACTATTTTATGCAATTCTCACAATATCACCTACCTCGACAATTAGTGAAAGATTTATTTCAAAAACCAAAACCAAAAATCGTTTGAAAGCTAAAAAATTTAGTCAACTTTTATTTGTAAAAGATTATTTCTTAAGAACAACCCAAATTGTCTGATTTCGCAAAAAAAAAAACATTTGATATTTTTTGACAGAATGAAGCATGTTTATTTGAATTAATAGTTTTATGTATTGTTTTGTTAATAAAAATATTAACTATTTTATTTTTAAGTTTTTTGTATGAAATGTTTATTTTTGTCAATAAATTTTTTAAATCATTTTTTATTCGTTGTTCTCATCGATTAATCGAAAAAATTTTCAGCTTTAATCGTTTGATCGAACGAACAAAATCAATTATTTGAATTATTCGAACAAAGTTGAAAGGCGAATAATTGACAACTCTAGTATAGACTGTCTACTGCTTACTTACACTGTGTGTGAAGAAGTGGGCAAAGCGCTTTCTACTTGCCCACGAAGTAAGCGAGATTGTGTATAGACTGTCTACTGCTTACTTACAATGTGTGTGAAGTAGTGGGCAAAGCGCTTTCTACTTGCCCACGAAGTAAGTGAGATTGTGTATAGACTGTCTACTGCTTACTTACAATGTGTGTGAAACAGTAATGTGTTTATACATATATATTGAATGAACACTTCACTATCCTGCTTACTTTGTGTGCAAGTGGTAGACGTTCACTCTCGGAATGCGGTAATGCATTCGAAAAAGTATACTAGGTTGTAATTGAGCTCGTGTGCGTTACTGGCTTCATGTGTGCATCACATCATTGGTTCTGTAATCGATAAATTCGCCCCTGGGATATGAGTACGACTGCCGAATGTGTAAAAAAAGTAAAGCAGAGCAGTCACCGCGAACGCATATGATTTTGTATGCTAGAAGCTCAAACCAAAGACTATATACATATGTGTATGTATATTAATAATTAATATTATTACTTTTTATTAAATTTAAGCGTGCTTTCATGTATCATTTTTCACTCAAAACTGAACTTTTTTTGCTTTTCGTTTTGTTTACTTTCAAAACAAACACACTAATGTTGTCTCTTTTTCACGATGCCTCTTTATGACAAATAAAATATGATCCAAGTCCAATTTTTTATTTCGTCGCATCTGGTTACCTGTGGTATAATTTCTGAGTAGTGGACACCCGAAGTCAAAAATTTTACTGATATCATACTCTTTTAAAATTCCTTTAACTTTTTAAATAAAAATGGAATTGAAATGATTTATGCTTTATTTTATAGGGAACTAATGGGATTTTCATACTACATACCAAAATTGAACTGGAATATTAAAGTGGCCGAAAAATGGCCACCTGAAAATTACACATTATTTTCTACTTCATTTCTCTAATAATAACTATCGATTATAATTAGAATTTTATCTCTTATCTATTTTCAGAAATTTCTGCATTTCAACCAGAATTTGTTGAAAGCATATCGAATGTATCAGTACCCGTGGGACGTGATGCCACATTTACATGCCACGTGCGACACTTGGGAGGCTATCGAGTGAGTCAATAAATGCTTACATAAATACGACGTCCATATGTACATACATATGTAGGTACATATTAGGGTTGCCATTTTTGAAATTGGAAAAATCAGTACATCGCACAGAGGGGTATTTGTCCAATTTAAGCGGCCAAAATTCGAATTTTCAAAACACACTTTTTTTTAACTTCCCACCGTAGGGTGAAGAGAATAGAATGCTTGACTAGATCCCGTTCTTTTTTAATTCCTTTTTGCTTTCGTTCGCTCTCGCCACGCAGTCAAAATTTCGTGTTGCTAATTGGGCATATGCTTTTTTGCTGTGTTTGAGACAAGTCAACTTGAGTAAAAGCGTGTTTTCAGTTTATGATTTTTATTAAAATTGATAATTGTAATGCAGGTAAATATGATATAATTCACATAGTTTAATAGGAATATAATATATTCTGGTACCGGCAGAGCTACATTGAAAATGATGGTATTTTTGTTAATTTTAATTGATTAAAAAAATTAACTATAGTCATAAAGTTGTATAACACCACTTAACGCAACTGAGATTCTCGCTCGGGTGTGTTAATTGATATTTCATGGATTGGAAACAAAAAAAAATTGGCTGCGGATATGTGCGGATGACTATTTTATGGCCCTTTGAAGTATGCTACTGCTGAAAAATGTACCAAAAATTCTGATGCTTTACTGTACCCGAAAAATAAAAATCCAGCAAGAAATCAAAAGCAAAATGGGCCTGATTGTGGATATTCCTAAACCTGGTTTCGGAAACAGTAATGACGCTGACACAAGCAGACGCTTTTTTTCCGATCCTAATTTGGCAGCAGAAATTACAGGAGTTGATCGAGACTTAATTTTTCGCTTGAAAGTTATATTGGAAGTAATATCCAGTTGCCATAAAATAGACACTGAAAAGTTTCACACCTATGCAACAGATACAGCGAAGATGTATGTTAAGTTGTACTCCTGGTACCCAATGTCTCCAACAATGCTCAAGATACTTGTTCATGGCCGAATTGTTATCGAAAGCGCTTTGTTGCCTATAGGACAGCTATCAAAAGAAGCAGCAGAAGCAAGAAATAAGCACTTTCGCCAATATTGTGAAAACTACGCCCGAAAATTTTCAAGAGAGTCCTGCAATAGAGATATAATTATTAGATTATTGCTAACTTCAGATCCTCTGTTAACGGGACTAAGACCAAAGCCGAAAAAAACACAAAATCCTTTCTCAAAGGAATGCTTAGAAATTCTTTTCCCAACCGAAGAATATGTATGAATTAAATAAAGAAGATATTTTCAGCTCAGGCAATGAAGAAATGGCCGATTGATTTTATACTTATATTTAAGAAATGCCTTAAATTTCAAACTTCTTTTCAATAAAAACAGAATTGTTTGTTAATTTTTCATACTGCATGACTTAGAATTTCTTTAAAAAGTATCCTCTTTTAATTGGTTTAAGGAAGCAGCCTCTTAATACCCTACGTCTTTTTGCTTGTTTATATAAATTTACAATTTTAAATGCCACAACATGTCTTTTCTAAATATTTTGCATACAAAATTCAATCAAAATAATTTTGGCCGCCTAGATTGGCCAAATACGCCTCTGTGCATCGTAAGAAAAATACCAGTACATGCGAAAAAAAACCAGTACACAAATTTTGACCCAAAATTTTATTAAATTCATAAGTTTTAAACGATTATTAAAACTAAAAGAAAATTATACATTAAAAATAATTCATTTTTCCATTTTTTAAGACAAGAACTTAACAAAATACATATAACAAAAACATCAGGTCAAATTATTAAAAATATGTAGATAGAAGTAATGTCATTGATCAGCACATTTGTTGTAAATGCACAAAATATTCTAAATTCATACAAATTATTGTCAATATAGTGAGGGTATTCACGAGGTCTCTTATCTAGCCATATGTCATAGGTTATAATTTTAAAACCCCTTAAAATTTTTAAGCTTTTGCATAGTTTCTATCGCGGGCCTTGAGGCGACCGAATCAGGATATTTTGAAACGTTTGTTTGTTATGTCTTTTGTTTTTGAAACGAAAAAACCTGACACTAAGTTTGTTTCTTAAGTATTTTGTTTTTGAAACGAAAAAACCTGACACTAAGTTTGTTTCTTAAGTCTTTTGTTTTTTTAAGTATTTAAATCGCCCAATGTATGTTAACCCCTAAAGTATGCTATTCATTTTGATTTCAATAACATACAGTATTGCCAGAAAAACAACGGAGTTATTAAACAAAATGTAATAATATAATTGCATAAGTTGATAAAAACTGCTATGCAGTAGCTTTACCGCGGCAGTTTCCGAGTGCCACATGTCTTTTTTGTTTATATTCTGTTTTGTTTGCATTGTTGGTTGTTTTGCTTATTTTATCTTATTTTACATGCAATTTTTGAACAAAAATGTGTTTTTTTAATACCAAATATGTCACCTTTGGTTTTAAGAGCATATTTTTTTGAATGTTTAGGTCAAATTTTCAGTTTTTTACTGCATTTTTTATGCGCATAAAACACTTTTTAGAGCATATGTTTGGTTTCTCTGATTATTACCAAGCCCAAGAAGTGTTAACGTTGGCAGTTGTGCAAAACGAAGACAAGTGAAGCAAACAATCCTGCGAGTGTTTTTATAGTCTTCTCTTTTTCGCAAAAGCAGCTTTTTCTTTTGAAAAGCACTAATGATACTTCTATTTAATTGAATACGAAGTATATGGTAAGTTAAGAGTAAATAAAAATAAAACGTAAGACTGAATTTTAACTGGGTGATTCATAACAAATCAAAAGTAATAAGGGAAGTAAGGCAATTTTAAACAAGTAAAATTATTTGGAGGCAAAATTTTAAAAAACCAGTGCATTTTCGTACTGATTTGTGTGTTATACATTAACCAGTACATTGATTAAAAACCAGTACGTGTACTGGTAAAATCAGTACGAATGGCAACCCTAGTACATATAGACACGTTATGCAATTTAAATACTCGCACTAACTCAACCTACGAGTACATTACCTAACAATATAATAAAATATTCATACATATATGAAGTTTTTTTGTAAGCTATTATTTCACTTGTGCATAACACGCTGTCATATATTCGTTCAAATATTACAACAATATAAACAGCAACAAAAAAGTACTTAATAACACATCAATTATATCATGCTCACAAACAAATACACAAACCATACACATCTTTATATGAACAGTCAACAAACGCACTTTTTATATTTACACTCCAGCAATAGCTGCCAGATTTTTTAGAGGTAATATCGTCACATATTTGGGCAAAAATCGTCATTATCGTCAATATAGCTTATTGAAATCGTCATAAAAACGTCAAATGAAAAAAAAACCGTTTTTTAACAACAAAAGAAGCAAAACATACAAAACTCTTAAATCGACAAATCTTATTAATAAATTGTTTTAAATACAGGGCTCAGATACTTCAATTACAATTCACAATAAAATCACATGTAAATAGATTGTATACTTTGAAAAAATAAAAAATTCAATCCTTAAGTAAATTTTTTTCAATTTAGTTAAATATGCATTTTAAATTTAATTTTTGGAAACACCTTTTCTAAAAATGTATCAAAACTACAATAAAATATAATTTTTTAATAAAATAGTCTGATATACATATACATATACATACGTGTATGTTTAATATATTTTACAAATTTATAGTGCACTTTTTTTTTTTTTTTTTTTTTGTTTTTTTTTTTTATAATTTTATTATTTATTGAATCTTTAATTATTCAAATTGAATTATCAATAAGTTTTTCAAATCTTAAATCTAATATTAAATATAAGTTTAGCCAATGCTAAACAAAATTTTTAATTTCAACGGTTAATTTTTGTTGTTTTACATCTCTCGTGAACGGCTGAGAAAAAGAGTATCCCTTCTTTTCAGCCGGGTGTGGCCTCTATAATGAAGAATATTGCGCGCAAGTGGATTTGGGTGCAACTCAAGTTTTTTTATATATTTTTTCGCGTGTTTTGAAAATACTGTCTTCACCAACGGAACGTCTAGGTCTTTATGAATTCGATGGTTTCTGACATACCAGGGGGCTGCTGTTATTGTATGTAGGATTTTATTCTGTCGCCTTTGAATTCTTTCGACATTCGATGCTGAGGCAGTGCCCCATAACTGGATTCCATAGGACCATATTGGTTTCAGGATCGCATTGTATAAGAGAAGTTTACAGTCAAGGCTTAGTATTGAGTTTCTTCCAATAAGCCAATTCATTTGGGCTGCTTTTAGTTTCATTTGTGTTAACTTTGCGTCTATATGCCATTTCCATGTTAAACGACGATCAAGATGAACGCCTAGATATTTCACTATAGTGTGTTGTGGTATAGTCTCGGTGTTAATTTTTATACGCCATTGTTTGAGCCATTTTTCCAGTTTGGATATATATTCTTGTAAGTTGCGGGAAGCTTCTACAGGATTTTCGTGAACGCTTAGAAAGGCTGTATCATCCGCAAATGTTGATGTATGAATGTTACTGCTTAACGGTAAGTCAGAGGCATATATTAAATAAATTAAGGGTCCGAAGATACTGCCTTGAGGGACTCCGGCTTCAGTCGACTGCGGAGGGCTTAAAAAATTGCCTTCCCTAACTACAAATTTCCGTTCCATTAAATAGCTTTTTAAAAGCTTTACGATGTTTGCTGGTAGATTTTGTGTTAATTTGTTGAAAATACCTTCGTGCCATACTTTATCGAAAGCTTGTGAGACATCAATAAAGAGCGCAGAGCAGTATTTCTTTTTTTCAAAAGTGTCTCTAACGACATTCACAAGTCTGTGAGTTTGTTCAATTGTGTTATGTTGTCTGCGAAAACCGAATTGATGATCTGGAATACATCCATTACTAGTCACTATAGGCATCAGCTTGCTCATATACAGCTTTTCAAATAGTTTTGAAATGTTAGACAGTAAACTAATAGGCCGATAGGATTCAACCTTTGTATGATCCTTGCCGGGCTTTGGTATCATAGTAATTAGCGAAACCTTCCATTCTTTAGGATAGTGTTCTAGGCGTAGAATACTGTTAAAAATGAATAGTATTATTCTTTTTGCAGTGTAAGACAATTCTTGAAGCATTTTGTTGCTTATTTTGTCGACACCTGGGACTTTTCTGGTGTTAAGACTAGTAATAGTATTTTCAATCTCCGTCATGTTAAATCTCATCCGTATTTCTGGTAAAGGGACGACTGGTGGCAGTTCAACAATATCAGCAGAAATATTCGGAGTGAAAACTTTTTCTAAGTGTTTAACAAAAAGTGCATGCCATCTGGCTGTAACTCGACTCTAAATATTGGTTGGGGGATTTTTTCTCTATTTTTAATGTTTGAGACATTTTTCACCTTGTAGCCACTATTTTCAAGGCCAGACTTGACCTCTTCTGGATCCACGCTAGAGTCTATACCTTTTATTACGACTGTTAGACCTTTAGCACTCTTTAATTGGTACGTGTAGAAGTTTTTATTTTTAGATTCTAAATCTAAAACAAATTTTCGGTAATTATTTTCATGAGCTACCTGAAATTTTGTTTCATTGATGTTTCCGCGCTTAATTGGAGTTACATAAAACTCATTTTCTCCAATTAATGAGATAAGACTTTTAACCAGCAAACTGGAATTCTGCTCTCTTAAATATATAGTGCACTTAACCATATTAATTAATTCAGGTACATCTGCTACATCATAGCAGCTACATATGTATGTATGTTTAATCTTTTGTGTATAATATTGCTTCCAAAGACGACTTTTTCAATGAATTTCATACTTTAGTCTTAGTTATGTTTACCTGACTAATTATTATTTCCACATTTTCTGAAGAATGTGGTTAAAGTAGGAATTTTGTAATAAATTTGGGCAAAACCGGAAAAAAAGACTAGAATCCCTAGTTTGCATCTCTGATATTTTTTTTCCAAAAATCCAATAGTTATATGTTTTTATCAGGACAATAATTTTAATTGTCTGAACTCAGTTTCTAGCTCTTGGCTTTCACTTTCTTCAACAAAATAGGAAAATTTTTTTATAATTTCAGAAAACAAACTTTTTTCTACATTAATAATATTAAATGGATTAATTTGTTTGTTTGTTTGTTAGTTTGTTTGTTTATTTAAGTCTATAGTCGTCTCTGGCAAATATTCCTAAATAAATGTCTTCAAAAAATTGTTTTTGTGTTAATAATCAATTAATAAAAATTTTCAGTTTTAAAGAAATTAGTTTTTAAAAAGTTTCTCGTTACAATTTTCAGCAGTTCAAGATTGCTTTAGTACAAATAAAAGTTGCAAACTTGAATTATTTAAAATCGTCAAAATTAGGATATAAATCCATCCATCGTCACTATATCATTTTTAGGACCCAAAATCGTCAAAATGACGTTAAATTGTCAAATCTGGCAGCTATAATTACAGCATCCGTTGCGGGTTGAAGAGAAAAATAGGTAGTGAATCCATCCACAACATGTTGTAGCAGTAAATCATTTTTGTGAATTTAAAAAAACATGTTAAGCAAAACTAATGGTTTTATACAATTATTCTATGTACATATTGTAAATACACGCAAACATACACACACCCATAAGTACGTATTTACAAATATTCAGTTTAAGCAGAATGGGATTTTTAAAAAATTCAACAAACTCATTTATAGCAATTTTGATTTTTTATTTCTTCATATATGTATGTATGTAATAAATATCATTATTTTTGCTCTTCTTTTCAGGTTGGTTGGCTTAAAGCGGATACAAAAGCTATACAAGCCATTCACGAGAATGTTATAACACATAATCCACGCGTAACTGTTAGTCATTTAGATCAAAACACATGGAATTTACATATAAGAGCTGTAACAGAGGAAGATCGTGGTGGATATATGTGTCAATTAAATACGGATCCAATGAAAAGTCAGGTAAATGACAGAAATTTCCTCGCATAATAATTCACCAGCATTAAAGTCCGCGTTTTCCGTTTGTACGATAAATCGTCGATTCCTTCTAAAATAATTGTCCAAACTGTCTTATATGTATATGACCTGTTGTTGTATGTTGAAACAATTTTACTATTATCCCATTCTTTAAGAGTTCTCCTAAATAAAACCAATTCACCCTCCTTCAGTGCCGACAAAGGCCTAGCAGTCCTGTCGTAATAAAATTCCTGTTTTTTTCTTTTCCTTTCTATTCTGTGCCGAAATTCCCGTTAATCTATATTGTTTGATTTTATAAGTGATCCTGATACTGGAAGTTTTGTTTTTAAAAGTTTACCGAAGCTCAGACGGAGCAAGACGCATATCTGCTAACGGACTCGTGTTGTATTCTAGCAATCGGTGCTGAAATTGAGTCTCGTCATTTGTTTTCGCACAGCGCTTGAGGATATTTTTTGAGATTGACACACCCTTGATCCAAATATTATCACACTTAATTATTGTCGGGTATCCTATGCTATCGAATATGCCGCAAACAACCTTAATAATGTGAGTCGATGTTTTCATTAGAATAGGCACGAGATCAGGGAGTTCGAGTAAGTGTCAACAATTGCAATATAGTTTCGACCGGCAAACTCAAATATATCCATAGCCACTATATGAAACGGATAATTTGGAATCTCTTCCTGACGCAGTGGTTTCTTTTGATTGTTCCTATGAAAACTTTGCAGGGCGACACTAATTTGTCTATTCATGCCAGGCCAATAATAGAGTCTTCTTACCCGCGCCAGCGTTTTTCTATACAAAGATGTGAGGCATGTAGCCACATTGATATCTCTTGCGTTGCATTCCTGTTGGTATGACTAATCTATGGTTTAAAAATAAAAATCCGTCCTCTACATGTAATTCTGATTTTGATTTATGAAATTTCTGACCTAATTCGTCAAGTTGACAGAACCTGGGCCAACCATTTTCGACATATTTACAGATTTGTAAATACAATTGGTCGCCCCCTAATATCTCACGATAGTAACAGTAATACAAACAGATTTAGTTATTGAGTTTATAACTCCCGTCAAACCCTCTATTTCCGAAACTTCCGACAGTTCTGCCCTTGATAAGCAATCCGCCACTAACATTTTCTTCCCTGGTTTTTATATATAACCCTCATAAATGGATATTTTAATAAAAACATAAACATGCGTTGAAGCCGCATCATCACGTTATCAATATCTCGCTTGACCAGTGTTTCTAAAGGTTTGTGGTCAGATTCCACAGTAAACTCCCGGCCATACAAAAAGAAATGAAATATCTTGCACGCGAACACAATGGCTAGCAGTTCTTTTTCAATTTGCGTCCATTTTTGTTCATTCTTACTCAGAGTTCTGGATGCAAATACCACTGGGTGACCGTTTTGAATTATTAGGCAACCTAATCCGTCCTTGGACGCATCTGTTTGCACTATTATTGGCAATTTTGGATTAAAAATCGGCCAACACTGGCTCAGATGTTACTATTCTCAGTATGTTCTCGAACTCTCTATCATGGTTCCCTGTCCATTCAAATTCTAACTTGCTGCAACTGTGCTGATTCCTTCGAAAGATTCGGAATAAATCTTGCCAAATACTTAAGCTGGCCCAATAATCTCAGCACATTTCTTTACTCTCCGGTTTTTTCATCTTTAATATTGCTTCCCTGTATTTGAGTCCGCCCTAATGTTTCCTTCGCATAAAATATTCCCCATAAATTTCACTTCTCTTTCCATGTATTGAATCTTTTCCGGATTAAATTTAGTGTCATTATCCCGTGCCTAGTCATCACCATGTCCATTAACCAAACAAGTTCTTCTTCACTATCTGCACATACGACTATATCATCAAAGTAAAGCAGTACTTCCTCGACATCTCCAAAAATTCTGACCATTTCCTGTTGAAACATTTCTGGCGCACAATTAAGGCGAAATGGCACACGTATAAGCCTGAACCTCCCAAAAGGAGTCAGAAATGTTGTTAAATTAGAACTATTTTTATCTAGCTCCATGTGCCCCAGGTGTCGACAAAATAAGCAACAAAATGCTTCAACAACTGCCTTATATTGCAAAAAGAGTTATACTCTTCATTTTTTATAGTATTCTACGGCTGCAATACTATCCTGCAGAATGGAAGGTTTCGATGATTATTATGATACCAAAGCCCGGCAAGGATCATACGAAGGTTGAATCCTATCGGCCTATTAGCTTATTACCCAACATTTCAAAACTATTTGAAAAGCTGTATATGAGCAAGCTGATGCCTATAGTGACTAGAAGTGGATGCATTTCAGATCATCAATTCGGTTTTCGCAGACAACATAGCACTATTGAACAAACTCACAGACTTGTGAACGTAGTTAGAGACACCTTTGAAAAAAAGAAATATTGCTCTGCGCTCTTTATAGATGTTTCTCAAGCTTTCGATAAAGTATGGCACGAAGGTCTTATCCACAAATTAACACAAAATCTCCCCGCAAACATCGTCAAGCTTTTAAAAAGCTATCTAGAGGAACGAAAATTTGTAGTTAGGGAAGGCAATTTTTTAAGCCCTCCGCAGTCGATCGAAGCCGGAGCTCCCCAAGGCAGCATCTTCGGTCCCTTACTTTATTTAATTTATGCCTCTGACTTACCGTTAAGCAATAACATTCATACATCAACATTTGCGGATGATACAGCCTTTCTAAGCGTTCACGAAAATCCTGTAGAAGCTTCCCGCAACTTACAAGAATATATATCCAAATTGGAAAAATGGCTTAAACAATGGCGTATAAAAGTTAACGAGCAGAAATGTGTACAAGTCACTTTTACGTTGCGAAGAGAAACATGCCCGCCTATACAAATCAACACCGAGACTATTCCGCAACATACTGTAGTCAAATATTTAGGCGTTCACCTTAATCGCCGTTTAACATGGAAATCGCATATAGACGCAAAGTTGATGCAAATGAAATTAAAAACAGCCCAAATTAATTGGCTTATGGGAAGAAATTCTATACTGAGCCTAGACTGTAAACTTCTACTATACAACGCGATCCTGAAACCAATATGGTCCCATGGAATCCAGCTATGGGGCACTGCCTCAGCATCGAATGTAGAAAAAATTCAAAGGCGACAAAATAAAATTCTACGTACAATAACTGCAGCCTCCTGGTATGTCAAAAACTATAGAATTCATAAAGATCTAGACGTTCCGTTGGTAAAGACAGTATTTTCGAAACACGCAAAAAAATACATTAAAAAACTTGAGTTGCACCCAAACCCACTTGCGCGCAATATTCTAGAGTATAGAGGCCATACCCGGCTAAGGCGGAGGGACACTCTTTCTATCAGCCGTACACGAGAGATGTAAAACAACAAAAATCAACCGTTGTAACTAAAATTTTGTTTAGCATTGGCTAAACTTATATTCAATATTTTTAGATTTAAGATTTGAAAAGCTTATTGATGTTTCAATCAGTACTGATTTCAAGGCCGCTACACCTCTCATCAGCGTTCAATTGTCCATCTTTACAATTTTCGTAAAGTGGATACTAATTGAGAAGAATATCAACTATTTAACCAGTTTTCAACAGAAATAGATTATGAGAATTAATTTTTAATTAAATTTTTATTCTACAAAGAAACAGTCCTGGTTAGTACGAAATTCCCTCATTACTGTTTGGAACTAATAATCAACACAAACTCATAGTCCGTTATCATCAAAGTATTCTACTTTGTATTTTGACGTTTTTGTTGTTTTCACTCTATATTAGGGAAATTCACATATTACTGTGACCCCTGTTATTGGGGTATTTATAGCTCGTGCCCAAGCGGAATTAATATTTTTTATATTATTATTATTACGAATAAAGTAATAATTATTTGAACTTATATTGATTTACATATGAAAAGTAATATTATCAGGCTCAAGTTCAGTTTTATTGAATTAATGAAAATTCAAAATTACTAAGAGTTTTTTGTGTTGGAAAATATTATTATTTATATCCAATCAGTTTTTAGCAGAACGTTTAGTACTGATTTCAATTGAGAAGAATATCAACTATTTAACCAGTTTTCAACTAGTATCCACTTTACGAAAATTGTAAAGATGGACAATTGAACGCTGATGAGAGGTGTAGCGGCCTTGAAATCAGTACTAAACGTTCTGCTAAAAACTGATTGGATATAAATAATAATATTTTCCAACACAAAAAAAAACTCTTAGTAATTTTGAATTTTCATTAATTCAATAAAACTGAACTTGAGCCTGATAATATTACTTTTCATATGTAAATTATTAATTACTCTTAAACTGAACACTAAAACAATAGAAAGCAAGCACTTGATAAGTTGCAACATGCGTAGCAACATTATCTAGCTGCAAAGTAAAGTTACATTATATTATTAATACTCAATTATAATTTTTTTTTGCATCTGAATACCCTACAAAAAAATCATTGATAATATGCCACCTAGTTTTTGTTTGGCATTCTTATTGTTTCATACTAATGTGTATTGAAGAATTTACGTTATATTTTTCCAATATTATTTTTGTTAATGACTAGTTACATTATTCGTAAAATAATACCTTTTATTAAACTAACGCTAATTTCTATGAATTCAAGTTGAATAAATTACTTATTTCTTTAATATGGATTTCTAATAAGTTAATGTTTTCTTACTGATGTGAAGGAAATGAAGTAATTTCTCTGTATGATCTAGGCAAATAACTATAGGCCGCCTAGATCAAAGGTAGGGTGGGTTAAGAGGCATTTTTTCTCTCCAATTACATCTAGGAGAGAATAAAATTATATCAATTTCATGGTTGAGTTTGTTGTAGTTTATCAGTTTTGTTAATCTTAAATGGGGTTCATTATAACATCGTTCTGACTAAAGATCAACACCCAGTCCATTTTATTGTAGTTTTCGGGAGTCTATAATATTATTTGTGTGATGGAATGAACTCTTTTCTTGGAAAGAGAGATAGCAGGAACAAGAATCCACCCCCCGGCTGATAGCTAGCCTTATCAATGGCTCCCATCCGTTCCTCATTCTCTAGTAGAGCACCAATCGCCAAGGAGACATTGCTGCTTATAAAGCAGTAGTCATTTTATGATAGTTTGTTCATTACACACCCTGAACACATCCTCGTACCTACCCATGAATTTTTCTCTTAACCCTCCAACTAAGATACTATTTACATCCTCCCGTTTTATTAACCAAAATTTTTGACATGTTTCTAATCCAAGTATCGGTTGACTTCCTTTATCAACAACAACAAACTTGGCTGGCCTGCTGATTCCACATTGAATATCAACACAGTTAAGATAACAAAAAACAAAATTTTTTATTATGTTGTTATTATAGTCTACAATTGCAAAATTAATTTTTGGGTTATACACTTCAATTCCCAATTCTTTAACTATATAGACTGGTTAACTGGTTGACTAGTAGGCAGTTGATATCTGCCCCAGTATCCAACTTAAAAACGACCATTCTATCCTTTATCATAGGTCTTTGTCCACTGCTTATTAAACGCTTCAGTAGTACTTAGCCTAATAATACAATTTTTACTCAATTTTTTTTGGGTCAGTTTCAACACTCGTAGTGAACAGACGCGTTTTTATAATCGTCGCAACTGAATATAAAAAAAAAAATTAAAAAAAAATATTTTCAAGTCACAAAAAATATAAAAAAAACAAAACATTTATTGAACAGTTATTTTACTGGTTTTATTTTTTGCTTGTGTGTAATATACATAAATATTTGCATACACAAACTAATATAAGTGAAAATAAAAAAAAGAGTTCATCTTCTGACAAAAACAACAATAATCCTACAAGCAGTAGGAATGTACAACATATAACTTTAGTTGCTGATGACGACAATAAAAAAAATGAATTAAACAAAAACCTGAATTTAACAGAAAACACAAATACTCATGCACGATCATTATCTCTGAACATGTTAAATAGTGATCAAGAAGCAACAAAAATTGCACCCATCAGCAAACTTGTCAGCTTAGCTGTACAAACAAACAAACAAACAATAAGTAACAAGGTGACCAACGTGCTCAAATTGGTAGATGCGGTGAGTAAAATAAATGATAATAAAATTCAAACAGGAATGGACAGATACATAACCGTGTTAAAAAGGGGAAGAAGTCCAAAATCAGCTCAAATTGCTTCAACAGCGAAAGTTCCCAGAGATGGAAAAAACAATATAATAAATTCCGAAAATCGTTTCGCGATTTTATCTGAACAAGGCGATGAAGACACAACTGCAACAAGTTCGAGTAAGCCCCCACCCATATATTTAAGAGAGCAGAATTCCAGTTTGCTGGTTAAAAGTCTTATCTCATTAATTGGAGAAAATGAGTTTTATATAACTCCAATTAAGCGCGGAAACATCAATGAAACAAAAATTCAGGTAGCTCATGAAAATAATTACCGAAAAATTGTTTCAGATTTAGAATCTAAAAATAAAAACTTCTACACGTACCAATTAAAGAGTGCTAAAGGTCTAACAATCGTAATAAAAGGTATAGACTCTAGCGTGGATCCAGAAGAGGTCAAGTGTGGCCTTGAAAATAGTGGCTACAAGGTGAAAAATGTCTCAAACATTAAAAATAGAGAAAAAAATCCCCCAACCAATAT
The DNA here is from genome assembly GCA_947311025.1 of Lypha dubia. Classification (NCBI taxonomy): domain Eukaryota; kingdom Metazoa; phylum Arthropoda; class Insecta; order Diptera; family Tachinidae; genus Lypha; species Lypha dubia. Next base: position 31,328,552 of record OX371262.1, on the reverse strand, counting down.
TTAGAGTCGAGTTAGAGCCAGATCGAAGAGTTACTGTTGAGCTTCCACATAAAAGAGCTGGACCTGTTCAATGCCTGAACTGCCAAGAATTTGGGCACACGAAGACTTATTGCAAGTTGCCTACAGTCTGCGTTGTATGTAGTGAGTTACACAGTACTGCTAACTGTGATAAAATAAAAGGTGATCCCAAGGCGAAAAAATGTGGCAATTGCGGCGAAAATCACACTGCCAACTATAGAGGCTGCCCCCTTTACTCGTTTTTTAAGAATTCATCAACCAAAAAACCAATGCTACTCCCGCTCAGCCTAAAACCCCTATTAACTATCCACAGTTACCTCAACCGTCCACCAGCCAAAATCAATTTTCAAACATTTTCAAGTCTAACGCGACTAGTGCTCAACAACAATCTAACGACAAATTTTCAGACGCTGGTATTTTAAAAAGCAATCAGAGTACGGCGCAAAAAACCGTAAATGTAAATGAAGATTCGGGTATAATTTTAGTCGTATTGAAGCCTCAATTGAGAGCTTAATACAAACTGTAAATACATTTACTCTCAACATGTCCTGTATGATGCAGGAAATGTTGAAAATGCAGTATACCTTGTTGCAGGCTGTACTAAGCAAACCATGAACTTAAAAATCTGTTTTTGGAACGCAAACGGCATCTGCCAACATAAAAACGAAATGGAATATTTTTTTCAGGATAAACAAATCGATGTTATGCTTATCTCAGAAACTCATTTGACATCTCGAAGCTGTTTCAGAATTACTGGATATAATTTTTACGACACCAAGGATCCTCGTGGCAGAGCTTGTGGTGGTTCGGGAATCCTAATAAAAACGCGAATAAAACACCACCTGTTGAATGATTTTTGTGAAGATTATCTTCAAGCAACGAACATCTGCATCGAAACTTACTATCAAAAACTTGTAATATCATCTGTCTATTCGCCCCCCAGATTCTCAATTACCGAGAGTCAATATACGGCTTTTTATAAATCACTTGGCCTCCGTTTTCTAGCAGCTGGCGACTACAATGCTAAACACACATTCTGGGGTTCACGTTTAATCACTCTTAAGGGACGAATTTTGTTCGACACAATATCTAAAATGGGTTTGAATGTAGTTTCAAGTGGACAGCCAACATATTGGCCAATAGATCGACAAAAAATTCCTGATGTTATCGACTTTGGAATTGTGAAAGGCGTGCCCAGCGAGATGGTTAAAGTTGAAGCATCTTTGGACTTATCTTCAGACCACTCGCCTACTATTGTCACTATTTACTCACACACAACATGTGATTTAGCGACGACATCTGCACGTATTAACTGGCTGAAATACAGAAAATATCTAAATGCTCATTGCTCGGAAAAAATGCCGCTGAGAACACCTTCAGACATAGACGATTCTCTCAGGTTGTTTGAAGCGCATGTTAAACAAGCTGCTTGTAATGCTACTTCAAATGAAATAAACCAACCAGTGAGATTTAACAAAAATTTTTCTGTAGATATAGAAAGGCTATTGATTGAAAAACGGCGAGCTCGACGAGAATGGCAGCGCTACAGATCGCCTCAGCTAAAATTAAGGCTTGAGAAGTGTACCAAGCAGCTTAGGAAAGTTTTGCAAACTCAAAAAACAGCTTCCCTTCAAAAATTCCTTCAAGAGCTAGATGCAACACCACAAACAGATTATTCACTGTGGCGTGCAGCCAGAGGACTAAAAAGGCCGGTGATATGAAAACCCCCATTACGAGCCCGTAATGGTTACTGGGCAAAAACTGATGCTGAAAAAGGTGCACTTTTTGTTAAAGTTTTCACTCCGAATATTTCTGCTGATATTGTTGAACTGCCACCAGTCGTCTCTTTACCAGAAATACCGATGAGATTTAACATGACGGAGATTGAAAATACTATTACTAGTCTTAACACCAGAAAAGCCCCAGGTGTCGACAAAATAAGCAACAAAATGCTTCAAGAATTGCCTTATATTGCAAAAAGAATTATACTATTCATTTTTAATAGAATTCTACGGCTGCAATACTATCCTGCAGAATGGAAGGTTTTGATGATTATTATGATACCAAAGCCCGGCAAGGATCATACGAAGGTTGAATCCTATCGCCCTATTAGTTTATTGCCCAAAATTTCAAAACTATTTAAAAAGCTGTATATGAGCAAGCTGATGCCTATAGTGACTAGAAGTGGATGCATTCCAGATCATCAATTCGGTTTTCGCAGACAACATAGCACAATTGAACAAACTCACAGACTTCTGAATGTTATCAGAGACACTTTCGAAAAGAAGAAATATTGCTCTGCGCTCTTTATAGATGTTTCTCAAGCTTTCGATAAAGTATGGCACGAAGGTCTTATACATAAATTAACGCAAAATCTACCCGCAAACATTGTTAGGCTTTTAATAAGCTACCTAATTGAATGAACATTTGTAGTTAGGGAAGGCAATTTTTTAAGCCCACCGCGGTCGATCGAAGCCGGAGTTCTGTAATAAACAATTAAAATTTTTTTTTATCCGCACCGCCTCATTAAATTTTTTTTTACTATCACTTTGTTAAGGGGGTAATCATTTTATATGTAAAAATTTTTCTTATATACGACTGCCGATGGAGAAAGATATCACAGTTGCGAACCATTTATATTTAACAGACACATAGATATTTAAAGTTAACAGAAGCATGTAAAATATTATGCAGTGGAATGTTCTCGTTATATACAGAAGTTGCTTGGCGTAGTAAAGCTGGTTTAACATTTTTATCGGGCGTAGTGTTGGTAAACGATATCACCAGTCATAGTGTTGCACAAAAGGGTAAAAAGGGAAATTTATAAGTTATATTTGAACACGTCATACCTCAAATTGCTTCGGCACTAGTCTACTTGTTTCGGCACCAACAAATTTTACTTCCTTTTTCTGGGGATCTCGAAGCTGAAAAAACGTGTCTAGCAAGCTAATCCAAAATTTTCATTACATCGAAATCGTTGAGAATATCATTGTCTAGGATTAAAAATATTAAATATCTCAAGCAAAACACATTTTCTCCAGCCATTATTAAAGACAAAGCTGCGAGAAGTTACTTTTCCATGTTTGAAATTGTACAAAGTGCGAAATAACGTCAACGTGTCAGCTTTGTTGTTCACAAAAACCTAAAATAGTTTTATTGATAAATTGTCCAAAGTAAAAGACACCCAAGAACAAATTTAAATTGCGTTACGCTTAACGCTACCGAAGAACATTTGCGGTAAGAAAGAAATATTTATGTTTCAAACCACATGTTTTACCCAAATCTTCATTATTTTGCCAGATTTATAAATCGTCAAATGTTCTTGGCTATCCTACTAAAATCCCACCAAGGCCATATTGGTATCATTATTGGTCATCACAAAGATTACGACTTAAACCTTGTCATCAAACCACTGAACCTGTGCAACTTATTCCACGACATACGTATGATAAAGCAGATATAACAGCTACATTCATCGATACAGAGGAGTAGAATAGCGCAAGTGAAAGCATAATAAGAATCAAGAAAGAAAAATTATTTAAAAGTATTAATTTAAGAAGTTATGTAAGACAGTTGTCTTATATTAAACAGTGGAAAGAGAAGGTAAATGCTAAAAGTTTTCCACTTAATTCAAGAAAGAGCAGCAAAAGAAACTTTATATTGCATATAGTTAAATAATAGCTGGAGGTAAATTCGTGCATATATGAACGATTACATGAATGCTTATGCTTGCGTATATACATTTATACATATATACATATATGCACATTATATAAGAACAGATGTAGGTGTATGTAGGTATATACATACGTCCGTACATATGTGCATATAAGTACATATTTACATAAAATTCGATAGCAAAATGTTAATGTAAGTTTCTTTTAATTATCATCGGGTTGCAAGAACTTCATTGTGTAGATCAATTTTAACATCTCTAGCTCATCAATCACCGCGTTTTTACTTGACCATTACTGCTCGTGGAGGCCTCAACGATCCAGGATATTAAGTGGTAAGTGAGAAAATTTCGTAAATATTTAAAGGTTTATTTTGATCTACATAGCAAATCTTGCAAACAGACATTTAAAATAAAGAAAGAATAACAAAATTAACATACATAAATAATCAATGTAAGTCAAGAAAAATCAATGATATAAATTCGAGTTTATCCAATAACCAGTTTTTTTTAGTAAGGATTTTGTTTTTCTTTCTTTTATTCCACATTATGTTCTTGCTTATGTGCTTACTTACCCGTTCATTGATTTTGTTTTGCTATGAAATTAAAGTAGTTTTTGGTAAGATTCATGATCCAAAGTACTTCTAAGTCATTGAATTGTTTATAATATTATTTATCTTAATTAACGTTATTATACTATGAATTAATAAAAAAAAAAAATAATCTTTATAATGAATTGCTAAAAGTTATAAAGCTGTCTTTCTGTGTGTATTGATGAGGGTAGTGTAATTTAAATGTGGGTCCTTAGGAATAAACATAACGTGCCCCCTGAGGAATTGGTAGGTGTGGGCTTTGAGGCACAGATCTCATGAACATCGTAGAGATCCAATGAAAAGTTTTATGACCAGTATACTCAGCATAGCTTTATTCTCTTTTTATTTTATTTTGTTTATACTATGGTTAACCTAGGCCCCGTTTAACGTTGTTTCTTAGTTTTAATTTTTTTAGTTTACTTAAAGGGAGTCTATATAAAACAAGTAATGATAATGAGGCGAGCGATAGATGACAAGAACTCCCCCGAACCGGCTGATCGCTAGCGACTATAAGGCTCCTGCCGTCAACTTTCGCATTGTCTTTAAATAAATAAGGCTTAGTACTTTAAGTTTCAAGCCTTGTGCAAAATAAGTTCTACTCCATATAAAAAAGGAACAAATACATTACATTACAGTTCCCGAAGGCAGTATCTTCGGTCCATTACTTTATTTAATATATGCCTCTGACTTACCGTTAAGCAGTAACATTCATACATCAACATTTGCCGATGATACAGCTTTTCTAAGCGTTCACGAAAATCCTGTAGAAGCTTCCCGCAATTTACAAGGGTATATATCCAAATTGCAAAATTGGCTCAAACAATGGCGTATTAAAGTTAACGAGCAGAAATGTGTGCACGTAACTTTTACGTTGCGCAAGGAAACATGCCCGCCTAAAAAAATTAACACCGAGACCATACCGCAACACACTGTTGTCAAATATCTAGGCGTTCATCTTGATCGTCGTTTAACATGGAAATCGCATATAGACGCAAAGTTAATACAAATGAAATTAAAAGCAGCCCAAATGAATTGGCTTATTGGAAGAAATTCTTTACTAAGCCTTGACTGTAAACTACTATTATACAACGCGATCCTGAAACCAATATGATTCTATGGAATCCAGTTATGGGGCACTGCCTCAGCATCAAATGTCGAAAAAATTCAAAGGCGACAAAATAAAATTCTACGTACAATTACAGCAGCCCCCTGGTTTGTCAGAAATCATCGGATTCATAAAGATCTACATAGATGTTACGTTGGTGAAGACAGTATTTTCAATAAACGCTAAAAATATATAAAAAAAAACTTGAGGTGCACCCAAATGTACTTGCGCGCAATATTTTAAATTATAGAGGCCACACCCGGCTGCAAAGGAGGGATACTCTTTTTCTCAGCCGTACAAGAGAGATGTAAAACAACATAAATTAACCGTTGAAATTAAAAATTTTGTTTAGCATTGGCTAAACTTATATATAATATTTTTTAGATTTAAGATTTGAAAAACTTATTGATAATTTAATTTATAATTGAAGATTCAATAAATAATAAAATTATCAAAAAAAAAAAAAAAAAAATATCACCTCAGTTGATGGCTGCTACTCTTTGTCTTCCTTCATTGGCATTATTTCCACTGAATTGTTTTTTTGGTTTCCGGCACATTCGTTGGAAATGTTCCTTTTTTAAGCACGAGTGGCACGTAACATCTTTAGCTCTGCATTCGTTTACATGGCTGGCATTCCATGGTCCTCTACAATTAAAATATACTTGGTTGATTGGCCCACTGCTATCACTTGTTCTGATGACGTTTATAGTTTGTTGTTTTGCATCCAATATACTCTTGTTTGTATTTGACGCCTCATGTTTTTACACATTTCGATAACCCGAGCCAATGGTTCATCTCTGCCATCTAATAATTTAAGTTGTAATTTCTTATCGTAGACTCCCACAATAATTCTATCCCGTAGCATTCGGTCTTCATACAACTTGCCGCACTCACATTTGTACTCACAATTGCGTAATTGAGTATGCAGTTCAGTTTCGAACTCCGTGACTGCTTGTCCCTCTTTTTGAGCCATCACATTGAACTTATAGGACTCCATTACCACATTCCGTTGTGGTAGACAATGTTGCTCAAATTTACTTAAGACCTTATCAAGAGTACGTTGAGTCACAATTTCACCAACTGTTTTTGTTCCTAGCAACGAACTTTGAATACCGGTATTGCAAATATTGTCGCCCTCAGTTTCAATAAGCCAAATAAAATTTGCGATTTTGGTATCTTCAGCTTCTGCTGCCTTGCAACTAGCGATCATGTATACCATGAAATTTCGCTTCCAGTCCGGCCATTCCTTTGCAAGGTTAGAACAGTCTAGCTCACATGTGTAATGGACAAAATTGTTGTTGGCCTTTGTCGCTCTATCGAGGAATTCGAGACCGAGTAGGAGCCTTTGATAACCGCTAGCTGTCGGCCGTGTGGGGGGGTTCTGGCTCTTCGAATCCTCGGTTTGTCTACATAAATAAATTTATAGACTCCTAAAAAAATTCTGTTGAAAATAAAAAATAATTAGATGGACCAAGCGTTGATCTTTGTAAATACAAACGATGTTAACGAAACCCCTATGAGATCAACAAGAGCTAAAACTATTATATATATGATCAGCCATAAAAAAAGAAAGAAAAAGAAATTGCTATCCCTGTTAGAAATGGGCAGCCATACGCCTCAGAACCCTCCCAACCTTTGACTTTAGCGGCGTGAAAAAATTTTACTAAAGTCCCACCACGTTTTGGCTACTCTAAAAATGCATCACATCGTAAAGAAAATATGTAAATTTAGTTCTCCATTATTGGATTATTACAATTCTTTATTTCATAATTTTTCAAAAGATTCTTTTTACTTACACGGTAAGTATAGCGCGAACAAATTAAATAATTTTAAGTATGATTTAATAATTCATGTTAGAAATGACTTCAAAAATTAGAATTACAATTATTGACTATTACTATTGGAAACTATCAAATGGATGTATATTAATTAATCTGTATAACGTAAAACAAAACCAAAGATTTTATATGATTGTGTTGAAATATCACATAAAGATGATTTTAACAGTTAACAGTGTATGTATTTTCATTTGATGTATGCTAACATATTCCAGAGCGGAGAATGTTAATTACAGCCCATGAAATGTTAATGTTAAAGGTTGGTGTTGTTGTTGGTGTAACTTAAAGCTTAATTTAATCAAGTATTGCTTTTGTATGTTTTGATAATGTTTTTTTTTTCTTTATCGATTTTATCTGTTGGTTTTGCTTTGCTTATAATAATTGGTTTTGCTTTGCTTATAATAATTTAACTAACCAAAAAGAATAAGGGTATTCACTCACCAAGTTACAATGATGTTTTCCGCAGTTATTGTAAAGGCCTCTGCAATTTGCTGGGGTTGTTATTTCTTTATGTTGATGACTGTTTTATATATGAAGTTAATATTTAAAGGGTGATAATTTCCATGAATTATATTATTTCTGGCTTTTTGTAACTTAACTACGTAAATAGAAATGAATGCTGTCTTTTTAAGGGCCAAAAGTTATATCGCACGATTTAAATCTAGGTACATACATATATATACATATATGCACATAGATGGATGTAGCGTAATTTTAATCAATGGGTTTTATTTCATTGAAGATCGTATATCAATAGTAATAGTTATATTTTAATAAATTATCGAATTCTATTTTAGCATAAGGAAATTTATATTTAGTAATACCAGTAAACTATAATACTACGTTCCTTTAAAAATTACACTATCCCTCGAATTGGCAAGGTGGCTGTGGGAATTACGAGATGATCTGGACGGAATCAAAGTACTTGCGCAAATTTATTTGTGATTCCCTGGTGATGAATTTTAGGAGTTATGAAGTGGCGTTGGCCAATGAATTTGCTCTATCTGTTGATGATTTGTGTGTGCTATGTATGTACGAATTTTTCGTGATGTGCTCTTGGTTATGTGCTGTTAATCTTTACATCTCAATTACATTTGTCCATTGTCTTAAAGCTTTTTATTGCTGTCTGTTACTCAGATTGCACTTTATAAAATCTGGATAACCAAATGACCAGTACATAAGTAGTATGCAATAAAATACAATTAAACGAACGGTGATGGCGCATACAATGAGTCCACCACGTTGATATGACCACTTTTTTGTAATTATGATAATTTGTAAGTGCGAAGCAGGTAAAGAGGCTGATTAGGCGAATGTGTCAATAGCACGATAGGTAACCTGTATTCACCAGATACAGGAACGAACGGAGTATTCAATTCCGATATGGATTATAGGAAATCTAGATGGTGTATTTCCATTAATTTATGTCTTTAGAAAGCACTTTGAAGCGATGACGATGTGAATTGGTTCGCAATTAAAACAGAAAAGATCTTACAAAAAGAAAATAGCTATTATCATACCCTCGTGTTTTATTCTTGTGATTAGCTATACAATCATATGTTTGCGTTATTGTCAAACCTTCAGTCAAAGCTCAAAACATCAATCTTTGGTATCTGTTTACACTAGGAAATATTGAACTTTACAACACAGTTCTTCTCTTTTTTCTAATTTATATTTTTATATTATTATCTTCATAATTTTATTTTTTCTGGGTGTTTATATTTTATCGATTACTATATAAATTTTTCTGACATTAGAAAGATATAATATGCAGAACTTATTTTTGTCGCGATTGGTGTGTAACTTATTGCCGTAAATTTTACAAAGAGGCGAATTAAATAGTAGTTAAGACCTCGATCTATCGTAGACACCATCCCACAAACCTTCCTATTGGATAAATGTTTCAACATTCAAAGCCTACTTTAACAGCCACTGCTTATGTAAACAGCATTACTATTAAAATACAGCAGCTAAAAGTATGCGTAGTTATTTTTACATCAACGATTAACAAAAATTATGTTAATTATCAAATCTACATATGTAAACTACTTAACAAGAAAAACTAACATATGTGTGTAAAAATTTGTATAAATAAAATTTTAGCATAAATGTTACTCGACGGATGTCGAATAAAAATTAACCAACTGTACCTCGTTTCTGTATTTCTCGCATCGTAAAATTTCTCACATGAAGTGTGAAACAAAAAATTCCATCGTTTCTCGATTTGTGAGAAAAAAGTGTTTCTGTATTTGCATGCGAAAACAGACTGTGCTGATTTTGTCCTTACTGGAATGTTTCCAATAATTAAGTGTCAAATGTAATAGAAACGTCAACGAGGGAAATTAATTATAACAAAAGCAAAACAATGAAAGGCTGAAAAATTTTAAATTACAAAACAACAATTGTTCTTTATAATATTTTTTTATTTAAATAAAAACCCAAATGTATAGTGCAGTGCTAGTTTTCATTCAAACTGAAAAAATTATTTAAAAACATATTCTTGTGTTTATTTAAAATTTTTGCTACATACATGATATGTATATACATATATGTACATATTAAGTACATACATACATATCTACATTATCTGTTGATTTCTGTTCCACATTTATACATACGAATTAAAAAATTTTTATATTTATTTATGAGGCGGACATAACCCATCTGTTGGGTTAATAGTTTAGTAAATACAGAAATTGCCCCCCTCCCTAACCTCCTCGTGCCTCTAGCAATTTAAAATATACTTTAGATCCTATTCTCATATCTACCAAATATGCATAAAAAATTTCATTAAAATCGGAGGAGTTCGATAACAAACATCGTGACACGAGAATTTTATATATTAGAAGATTTACTTTTCATATGTATATTTATATTTATTTAAATTTTGATTTTCTCGCACCAATTTGAAATGTGAGTTATTTTGACACTTCTTGTGAGAAACTTTTCGCAAAATGTTGTTACAGAAACACTTTTTCTCACATACTTCCCATAATTGCTGGAAAATTATTAAAATGACAGATCATTCTCGAAAAGTACATATGTATACAGAAACACTTGTGTGAGAAAAACCATATTTTGTTTCATTTTACACTGTTTTTGTTGCTATTCACTCGTTTCATGCGGATAACTTTACGATGCGAGAAAAACAGAAACGAGCTACTGGTTACGCAATTTCTTGGCCTTTGATCTCAAAAGTAATTAATTAATTGCAACAACTATAAAAAAAAAACAAAAATTAAAAAAAAAACAAATAATTTCAAAAACCTGATATTACAAACCACCTAAGCCGCTTGTGCGACTGTCCAGTAAGAGATACGATTATGAACTTTATTATTATTTAATATTAAAATCTTAACATAGCTTAAACATTCTATTTCTTAAACTAACACATACACAAAGTATGTGTGGGAATATGCATGATCAGCATAATATATTCTGATCATACAATTGGAATGTGGACGTTTATTCAAACAATAACAAAAGTGTTATGTTTTACTTGCTGCATGCAGACGGCATGCAGTAGTGGTTAGTCAAACACACTACATCATTACTAGACTGCGCAAAATTTCTCCTAAACACCGTTTGTCCTACTTCATAGGTAGTTTGTCTGGCGCGTATTTTATATTGATGGTAGTTTCTCGCATAAGCTTTATCAACATGTTTTTAAATGTCATGATGAATTAATTGTAATTGATCTTCTCGGCCGATCTTTACGAGAGGTTCATTGAGCGAATTCAAATTTTTAAGAAGTGCGTACGAAGTGCCATGGACAATCATTTCTTGCCCGAAAACAGCATAATATGGTGTATGTTGAATTGCTTGATGAATAGAATTTCTCAACGCACAGCTAATAAAACTCAAATATTTGTCGCATTGAGTCTGGTCCTCTTTTAAATAGGATCTAATTCCGGCTATAATGGACCTATTAACCCTCTCTGAGGCGTTAGACTGGGGGGAGTATAGAGCCGTATACGTATGTTGAGTTTGTTCTAGTGTGTTTAATATTTTTAATATAATAATTGGTGGCTAAAAAGGCTTTTTTGTGCGTAACACAGCAGCTACATGTTTAACAATCGTATTATAAAATGGAAAAGTGGAAAAGAAGAAAAATTAAAAAAAAGGTATTAAAAGTTTGCCTGAAAAACATCAAAAATATAGTTCTTAAAAAAAACTTGTGTCTTATGATAAATATCGATAACATGTACAAATATGTATGTAATATTTGAAAAACAAATTAAAACTGTACAAAGGAAAACAAAAGAAAATGAAAAGTACAGCCATGGCAAAATACAATTTAAAAACCTGAAAACTCAAAAGACAAATAACAGTTAAAAATATAACCGTAGAAAACCATAAAAAGAACTGAAAGTGAAGACAAATTAATCAAATAACTTACACCTACATGGTAACAAGAACAAAAAAAAAAAAAAAAAAAAAAAAACTAAAATTTTTTCCATATCAAAAATTAAAACAATTAGTACAATAATTTCCATACATTTATTATTAAACATATTTCTATAACAAAAAAAAAAAAAAAAAAAAGAATTACTTAAATTATATTAAAATAAAAACATTTATTTAGTAGAATTTTTTTTACATTAAGATAAAAAAATAATAATAAAACTACAAATAATTAAAATTCTATTATATGTAAATCACTAAAAAAAAATAAAATTTAATTTGTAAATTCTAAAATATACCATGAAAAATCTTGAAGCAAGCAAGATTGATCACTTTGCTTGTTTCAACATTTTTTTTTATAAAAAGGGAGGTGCATAGGTAGGTGGCCAATGCCTATGCTTCAAAACTTTAAAAATATAAACATTTTCAAGATATCAACATTTTCAATTATATAAATATTTTCAAAATAAAAACAAATATATAAATAATTTCAAAGCTATTAATGTATTATAAGTTATAATTAATTAATATTTTTGTCTTTCAAAGAAGGGAGGTGTAGTGCCAGCACTGTTGGCCTACTACCTCTTCAACTCATCCCTGTTACTTACTACTATTCAAGCAACTACGTATATATAAGGAATAGAAATACCCGTGAAAATCAGCGTTGTCAACTTTTAAATTTCAAAAGGCACCAAAATGGAGAAAAAAACGCGCCATTCAACAAAAAACGCACCAAGTTCAGATTTTTTTTTTATTGAAAATTTTTATTCAATTAATTTTGCGTCCTTACAACATTTAACTTTAGTCCAAAATTCTAATGTTGATATAGTATTGTACCATTGCATGAAGTGAATCATTCTCCACCCTTTTTCAATACTAGATAATATTTCGACATCGGATTCAAATTGTACTGCAAATGGCATGATATCATATTTGTAATGGGCTTAAAGCAGCAATGTGTTTCCGTGTTCCAGCATGCCGAACAAGGTTGGATATTTAGGCCTGATATCGCATTTGAATTAAAAACATCTTGCTTTTGTGTTATTATTTGGTCAAGGCCGAATCCATTGCTTAAACTCACATTGTGATTCCCAAATCTTTTTGTATTTCGCGTATCTCCTTTTTTAGACTCCATGATTGACACTAACTTTAAACATTTCTTTTAGTAAATAGAAATTTTATTAATTTTAGTGTTACAACACTTTATATAAACGCATTTTTTATTAAATTTATAAAAATCGAACAATGATCGCTACTCTCGAGAATACTTGGTTTTTGCTAAGCTCTTTAACAGATTTGACAGCAACTTTTGCTCTTAAAATTGATTGTAAAAATTGTACGCAATTGAATGAAATGGTATTGAAACAGTTGTATTTTTTATACAAAATTCTTTTTTCTCATACTGAAACAAAAAATTGTGTTTAATATACTTTGAAGCCACCCAAAATTAAGAAAACGCACCAAAATTAAAAAAAAAAGCGCACCACGCACCAACTCAGATATTTTTCGCACAAAACATTTAGAAAAGCACCAAAAAAGGTGCGAAACGCACCAAGTTGACAACGCTGGTGAAAATAACAAACTTTTGGATTTCGAGCTGAGAGAGAAAAAAATCCTCTCTTGCTCACATCAAATTAGCGGTTTTGGCTTTGCAGACTGTAATCTGTGAGGCTGCCATATCTAAATCCGTAGTTATAACTCAAAATTTTTAGTTTTACGGCAACTACTTGTAATTAGTTGATAATTTAAGGAGTATTTTTGCTCATTTTTGCTTTAACAAACTTTTTTTGATGCATTTAACAAACTTTTAGTGGTTTTAAAATATTTTAAAATAAAATTTTATATAGCACAAAAAATTTTATCGATATTACTCTGAAATGAATAAAGGACAAATATAAATGTGTAAACATAATATTTTTGTACAAACAGTATTATATAACGCTTATAAAAAAAAAACTCGGACCAATGTTGGCCAAATATATTGAAAATGGGGAGCTGTGAAAAAAAAGCGCATATAGGGTATTAAAGAGGAAGGTCTTGGCTACATTTTGGCGTTTTTAGTTTTTTCAAATTCAGTCGTTATTTCGAACAAAATTTTTCAAACAAAGTTTCACTTCAAGTCACGCACACCACTCTTGGCCAAATATATTGAAAATGATAAGCTGTGCCCAAAAAGCGCATATAGGGTATTAAAGAGGAAGGTCTTGGCTACATTTTGGCGTTTTTAGTTTTTTCAAATTCGGTTGTTGTTTAAAACAAAGTTTTTCAAACAAAGTTTCACTTCAAGTCACGCACACCACTCTTGGCCAAATATATTGAAAATGGGGAGCTGTGCCAAAAAAGCGCATATAGGGTATTAAAGAGGAAGGTATTGGCTACATTTTGGCGTTTTTAGTTTTTTCAAATTCGGTTGTTGTTTCGATCAAAATTTTTCAAACAAAGTTTTACTTTAAGTCACGCACACCACTCTTGGCCAAATATATTGAAAATGGGGAGCTGTGCCAAAAAAGCGCATATGGGTTTTAAAGCGGAAGGTCTTGGCTACATTTTGACGTTTTTAGTTTTTTCAAATTCGGTTGTTGTTTCGAAGAAAATTTTTCTGACAAAGTTTCACTTCAAGTCACGCACACCACTCTTGCCAAATATATTGCAAATGGGGAGCTGTGCCAAAAAAGCTCATATAGGGTATTAAAGAGGAAGGTCTTGGCTACATTTTGCCGTTTTTAGTTTTTTGAAATTCGGTTGTTGTTTCGAACAAAATTTTTCAAACAAAGTTTTACTTCAAGTCACGCACACCAGTCTTGGCAAAATATATTGAAAATGGGGAGCTGTGCCAAAAAAGCGCATATAGGGTATTAAAGAGGAAGGTCTTGGCTACATTTTGCCGTTTTTAGTTTTTTCAAATTCTATTGTTGTTTCGAACAAAATTTTTCAAACAAAATTTCACTTCACGTCACGCACACCACTCTTGGCCAAATATATTGAAAATGGGGAGCTGTACCAAAAAAGCGCATATAGGGTACTAAAGAGGAAGGTCTTGGCTACATTTTGCCGTTTTTAGTTTTTTTCAATTCGGTTGTTGTTTCGAACAAAATTTTTCAAACAAAGTTTCACTTCAAGTGTTTGTTTTATATAAATTAGTTTATTTTTAACCAAAAAAAATTTCAATTAAGCGGGTTTTATTTAAAGAGTAATCGTGCCTGTCATGAGTACCGAACATTTTCAATTAGAATGAAAATTTCCGAACCACATGAAAGACGCGATTATTTCAATATTTATAAAAAGCATAGTTTTCAACACAACCCAAGAGGTACTATGCTAAGTGCGTTGCCAATTATTTTTTATGGCTGGCGTCCCCAGCAGGCCTACATACCATATTAATATTATAAATAACTACTTATTTCTATATCGCAGTATTTTTCATATTGCTAATATGTTTTGTGAAATTATTTTACATTTATTGCTATTTTCTAGCCAACGTTTTTGTTTGCATCTTTCGCAAATACTTATAGTAATGACATTCTTTACATACAGTTATTGTACTTACCTTTGTGTATTTTAAATGTCCACATTGTACACAAAATCTAGTTTTGTCACCTTGATGTTTTATCAGTAAGTTTTTCAAATTTATCCGATAATTATTGGGATTACTTAAATGTTTTAATGGCTCGTTCTTAAGAATTTTTCAAGCATACATTAAAACAAATACGCCACAACTTGTTTTATCTCTTTGTATATCCTTTTCAACTATTTCACGGTAACGCCAAAGAGAATGATCTTCCCCCAGTGTGATGACAAACATACCATAAAGACGTTTTCCTATACCTTGGCTTTTTACTGAATTTATATACAAAAATTCATGAGTTTTAGGCTTCATCACACATAAAGTGTAATGAAAAGAATGTAATATAGGTACAAATATGATATTGGGACGGTTTTGTATTAATAAATTTAGCTTATCACAATTTGTATTATCAACTTGGCAAGGCAAACAATAGGAATGCGAAAATCCACTCTCTTTTATTATTGCTAACAAACACTCATCTGGAATAAAGTTTGTTAATTGCTTGTCATTATTTAACGAATTCCAATCGGTTCTTTCCACACTATCATAAAACCCTAAAGTAATATTATCAGTAATCTGATTTACCTGAGAAAACAATAAATCAAATTTGAACAAAAAGAAATTTTCTTTCACACTACGAACTTCATCTGTGTTTCTCTTGTTTTTTAAGATCTTCTTAATTTTTTTGCTTGCTTTTGAAGCTAACATCAACTTTGGGCGTATTGAACTTTTTTTAATGGAGCTAATCTTTCCCCATTCTTCTTCGGGTTCACTTTTTATACTTAATTGTGTATAATCATGATCTTTTTCTATCACTTCAACACTGAAAGAGTGTTCTGCGTTTTCAAATTTTCTTTCAATGGGGGTAGAGGTAACATAAGAATGTTTTTTTTTTAGAATTTTACTAGTATCGACTTCATTATATTCATTCAAAGAAGTAATAGTATCTTGAAATTCTTTGTCCATTGAACCAAACATTTTGTAATGGTAGCGAAGTTCCTTAAGTGAACTAAGATAGTCAATTCTCATAAGATTAATGAACACATCTGGTCTCACTGTTTTTTGTGGTAAAATAATATGTTTTTGCAAAAAGTAAGTGAATTCAACCGGAGCATTACTTAAGTTCTTTTCTAATTTTAAAACTTTTTCATTGTTTAGATTAACACGAAAGGAACAGTCTTTGATATTAGCTTTGAATCTTCTGTTAGGTTTCGTATGTTTAGATTAAATACATATAACATTTCTATTACGTTTTTCATACGGATTTGGATTTTTCCTGTATTTATTGAAATCAGAAACATTTTCAGAATTATCTGTTAACTCAAACGGACCAAGGGTATGATCACGTTTCTCGTTTTTAGATATCGAAATTTTTTCCAAATCCTCCGAAAAAGAATTTTTCCCAGAAAATTTACTATCTGCAGGATGCTCGACAATTTTAAAATCATTTTGAAACTTGTTCTTTTCTAAAATTTCTTTTAAATAGGTTTTAATTTCTCCTAGATTACTCTCATTTTTTGCAAAGATTTCTTTAATATTATTTTTAATATCGATAACAAATGATTTTAAGTCTGTAGCTAAATCTTCATTTGATTTTTTAGTAATATTTTCTGTGATATTCTTTACGATATTTCTCAATTCTGAATCAACAGTTATTGATTTATAATCATTATCTACCGATTGTTTAATACTTATATGAGAATTGCTTTCAACTTTTATAATTTCTAGAGTTTCAGACTCAAAACTATGCTGTTGTTGATTAGCATTTCCTTTTTTATTTGAGTTATCTTCAATTTCTAAACTTTTGTCAAGATCGGATAACAAAGCCGATAATAAAGTTTGTTCCATTGGAAAACTCTCTCATCATCTAATAAAACAATGTTTTCAATATGTTCAGGCATATCGGAATCTGAAACTCTCAAATCTCGACTTTCAAATAAAACATATTGTTCTACATTTTCAGGCATTTCTAATCCCGTATTTGTTCTCTCTCGAGACTCTAAAATGCGTTTTGCAATAATAGAAATGCGTTTACAAGTTTTCGCATTATATTTAATTTTTGCATGTTTATTTCTATTTTCATTTATAGAATTTATAACCGAATGAAAAAGTTTTTCATTCGTTTTAGAATAACTTCTCAATCTTTCTAAATTTGAGCAATTTAAAATAACATTTCTTAAAACTAAATTTTCCAACTGTGGCCCTTTCATGGTTCCTATAATTGATAAAAAAAAAACATATAATATGATAACATTTAGATAAAACTGCTTTCTTCAAAAAAAAAAAAAAAAAATAAACATAAACATAAACATAAAAATATTTTGCATATAATTGAATAACATTCATCTTTCAGTTTGTCAATTTTCATGGACTTTGATTCTAATAACAATATACATACATACATATTTCACCATTTTTAATGGCTTTTAATGTTACCATTTTCATGGATTTTTAATTAGACCATTTTAACTGGTTTTTTAATCTTACCAATTAAAATGGTTTTTATTTCACCATTTTAATGGATTTCGATTATGTTCTTTTTTTATTAAGAAATTAGATTCCAAATTTATATTAAAAACTATAGTTAAAAAAAATTTTTGGTTGATCTCTATTATTCGTTATAACATGGTTTGACTGTAATATATGTACAACGAAACAATTACCAGTTTTAAACATAGTATGTTTAATAATAATTTGAATTAAAATTTCTAGCTGTTATGTTTTGTATTTTTTTTTATTATTTCCATTCTAATATGCTTAATTAACATAATTCGTTATAATAAGGTTTGACTGTTACATATGTACAACGAAACAATCACCCCTATCATGAATAATTTTTCCCTCGAAACTTTTCCGATTTCCCTAAATTTGTAATCGTGAAACAATTCACCGTGAAGAATTTCACGCCATTATAAACTTCCCTTAATCGGTAATGATTTTTTCCCCGCGAGTTTTTTCACGTTTCCTTTTAATTTATTCATGATACAAATTCGAACAATTTTCTTTTCGAATCGAATTACAGAGTAAGGTCAATTGCCTGCGGATTTGTGAAGCTTTAATTAATTAATTAATTTATTTATTTTGCCATAAAATTTAGAATGCAATAAACAAACGCTAAAAATAAACTATCGCTTCAATACTGAATATTTAGCTTTGCTTTTTTAATGTTTCTTTAAAATATACATGTACACATGTCCATGTATAATTTTTAACAAAAATTTCTTGAATTTTTTTTTAATCATCTTTCCATTCACTGATACTAATAGAGGAAATATTTTTTCACAAGAGATTCATGATATCATTTTACCCTTCGAGGGGAATGATAATTTCACATTAACAATAATTCCACTTGCTATTCACGATAGGGGTGAGTAACTATAACGAAGTATTTTCGTTATATTAAAGTTTCACTGTATTATTATTATTATAATTATTATTATAATGCTAGCTGGGGTAGTATTTCTGTTGGAAAAAATCTAGTTTACAGATGCAGCTCCAAATGAAAAAAAAATAGATCCTTATTGACAGAGTTATGTGCTAGTGAGCTGCAACAAGTACTTAATGTTCGGCGATACTTAATTATGCACATTGATTTTTATGATAATAATTGAGACTTTGCAGTACCAGGATCCCCCAGTAATAACACATTTATGTCACCGCGGCGAAAAAGCCCATCAGGCAAACGATTACGAGAACCGCCGAAAAGCATACATGTTATTGCATTTTTTATGTCTTCAGATCCAAAGATGCTTGGAGCTAACGATTTAGATAAACGTTCATAGATATCTGGTGAAGCAGCCATTCGACGAAATATTTCTTGCTCTTCATTAGTGACGTTACTATAACGCGATATAGCACCAGAACCTTCCGTATCTACTGTAATTCCAACAACACGCATGTAAGGGGCTCTTACTCCGACAACTGCCTTTTCCCGACCATCTTGACGAGAAGGTTTTCCCACCTTTCGAATAGAGTAAATCCCCTGGATTAGTACTCTATTACCAGGAACTACTCTTTCACAGAGGGAGCGTTCACAATATAATTGCAAATGCCTTGGGATTTCACCCTGAGGTACATAATCAGGCAACTCTTGAACTTTAAGAGTTTGAAAGTCAACACACTTACATTTGTCAGGCGTGATAAAGAATGGATCCAATGGGCATTTCGGACGTCCTGCTTGATCTACATTACATTTTCGAGGTAAAGCATAGCCCTCAAGACCAGGATTTATCTTAAGGTTGGGAATAACTGTATGACAAGATCTACACATGATTGACATTGTTGTAGCTTTTGCTTTAATTCCAGAAGCAGCAACAATAATGCCGGCTATTTTCACTAGTTTTGATACGCAATCAGATTTTAAATCGCGTACATTTGTTGGATTGGCATTAGACATTAATAATATCTGAATATCGTGAATATCTTCTTCTGCTGCCGGTCGAGGAGTTGTTATTTCATCTGCTACCTCTCTAGTCGCTTCTTCAAATATTTGCAAGTTTTCAGCGGGTTGCTTAGTAAGCTTATCTGCCAAAGCTTCATCAAAACCCGCCAAATCTTCCATTTCAACCTCCAAGAAATAGCGCCCATTTAAATAGTTTCTCTTCAAATTGTCTCTATATTTATAAAAGAAATTGTCTTCGTTAAATGTACGCAAAAATTCCTTATACTTCTTCTTCACCGCCTGCATCCAATAAATTATCGGAGAAAAACAAACCAGCTTCATCAAACCCATCAATTTTTATTATTTCTCAATAAAATTTTATATATTAAATTTTTTAAAATTTAATATATATAGAGAATATTTAAGTTTTTATTCCCTGATTTCGATACACAAACACACTTTCCCGCCGAAAAAAGAATACCAAGCCCTCTAACAAGCTATTTGCAAATAAGATGTGTGATGCTACCAGATGACTATATATTTACTGCGTGTCAGTACAAAAAATATAACAATATTTCTGAATGCTATTTGCGTATAAACAGTGAGTTAAGTTTTTGCAAATAGTTATATTTGCAAATAAGAAATGCGTATAAACGGGGTATATATTCAGTTCTGAAAATCGCTAGCAGCTTCTACTGTTTGTCTGGCAGCACCTTTTTTGAAACAGAAGAGAGCAAAAAAAATTTCTGTACAATTGCTATGATTGCTCTCTCAGTTTCGCAAAAAGTTTGTTCAAAAGTTTGTTAACTTCTCGCAGGTGGAATAGAATTAGCCAGTAAGCAAAACGAATAAATAAAATCACACTATTTACTTACAATCGAACCTGGCTAGACGTCTTATTATAATAACGGAGTTAATATATATACACGTGAGTTTACAATTTGAATAACTTATTGATGTTTCAATTTTTTATTGAAGATTCAATAAATAATAAAAAAAAATTATTTTATTCACCAAAAAAGAATTGAATTAAAATTTGAATGTATTATCGATGATTTAAGGGAAAATAATTAATTGTTACATATTCATTTTTGATTCACTGTTTTAATTGGGATTAACATCATAAAACAAAAACTGTTGTTATCAAAAATTATGTGTCAGGGCATTTAATCTAAAGCCCAGTATTATGTTCAGTACTTTACACGGAATGCTGTCAAAATAAAATGCATGTGGAAAATTCGTGTAAAAATGAATAATTGTATCAATTATTAAAAAAATATTATATCAAATTATACCACGGAATTCAGAAAAAAATTAAACAATAAATCGATAAAAAATCGTGATATTTTTTCCATGTTCAGAAATTTTTGTGTTTATATTTTTAACATTTCAATATAAACTAATAATAGTAACTTAGATATAAAAAATTTTACACGAGAAGGAAAAACCATTCGAAAATTAAAACTATTATAGGCCGTATTTCCACATAAATTTTACAAAAAAAAGTAACTACATATAGAGTATTATAATAGTTTAATTTTATATAGGTATCAACAGGATCAAAATTGTATGCATAAGCAAACATTAAGCTCTTGTTACTGATGTAGTATGAATTTTGTCAATATAGTCGCTATTTTTGTTCGTGAAAGTCGTGATGTGATTTTGTAGTGTATTGAAACGATTGGAGTTCGGTTAACAACTAACTTTATTAAAATTCAAGAAATTGAAATATGCTTAACACAAGCCAAAGGCTAAGTGCATATAAGAAAAGCTTAAATCTAAGATAATGTTATTTGCAGAATTAGAGATGTGAATATATATATAAACAATATATAACACGCTTCCACTTCAATTAGATTAATATTTTTCAAAATTAATACATTTCATACTTATATATTTATAAATATTCAAAGACAATATAGTGTATTCATTATTAAATTCAATTAAAATTTAGTTAAGAATTATTATTATTATTTTTTTTAAATTATATTACATATTATAAAAATAATTCATAATTTTCAAAATTTATTTACTTATTTTTTTTTTTTTTTGTTCTGGGCCTCAATACCCTCCCAGCAAAAAATAATCAAGTTTTTGGAAGCAGTACATACTTTTTCTGCCTTAATAACGTGCTTCATATTAAGCACATATGTATGTATTATCTTAACAAATGCAGAAATGTATGGCAGAAAATGTAAAATTTTTTGATAACTTTATTTAATCAATGTAGAAACAAAAACAAAAAACATACTAGCCTTACACTAGTGCATACTAGAAAGCACTATTGTAAGGCAGTGATTAAAATTTTAAATTTTGCGAAGTGTAATGAACATAATAAGACGACAGTACGAATGTTTGATATTGTTTTCGTTCCATGAACTTACTTCATACTCACTGCTCTGAAATAAGCACTTAAAACGAAATGCTCCAAAGTGGGACATCGCGAACAAATGTCATGCCATACGTAAGCAGGTTTGTAAGCTAATATCACCTGATATTCCCTTACAACCGTGCTTCCGGCGAAGCAGTAATTTTTGCTGGGCCTTTACATAAATTTTCGGTTTATTCAGAATTAACAATTTCGTTTTCTGTTTCAATTTCCGAATTAAATTCATTTTTGTCTCTTAATTCTACTACATTATTATTGTTATTATTATTATGTGACTGTTCAACTACACTCGATGTACTTCCATTCGAACATGATGGTAACTCTGGCGGTATGGAATCATCATTAACATTTTGAGCTTCTGTTACCCCTGCCCTAATCTGATTAGTGTGTCTCTTTATAATTCTTCCATTTGAAAGAACACACTGTTAAGAACGTGGACCCATTTTATCCCTAATAATAGCGGGGGCCCATGACATTTTATTTACATTTGTGTAATCCCTTATATAAACATTTTGGTCCTTTTCAAAAGTGACTGATCTCCTACCTTTATAATTTGAAATGCTTTTCATTTGCTGTTCTTGTATTTTATCTATAATAAGGGGAGGTTTAATAAGATCAAACCGTGTTCTAATTGATCTTCCAATAAAAAGTTTTGCTGGACTTTCGTCTGTTGAGCTTTGCTTTGTATTACGATAATCCATCAAAAATCGATTTAAAATAACATCAATATTCTCATTTTTATTAGAGTTTAAATTTGCATAAATGGATTTTTTTACGGTTTTTACAAAATTTTCCGCCTGGCCATTCGTTGCGGGATGACCAGGAGCTGTTAGTATATGATTTATTTTGTTGTTTGAAATAAAGTTTTTAAAATCTTCAGACACAAATTGCCTTCCGTTATCACTAACAATCGTATTAGGAATACCGAAACGACAAAAAAATTTCCCTTAATTTCGTTATTACAAAATTGGAAGTGATATCCTTTGTTTTAAAAACTTCTACCCATTTGGAATATGAGTCTTTAATTATTAAAAAATGATACATATTGATTGGGCCTGCAAAGTCTATGTGGATTCTCTGCCACACAGAGCTTGTTTGTTTCCATGGTATAAGCATACTCTGCTCTGGACTACTAACGAGCTTTTGATACGAAGTACAAGATTTAACCAAATTTTCAATCTCGCTATCGATTTTAGGCCACCAAACAAATGATCTACATAGCTATTGCCTTTGTTTTAACGATGCCGAAGTGAGATTCATGCAATAGCTGAAGTAGTGATTTTCTAAGTTTTTGTGGTACTATAACCCTATAACCCCATAACAAACAGTTAGCTCAGTATCTTTGTTAGTAAATGCTTTAAACTCTTCGCCTTTTAATTATTTAATTTTACCCTTTTGAACAAATTCACAAACTTTAGAAAGAATAGGATCTCGCCTAGTCTCTCGAGCTATGTCTTTAAAGTCAAGGTTTAAAATATTATCCTTTTGTATATAATTAACAAAGGTACTATCATTGGTATCATTTACGTTTTTCATTTTCAGTTGAGGCATTCGCGATAAATTGTCAGCTTCATTTAAGTGACCCTTAACATATTCAATTCTATAATTGAATCCTGAGAGAATAAACGCCCACCTTTGAACACGTGCAGCTGCCATTATTGGTAAGCCTTTGTTTTCACCAAATATGGAAATCAATGGCTTATGATCTGTTTTTAAAGTAAAAACATTTCCAATCAAGTATTGCTTTAGCTTTGTAACACAAAAGATAATAGCCAATGCTTCTTTTTCATGTGTACTATATTTTTGTTCGGTTTTAGTTAAAGCCTTAGATATGAATACAATAGCTTTAAATTCATTATTAGAAAATTTATGGGACAATATGCCACCTATGGCATAATCTGAAGCGTCTGTTGTAAGAAATATTGGTAACTTTGGATTAAAGTGAACTAGAACTTTATCTGAAGCTATTTCTCGTTTTATCGTATCGTACGCAACTTGACAATTTTCAGACCACACAAATTTAACGTTTTTCTGTAACAAATGATATAACGGTGTCATGATTTTTGCAAAATTATTAACAAACTTTGAGTAATAATTTACCATGCCTAAAAATGCACGTAACTCAGACACGTTCTTGGGGATTGGTGCCTTTAACACCGAATCCATCCATTCCTTGTTTTTTTTAAGACCTAACTTGTCAATGGTAAAACCTAAACACGATATTTAATTTCTGAAAAATTCACATTTTGATAAATTGAGTTTAAGACCTGCTAGCGACAATTTAGTAAGCACCATGTTCATAATTGTATTATTTTTGTTTGTTGTACAATTTTGTAAATTTATTAATTTTTTGTTTTCATTCTTTTCCATAAAGTTGAGCAATTCTTTTTGTAGATCATGTATTTTTTTATTTTTTATTTGACTTGTTCATAAAATTGTAATACAATACTTAGAATGCAATTTTATTAGTTTCGTTTATTATATATTTGTTTGTAATTGACGAATGTTTATTATGCAGTTTTTATTTTTTTGTACTGTTTATGTAGTGCGTTCACCTATATCCACAAAATTGCATTCTAGGTATTTTTTGGTTGTCTCATGTTCATGGCCACACAGCCAATGAACTTAAATTTAAAATTTTTTTTTTTTTTTTTTTTTTATGTATATTATTTATTGAATCTTCAATAATAGATTGAAACATCAATAAGTTTTTCAAATCTTAAATCTAAAAAAAAACATAATAAATATAAGTTTAGCCAATGCTAAACATAATTTTTAGTTACAACGGTTGATTTTTGTTGTTTTACATCTCTCGTGTACGGCTGATAGAAAGAGTGTCCCTCCTCCTAAGCCGGGTGTGGCCTCTATACTCTAGAATACTGCGCGCAAGTGGGTTTGGGTGCAACTCAAGTTTTTTAATGTATTTTTTCTCGTGTTTCGAAAATACTGTCTTTACAAACGGAACGTCTAGATCTTTATGAATTCTATGGTTTCTGACATACCAGGGGGCTGCAGTTATTGTACGTAGAATTTTATTTTGTCGCCTCTGAATTTTTTCTACATTCGATGCTGAGGCAGTGCCCCATAGCTGGATTCCATAGCACCATATTGGTTTCAGGATCGCGTTGTATAGTAGAAGTTTACAGTCTAGGCTCAGTATTGAATTTCTACCCATAAGCCAATTCATTTGGGCTGCTTTTAATTTCATTTGCATCAACTTTGCGTCTATATGCGATTTCCATGTTAAACGGCGGTCAAGGTGAATGCCTAGATATTTGACTACAGTATGTTGCGGAATAGTCTCGGTGTTGATTTGTATAGGCGGGCATGTTTCCCTTCGCAACGTAAAAGTGACGTGTACACATTTCTGCTCGTTAACTTTTATACGCCATTGTTTGAGCCATTTTTCAAATTTGGATATATACCCTTGTAAGTTGATGGAGGCTTCTACTGGATTTTCATGGACACTTAAAAAAGCTGTATCATCGGCAAATGTTGATGTATGAATGTTATTGCTTAACGGTAAGTCAGAGGCATAAATTAAATAAAGTAAGGGACCGAAGATGCTGCCTTGGGGAACTCCGGCTTCGATCGACTGCGAAGGGCTTAAAAAATTGCCTTCCCTAACAACAAATTTTCGTTCCTCTAGATAGCTTTTTAAAAGCTTGGCGATGTTTGCGGGGAGATTTCGTGTTAATTTGTGGATAAGACCTTCGTGCCATACTTTATCGAAAGCTTGAGAAACATCTATAAAGAGCGCAGAGCAATATTTCTTTTTTCAAAGGTGTCTCTAACTACGTTCACAAGTCTGTGAGTTTGTTCAATTGTGCTATGTTGTCTGCGAAAACCGAATTGATGATCTGGAATGTATCCACTTCTAGTCAGTATAGGCATCAGCTTGCTCATATACAGCTTTTCAAATAGTTTTGAAATGTTGGGCAATAAGCTAATAGGCCGATAGGATTCAACCTTCGTATGATCCTTGCCGGGCTTTGGTATCATAATAATCATCGAAACCTTCCATTCTGCAGGATAGTATTGCAGCCGTAGAGGCTAACGACAACGAAATACGCTTTTTAAAAGCTCCACCGTTAGATCATGAGTATTTCGTCAATGAATACTACGAAGCAATACGAAATATCGTTCAGCAGTACAAGGAAGTACTACAACAAGCAAAGTTGAAGATTACACAAACAGCAGGCAAACCGCTAGGACAAGAGGCTCATGCAGCAGGTGCAGAAGCAGCATCAACAGAAGCTAGTGGGATTCAAGCAAAGGTTTCTAGTGGAATAACAAAACTAATTCGTAGACAGGGTGCGATGATGGGAGCTCTCGAGCGCTTACTGACGGATGAGTTTACAGAAAAAGATGTCTCCACTGCCACTACATTGTGGCAAAATATTGAAGACGTACATTTACAGATTGTCGAATTGTGCGATGATCCAACACACCATGCATATAATATGGAACGATTCATAGAACTGAAAACCAATCTAAGGAAAGCGGTGAGAAAGGTAACCAGCAGGTCCACAACACAACCATCAGAGTTCGTTCATCATCAGGCAGAAACTATTCCAATGCCAAAAATCACTATACCCAAATTTGATGGAAATCATTTAAAATGGCAGGAGTTTCATGATTTGTTTTCATCACTGGTCGTCAACCAGCCGATCACAAGAGTACAAAAAATTTGGTACTTAAAAACGCACTTGGTAGGAGAGGCAGCAAACTTAATAAAACATTTTGCAGCAACGGAAGAAAATTTTGAAGCCGCATGGAAGATGGTCGTAGACCGCTACAACAACAAGCGGCTGCTAGTCAGCAGACTAGCTCATGAATTGGTCGATGATTCAGATGATAGACTGAATGACAACTTTAAAGAGCTTCATGACAAGACTCAAGAGTGCCTTTTAGCACTACACAACCTTCAAATTGATACAACATCTTGGGACCCGCTTCTGCTGCACTTATTACTGAAACGATTAGACCAAGTCACACGATTGCGCTTTGAACAATCGCTGTCACAACCACGAGAAGTTCCAACAATTAAGAAATTTTTGAAGTTTTTGGAAAGTACTTTCAGTCGATGGAAGCAATGGGAGCCAAAAAGAATCGCCCGAACCGAACAACCGAAAGTTTTCACTTCCGTGGTAACTCAAGACAAAGCTTGTGTCATGTGCAAAAACGATAAACACCCATTATTTTCTTGCAAGATGTTCCTTCAATTATCACCGTCAGCTCGCATTCAATTGGTTCAAAAGAAAAAATATTGCTTTAATTGCTTAAAAACGGGCCATAACGTAAAGAATTGCATTTCTAGAAGCTGCATGAAGTGCAACAAAAGGCACAACACACTTCTTCACCTAGAAACCTCAGAACAAAACAGAAGCAACTTGGCTTCAAAAACAAAAAGGGCATCTGAAGGAAGCCTAACTCTTGCAGCACAAGAAGCTGCAGTTCCAGTTCAAGCAATTACATTCTTCTCAGCACAGCATTGATCATCGTTAAAGCAAGCGGAAAAGAAATACAATGCCGAGCAATTCTCGACTCAGGATCTCAACTAAATTTTGTCAGCGAACGATTAGTTAAGCGCTAAGGCCTTTCAACAAAGCCAGCTTCGATCTGTATAAGCGGCATTGGAGCAAGCAACACTAAAGTTCGGCACAGAGTCAATATCGCATTACATTCGAGGCTCAACAACTTCACTACGCAAATTGAAGCAGCTCAAATTCCCAAAAATATCAAACTTAATCGATCTGATAAAATAGATGTGCTTCTAGGTGCAGAATTCTATCATCAATTATTGTCAATCGGACAAATAAAATTGGGTAATTAGTTGTTGACTTTGCAAAATACGGTATTAGGATGGGTCATTTCAAGAAGGGTTGGTCAGCTATCATCGGCAACCTGTGGGATCTGTACTGAAGAAGAAATCAATCTAGAAGAAAGCATTACTCAACTTTGGGAACTAGAAAAGGTGGAAGCAGCAGACAAGACGCTTTCTCCTTCAGAAAATCTTTGTGAAAATCATTTCGCAAATAATTATACAATTGATTAAAATGGAACATTTGTTGTTAGACTACCATTTTGCAGTAATCCTGAGGAACTAGGGGAGTCTCAGGGTATAGCCTTCAACAGATTTCTTGCATTAGAGCACCGACTTGCAAAAGCACCAGAAACTAATAAGCAATACATACGATTCATGGAAGAGTATGAGTCACTAGGTCATATGACCAAAATGGATGTCAATTCCTTAGTTAAACCTAACTACTTCATTCCTCACCACTGCATACTCAAGCCTGAAAGTTCGACAACAAAACTAAGAGTAGTATTTGATGCCTCGGCTAAGACCTCTACTGGGATATCATTGAACCACTTAATGTATACTGGTCCAACAATTCAAAGTGAACTGTTTTCCATCATACTCCGTTTTCGACTACCACACTTTGTTTTCACCACGGACGTCGAAAAAATGTATCGACAAATGTTTATGCACCCGGAAGACAGGAAATTTCAAACTGTTATTTGGAGAGAGAATGCAACTGCAGCAATCAAGTATTATCAATTGAAACCAATAACCTACGGTACACGAGCTGCACCGTACCTCGCAACTAAATGTCTACAGAAAATTGCAAATAAGAATATAGGACGGTACCCTCTTGGAGCCAAGTTTCTACTCAATAATTTTTACGTCGATGACGGAATGGGAGGAGATGATAGTTTGAGCACAACAATCGCAATTCAGCAAGAATTAAAGCACATATTGAACCAGCATGGTCTAAATTTACAAAAGTGGAGTGCAAATCATCACCAACTACTTCAAAACGTCTCAACAAGAGAAGAAGTAAACATTGATTTTAACAACGAAAACCATCAAACAGTCAAAACTTTGGGATTGACATGGTTACCAAAGGTTGATGAGTTCTGTGTAAAGGTACGTTTGGGGGACACAAGTCCTGTTACTAAACGAACAGTAGTCTCAGATTTGGCTCGAATATTCGACCCGCTGGGAATTATGTCTCCAATCGTAGTGACAGCAAAGATGTTCATTCAGGAATTGTGGCAGTTAAAACTTGTGTGGGATGAAGCCTTGCCAGCAGAGCTACATACTAGATGGATGAATTTTCGGAACGACTTAAAACACATAGACAACCTGAAGTTTTTGAGACATATTTTTCAAGGCCAGGTTGCATCAGGAATACTAATTCATGCATTTGTTGATGCCTCGGAGAGGGCATATGGGGCAGCAATATACATAAGGTCAGTTATAAAAAATGGTCAAAAAATAGTAAGACTATGCGAAAAATCACGAGTAGCACCTTTAAAAAAAAAGTCTTCCCCGTCTGGAGCTCTGCGCAGCACACTTGGGTCACAGATACCCAGAGTTGACAAAAAAAAATTGGACTTCGATCATATTTTATTTATCATCGTGAAAAAGAGACAACATTAGAGTGTTGTTATGAAGATAAACAAAACGAAAAGCAAAAAAAAAGTTCAGTTTTTAGTGGAAAATTCTACATGAAAGCACGCTTAAATTTAATAAAATGTAATAATATTAAGTATTTACGGCATATAATTCGAAAATAAAGTGATAAAACAATTTAATGTGTTCTTATATACTCAGTATATTAAATTTATATACATACGTACATATATGCTGGAAATTTGCCAAATGGTGGTGGTTTTTAATTTACATACACACATGCATACATACATACTTGATAAATTCTGATATTTTGCAGATATTATAGTGATAAAATACAAACGATCAGTGAAAACCAACTTAAATTATTTAATTAATAATATTTTTAATGCGAATTAGAGAAATATATGGATCTTTAATTAGTTTTGCGATTTATACTTTTAATTTGGATAGAAAGACAGCACAAAGAAAAAAAAATCAAAACCCGCGATTGTATGAGTGTATAAAAACAAGTATGCAAAATCTTCCGTCTCGTGTCATCTCTGATTATCTGTGCTTGGGTGCTCAACTAACTGCAAGGGTTAAAAGAGATTTAAAACTTGAGGATACTCCTACTTGCCTTTGGACAGACTCAATGATTGTTTTGGCCTGGATCAATTCACAGTCTGTAACGACACTTTTACGCTGGTTGCTGGGATAGCTCAGCGTAGTCCAGGGTCGTTATATTTTTGTTCTTCTTCCTTTAATAAAGCTCACACTATTTCTGGTTATAAAGAGATGTTTATTTACACTTATACTAATGATAACTTATGCCTAAGTTTAGGGAACCAGAATGATTGGTAACAGTTAAATGACTTGAGCCACAGGTATGGTAGCCGGCGGCAAAATTCCCCAAGGCAAATTGCTTGTGGAATTATAAATTCCTGGAATGATAAATTCCTGATAAGCGACCTGACAGGGCAATATTCACGATATTATGAGTGAAATCCAAAAGCAAAAACAATGGTTCGCCGGAATTATAAATTCCTGGACCAACGTAGGCTCTCACAATAAGGCACTCTGAATGGCCGCAATTGTACCAAAAGTCGACAAGGCAAATTGCTTGTGGAATTAAAAATTCCTGGAATTATAAATTCCTGATAAGCGACCTGCCAGGGTAATATTCACGATACTATGAGTGAAACCCAAAAGCAAAAACAATGGTTCGCCGGAATTATAAATTCCTGGACAAACGTAGGCTCTCACAATAAGGCACTCTATATGGCCGCAAGCGTACGAAAAGTCAACAAGGCAAATTGCTAGTGGAATTAAAAATTCCTGGAATTATAAATTCCTAATAAGCGATCTGCCAAGGAAGTGTTCACTACGCTTGGAGTTAAACCTGGAGCAAGATATTTTATTTGAGGGAATTATAAATTCCGCGCAAACTTGATGTCTTACCAGCAGGCCAGCCACTCAATAACTCCCTCTTATCGTCAATTGCTCGTGCTTTTATACTTTTACGTGCTCGTATGCTTACACACAATTCTGTATGTGTGTGTGTCGTTGCGATACTCGCCATATGAGAGGCTGTGTTTCTTTAACATTAACAGCTGACTAATTTCAGGGCTGCTATTACCTCGTTTGGTGTTACCATTCATTTGGCCGTTACATTCAAATTGATATTTGTGTTCAATATGTTGAACATAAAAGAAAAATTACAATTCAGCAAATAAAAGAAAATACAAATAATTCATTTCTATATAAAAATACAAATTAATTAATAAAGAAAATACAAATAGTTCAGTATACTTGTGTCGCTAAAAATGAGGGCATGATTTTTAGCGTTACATCACCTCCCCCCTATAGTGCAGCGACGAGCGTTCCGTTGTGTTTATGTCGGTAGCCATATAATCTGAACTTGTCCGCTGCGTTTGATATACACAGTAAACTGCTGCCCCTCGATAAACTTCCGGAAGCGAATTTGTTGCCGGGTTACCCTATTTGCTAGGGCACTTTGTATTATGTGTTGCAGTTCACTCGGAGAATGATCGAGGCTCACTTTACAAGGATGGGTCGGTAGGGGTGGTGTCACTGCCTTCCTACTCTGAAGGATGGAGTTTACTGCACTTCCGTGGTTACATGGTAGTGTCGCATCAGGATCGCTGTAACGTGTTGTACTGCATGACTGTGGTACATTGATGATCTTGATTTCCGGCCCGGCGGGCATCTGTTGACCGATGTCCCTTACCCCTTTGTTAAATCGCAGTGGCAGCCCCTTAGATGGGAAATTGGACGTATTCTTCATCTCAGAGGCCCTACGATAACAGTGTTCTCTTTTCCTTGGCTGTGGATATTGCGGGGAACACTTTGGGAGTTTTTTGGTCTTGGCTGTCGGCTTCACTTGTGCATTGAAGGCTCCTTTAGCCATTCGCCCCTTACTTGTGCTAGGGACATCACCATCCAGGGACATTTTTTCCCGATTCCTAGAACTTTTCTGCTCTAGGTTTCGCGGGCACTTTCCTCGCGATTTTTCAAACTTTCTTTGTGTGGAGCTCGTTCTTCTCATCATTGCTTGATTACGGTAAACTGACACAATCTGCGCTGTATGCTGTCACTGGCTGCCATTTGCTTCCAGACTGCAGGTAGTTGCTGATTGACACTTAGCTACTAGACCCGCACAAGTCAGGGTGGTGGTAAAGCGCTGCAGAAAGTCCAATCCCAAAACTACGTCTTCCATTGCACTCTCCATAATAAGGAATGTATAAAATGCAGTTATTTTACCTAGCGTTACTATTAATTTTACGGCTTGTGTTATAATTTTTTTCGTGCCGTCTGCCAAGAAGACTTCGGTATGCGTTGGGACGTACGTAGGGGCCTTACTTATACGGTTAAGTTGGTTGGGCGAGAGAAAACTCCTGGTGGCTCCGGTGTCGATGATGGTGGATACTACTCTGCCACCAATTAATACAAACGCCTTTAATTTTTCCTTCTCAAAAACCAGACGAGTTTTAGTTGCTTCGTCTGGATCTTTCGTGGTTGGCTTAGATCGTACGTAGGTTGCGCGATTTTCTTTCTTCGTCTTTTCCCTTACCATTCGATGATGTTCTCCGCGAGGGTGTTGGGATGATGTTGGAATACTTTCCAAATCATCGGCCAACTGCATTAATTCATTTAACGTGGTAAAGTCCCTTCTACGGATATACCATTGATAGTCGGGATGGCTGTTACGAAAAATAAACTCGAGCTTTTGGGCTTCGGTAAGGTTGGTAGGCCGCATTAGACATTGTAGTGCCAGTAGATAGTCCTTAAAAGACTCACGTGGACGTTGCGTACGTTTTCTAATCTCATCTTCTAGTTTTTCAAAATAACGCGGCGGTAGAAAAAATGCTAGAAAATCCCGTCTAAACGCTATCCACTCGTTCCAGCCTTGGTTGTTGTGACGGTACCATATTATCGCTCTTTCCCTCAACACCTCTGGCATGACTCGGGGTACATAATTTAAATTGATATTATACATTTCAGCGAGCTCTTCCACTTGTTCTATGAACACCAAGGGGTCCTTACCGCCATTGTACTTGAGTCCCCATCGCCTGACACTCTCGATGACACTGATACGATCTTCGCTGCTCGTAGACATACATTTATTACTCAATGTACTTGGTGTGGAATAAACTGCTGATGTATGGTGATCTGGAACGGCCATTGGGTTGTTGGCCTCAGTTTCTCCCTTAACGGGTGACGCTGGTGTTATACTTATTTTTGTCGTTGATGACGTAGGCTCATGTTTTGCCTGTATCTCTAAAAGATTTTTCAGTGGTTCTGCTTCGTGGTCACCTGCCACAAATTTCGCCAGTCGTTTGCGCAAATCTTCTACGCTGCCGTTGGAATCCTGGTTAAATTGGCTTAAATATTTTACCAGTTCCTCCTTCTTTAAGCTGTATATCCACGACGTTTTCAACATTTTGCAATAATAACGGGGTCGGCCGATGTAGGGAAGATAACGGATGTTACGGATTTGATACGCCAAGTTCTAACACAACGCTTGTGATTGCTTAAATAATTAAAAAAAAATTTTAGTTCTGTCACTTTACAACCAGAAATATCACTCTCAATAACAAAAAAAGAAGAATTATATCAAATATATATGCAGGTATATATTTTGTATATTTTGTATTGTAATGTGTGGATGTATATTTAATAGGTTATTCAGGGGTTTTTAAAATAGACCTGCCTATTAAGGTGCCGGCGCTTAAGAACGCCACTGGCCTAAATATATTTAAGGCAGTTGGATGCCTGTTTAGAAAGAAGCAGTTTAATGCTCCAAGAGATAAAGCCGATTTTAAGGCTAAATAATGATTGATTTATTTTATGAAAATTTGTTCCTTATATACTAAAATAACAGTACCTTAAAACTACAAAAATTCCTTATTCAATAATATAATTTGTGGTATACACCAACAATGTAATGTATAATAAAAGTAGCAAAAGTTGTTGTGTAAAATAACAATTAAAATAAGGTATACTAGTTGTTGTATTTTTACATTACAGGAATTTGCTTAATTTTAGCATAGCATTGTTGTTGTGTATTGTTAATAAAGGAATTTACTTAAAACTAAGGTTACGAGGGCAGTTCTAAAATTACAAATATAATAATCAAAGTAAGATTCACTACACCCTACCCCTTAAGAAAAATTTTACAATTTTGAGGATTAAAAAATTTTAAAATTTCTTACTAATATTTTAACAATTAATATTTTTTTAAATTATTATTATGTAGTTCTTTTGTTTTGCCTCTTATATCTATGACAGAGTTTACTCCTTTCGTTTCAACAATTTTATACGGGCCATGGTAAGGTGGCTGATTCTTTTTTCTATTAAAGTTTTTTACTAAGACCATGTCTCCTATATTTAAATTTAATTTATTGAACTTTACACACTGGTCGACGCGTTTGATTTTAGATATTTCCAATAACTCTTTTGCTTTTTGCAATGAAAATTTTAACCTTGCTTTTAGTTCTTTCGAATAATTATCAATATTATATACCGGTTCGAAAGTTAATATTTTGTCATTAGGCAAATTTGGTAATCTACCAAATATTAATTCATATGGAGTGTAATTAGTATCCATATGTGGTGTTGTGTTGTACGCGAAACAAAAATAAGGTATCCAATGGTACCATTCATTATCTTTACAGAAGCCTAAAAGAAATTCATTTAGCACTCTATGACTCCTTTCAACTGAACCAAGAGTTTCATGGTGGTATGGTGTACTAAAAACTTGTTTTATTTCTAATAATTGGCATACTTCCGACATCAACTCGTTTACGAATTCAGTACCTTTGTCTGATTTGAGAACTTTGAAGTGCCCGTACCTTAAAATCAAATTTTCTACTAGAGCCTTTGCAATAGTCTTAGCTTCTTTCGTTTCAATGGGGCATGCTATAATATATTTTGTTAAATCGCACTGTATAGTTAGCACGTATCTATAGTTATTCGAAAATCTAAGCGGGCCTACTCTGTCTATTGACACTGTTTCAAAACTTGTCCCTGGCGTATCTGTTATGGTTAATTTCTCTTTAATGTGCTTTGTTTGTTTATTGATTTTGCACTCTTTACAATTTAATATATATTGTTTAATCATCCTATTCATATTCTTCCATACATATTTTTGTTTAAGCTTTAATGTTGTTTTTCTGACACCTAAATGTCCTCCTATCGTTGAACTATGGTACTCACTAATGAGACTATTCTGTACTTGTCTATTTGTTATTCTTTCTGGTTCTTTATATATCAGAATTTTCAAAATTGATTTACTTTTACTTCTTACTTCTTTAAATATTCCTTTAAACTGTTCTTTTGACATTACTTTAAAAATTTCATCATTAGCATTTAATGCTAATTCTTTCACGTTCTTTAATAGTATTTTTGATAATAGCTTCTCCAAATACATCTGTGTGTTAGTTGGATTATCACCACATCTCACTACTATTTCCAAATCGTGTATTTCTACTTGTATTAATTTACATTTTTTTATTATTTCAAATCTAAGTTTCTTCATCCCTTTAATATCAGAGATTGAAGTGCATTCCCAAATATAATCTTCATCAGTCTCTTTACTGGAAGTATTAACTATATGTTTTTTATCTTTTCGCGCATTTAATTTATTCTTCATGTTTCTGGTTACGACTAATATGTCTTTACGTGTATGTTCATTTTCACTTTCGGTAGGAATTAACGTTTTCAACGATTCGCTGTTTATAACTATTCTAGATAATGCATCGGCATTGGTATTCATTTTACCTTTTTTATACGATATTTCGAAATCGTAGTCACATAAATCCAATCTTATTCTAGTCATCTTCGATGATGGATTTCTGTGAGAAAATAATGATACTAAGGGTCTATGACCAGTAATTACGTAGAACTTTCTACCGTAGAGGTATGGCCGGAAAAAATTTATTGCCCAATGTATGGCTAGCAATTCTTTTTCTATAACAGGTTTATTTATATCGTGTTTATTTAACGATTTGCTCGCATATGATATTGGTAAATCTGTCCCAATTTCACCTTGCGACAATACTGCTCCTAGTGCAAAATTGGATGCATCTGTTGTTAATATAAAAGGTTTCCTAAAATCAGGATATTGGAGTATTGGTGGTTTAATTAATTTTGATTTTAATGTCTCAAAAGACTTTTGACACTTTTCATCCCACTTAAAAATTTTATCTTTTTTTAACAAAGTATTCAAATCTTTAGCTATTTCTGCAAAATTTTTAACAAAACGTCTGTAGTAATTACAGAACGCAACAAAACGTCTGACTTCATCAACATTCTTAGGAACTGGATAGTTTTTTATTACATCATGCTTTGCAGGGTCTGTACATATTCCCTTATCAGTTATCAGGTGACCTAGATAGACTACTTCTGTCTTTAAAAAACAACATTTATTTGTATTTAATTTTAAATTATATTTTCTCAACTTTTCAAAAACTTTTACTAAATTATCATGATGGTGTTGTATACTACAACCAAACACAATAATGTCATCGACATATAAAAATGCTTCGGCATCTAATCCACTCAATGCAATTGTGAGCATTCTCTGAAAACTATTGGATGATATTTTTAATCCAAAGGGTAAACGAGTAAATTGAAAATGACCATTTCTAGTAGAAAATGATGTTACTGGTCTAGAATCTTTATCTAAACTGATTTGATGGAAAGAACTAGTCATGTCTAGCGTAGAAAAATATTTAGCTCTACCTAGCTTGTCCAATACGTCTTCAATTCTAGTTAATGGAAACTTATCACTTATGATTTTTTCATTTATCTTTCGGAAATCAACTACTAATCTCCATTTCTTCGTGTCATCTGCTGATTTTTTTTGTACTACCAACAATGGAGAGTTGTACGGACTCACGGACGGTTCAATAATGCCATCTTCTATCAATGTATTTACTTGTTTGTTTATCTCGCTCATTTGTGACTCAGCGAGCCTATATGGTTTTATATAAACCGGTGCCGAATCGGCCATCGCAATTTTTTGACTATAAAAATTATTAACAGTTAACTTGTCACCAGCAAGGTGGAAGACATCGCTATATTTTGCAATTATATCTTTCAAAGATTGTCTTGCTGACGGATCTATTGATTCTATTTTTAAATCTTGCAAAACTCTATGTACTCGCTCTTTGTTTTTATCAGCTATTTTGTTGAAACTATAAATCTTGTACTTCGATAACGGTTTAGTTTCTAATTTTAACTGATTCAAAACTACATCTTTGTCAGTAGTATTTAATAATTTCACGTGTTTTATTCCCACGGCTGGTATCACACTATTTCCTACGAAAATTCCAGGACTTATTTCCTGATTTAAAACGATGCTTTCCTCATCGGTACATATATTAACTGGTGCTATTAGTTCTGATCGCGCTGGTATACAGATTTCAGTTTTATAAACGCGTTTAGGGGTTATCGGTAGAATAACTTCTT
This sequence comes from Lypha dubia, assembly GCA_947311025.1. Taxonomy (NCBI): domain Eukaryota; kingdom Metazoa; phylum Arthropoda; class Insecta; order Diptera; family Tachinidae; genus Lypha; species Lypha dubia. Next base: position 31,291,189 of record OX371262.1, on the reverse strand, counting down.
CATTATCTATATTGAAAGACGTTGTATAAGTTTCGAAATCAATTTTACATCCATATTTTTCTAAAATATCCCTACCAATAATTCCATTAGTATTAATTAGAAAATTATCTTCAACTATGTGAAGTTTGTGTATAATACGTTTGTTATCTAAATTTTAGAGTTAATCTTGCAGTACCAAGACTTTCTATAGTACCTGCAGTAATACCACTCAGTGATGATATATCACGTACATCTATATTATCTATATTATCCTGTTTGCAAATTGAAATATCGGCTCCAGTATCTATTAAAAACTTGAGTTCTTTATTAATTGTATTACAATTAATTGCTATATAATTATCTGTATTGTTTGAAATTTTGAAACATTTTTGCCCTTCTGGATAACAAACTTTGTTATCCGGGTTTGTTAGTTTCCCTGATTATTTCTATTGTTGCCAGATCTATTCGAGAAGCTGTTTCTATTGTTATTATTAAATGGATTATTACTTCTTGCTGCACTACTTCTATTTGCACCATTGTTATTATTTCTATGTCTATCAGGGTTATTGTTATTATTGTTATTTCCGTATCCATTACGATTGTAATAGTTTGTTTCAGCATGATTAAAATTATTATTATGGTTATTATAATTTCTATTATTATTTTGATTATAATACCCTTGATTTCTGTACCCTGTGTAATTTCTATTATTTCTCTGTGAATTGTAGTTATTAATGCGTTCATTTTCACGCCTGTTTATTCTGAAAATGCTATTATTATTATTATCTATTTGTAACGATCTCTCTATAGTTACACATTTTTCTACTGCTTCGCTAAGCGTTTTGGGACTACTTGCCACTAATACATTTAACGCCATATTTTCGCTCATTTTATAAATCGCGTTTTTAGTCTCTGTTGACGGATTTTCTATCGCTTTTATTTCAAAACTACTCAATTGCTCTGACAGTAATGCAACTTTTTCCCTGTAAGCTAAAATACTCATGTTTCCTTGTTTCAGTGTGCCTAACTCATTTAAGACTTGTTGCAAAGTTCTAGGGTTTGGGTACGCATCAATTAACAACTTCTTCAACTCCGCAAACGTAGTTGGTCTGTTGGAACGCCCTAAGACACCTCGGACATGCGCAGCTAGTTTGAAGTTATAGACGTACTTAATGAATATCTCTCGGTCTTCTGTTCTCAAAATATCATGTAACAATTCTGTTTGCACTATAAAATCTTCCAACACCTCATATGAACCCTTAAAAACATGTAGGTTTTTACCTACGACATTTATGTCAAAATGTGCCATATTGACAATTTTTTCTTTAAGTGTATCTCTTGGTAATTCTTTAGTTTCTTTTATGACCATACAATTGATCAATTTCTCAACCTTTGTGTATAATTCTCTAAATTTTAATATAACTGACTTAGTCTCTTTTTCTTCAAAATGTTCACTAATACTCTCTACTTCTTCTTTAATATGCGACAAACGCGATAATTTTTCTAATTTATACGCAGAGGTGTAAATTCTGTCTTTACTCTTTTTTAAATTTTTCTCTAGCTTATCTAATTCAATACAATATTCGTGTACTATTTCCATTTAAAATTTAATATATATAATTTAAATTTTATTTTTATATTTTAAAATGCTGGCAACTCTTAATTTATTTTTTTTTTTTAACATTTTATATTTCTTTGTGAAATTCTTATTTCATTTCTATTTCTTTTAGTGTTTTTTTTTTTTATTTTAAATTCTCATGTTTATAAATTTTTGTTCTTTTTCATCATAAAAGTGATAATAAATCTGTTTAATTTGTGCAAAAAAAATTTTGTGCTTCTTGCATTTAAAAGAAAATTTAAAAATAATGTAAAAAATGCTTTTTATTTGTGTTTGGGGCCTTCATTTATTGGAGTGGCCATTTATTTCGGTGCTTCTTTTTGGCTGCCAGTTGGGATGTATTCTTCCATATGCCTGGTTTATTTTTCTTTTGTTCGTTGGGCAGGATCGCCATGTAATGTGTTTTTAAAATAGACCTGCCTATTAAGGTGCCGGCGCTTAAGAACGCCACTGGCCTAAATATATTTAAGGCAGTTGGATGCCTGTTTAGAAAGAAGCAGTTTAATGCTCCAAGAGATAAAGCCGATTTTAAGGCTAAATAATGATTGATTTATTTTATGAAAATTTGTTCCTTATATACTAAAATAACAGTACCTTAAAACTACAAAAATTCCTTATTCAATAATATAATTTGTGGTATACACCAACAATGTAATGTATAATAAAAGTAGCAAAAGTTGTTGTGTAAAATAACAATTAAAATAAGGTATACTAGTTGTTGTATTTTTACATTACAGGAATTTGCTTAATTTTAGCATAGCATTGTTGTTGTGTATTGTTAATAAAGGAATTTACTTAAAACTAAGGTTACGAGGGCAGTTCTAAAATTACAAATATAATAATCAAAGTAAGATTCACTACAGTATGTATACATATATTTGTTTCTTTTTTATAATTTAAACTGTACTCTTTTTTTTTTCCAACTGGATTTTTTTTTTTTTTTTTTTACTGTACTTTTTATAAAAAAATATTCCGTACGGTGTTTCTTTTTTTTTTATATGACACTTTAGTGTCCCTGCTCGGGCGCCATTGTAACGACACTTTTACGCTGGTTGCTGGGATAGCTCAGCGTAGTCCAGGGTCGTTATATTTTTGTTCTTCTTCCTTTAATAAAGCTCACACTATTTCTGGTTATAAAGAGATGTTTATTTACACTTATACTAATGATAACTTATGCCTAAGTTTAGGGAACCAGAATGATTGGTAACAGTTAAATGACTTGAGCCACAGGTATGGTAGCCGGCGGCAAAATTCCCCAAGGCAAATTGCTTGTGGAATTATAAATTCCTGGAATGATAAATTCCTGATAAGCGACCTGCCAGGGCAATATTCACGATATTATGAGTGAAATCCAAAAGCAAAAACAATGGTTCGCCGGAATTATAAATTCCTGGACCAACGTAGACTCTCACAATAAGGCACTCTGAATGGCCGCAATTGTACCAAAAGTCGACAAGGCAAATTGCTTGTGGAATTAAAAATTCCTGGAATTATAAATTCCTGATAAGCGACCTGCCAGGGTAATATTCACGATACTATGAGTGAAACCCAAAAGCAAAAACAATGGTTCGCCGGAATTATAAATTCCTGGACAAACGTAGGCTCTCACAATAAGGCGCTCTATATGGCCGCAAGCGTACGAAAAGTCAACAAGGCAAATTGCTAGTGGAATTAAAAATTCCTGGAATTATAAATTCCTAATAAGCGATCTGCCAAGGAAGTGTTCACTACGCTTGGAGTTAAACCTGGAGCTAGATATTTTATTTGAGGGAATTATAAATTCCGCGCAAACTTGATGTCTTACCAGCAGGCCAGCCACTCAATAACTCCCTCTTATCGTCAATTGCTCGTGCTTTTATACTTTTACGTGCTCGTATGCTTACACACAATTCTGTATGTGTGTGTGTCGTTGCGATACTCGCCATATGAGAGGCTGTGTTTCTTTAACATTAACAGCTGACTAATTTCAGGGCTGCTATTACCTCGTTTGGTGTTACCATTCATTTGGCCGTTACATTCAAATTGATATTTGTGTTCAATATGTTGAACATAAAAGAAAAATTACAATTCAGCAAATAAAAGAAAATACAAATAATTCATTTCTATATAAAAATACAAATTAATTAATAAAGAAAATACAAATAGTTCAGTATACTTGTGTCGCTAAAAATGAGGGCATGATTTTTAGCGTTACATCACCTCCCCCCTATAGTGCAGCGACGAGCGTTCCGTTGTGTTTATGTCGGTAGCCATATAATCTGAACTTGTCCGCTGCGTTTGATATACACAGTAAACTGCTGCCCCTCGATAAACTTCCGGAAGCGAATTTGTTGCCGGGTTACCCTATTTGCTAGGGCACTTTGTATTATGTGTTGCAGTTCACTCGGAGAATGATCGAGGCTCACTTTACAAGGATGGGTCGGTAGGGGTGGTGTCACTGCCTTCCTACTCTGAAGGATGGAGTTTACTGCACTTCCGTGGTTACATGGTAGTGTCGCACCAGGATCGCTGTAACGTGTTGTACTGCATGACTGTGGTACATTGATGATCTTGATTATCGGCCCGGCGGGCATCTGTTGACCGATGTCCCTTACCCCTTTGTTAAATCGCAGTGGCAGCCCCTTAGATGGGAAATTGGACGTATTCTTCATCTCAGAGGCCCTACGATAACAGTGTTCTCTTTTCCTTGGCTGTGGATATTGCGGGGAACACTTTGGGAGTTTTTTGGTCTTGGCTGTCGGCTTCACTTGTGCATTGAAGGCTCCTTTAGCCATTCGCCCCTTACTTGTGCTAGGGACATCACCATCCAGGGACATTTTTTCCCGATTCCTAGAACTTTTCTGCTCTAGGTTTCGCGGGCACTTTCCTCGCGATTTTTCAAACTTTCTTTGTGTGGAGCTCGTTCTTCTCATCATTGCTTGATTACGGTAAACTGACACAATCTGCGCTGTATGCTGTCGCTGGCTGCCATTTGCTTCCAGACTGCAGGTAGTTGCTGATTGACACTTAGCTACTAGACCCGCACAAGTCAGGGTGGTGGTAAAGCGCTGCAGAAAGTCCAATCCCAAAACTACGTCTTCCATTGCACTCTCCATAATAAGGAATGTATAAAATGCAGTTATTTTACCTAGCGTTACTATTAATTTTACGGCTTGTGTTATAATTTTTTTCGTGCCGTCTGCCAAGAAGACTTCGGTATGCGTTGGGACGTACGTAGGGGCCTTACTTATACGGTTAAGTTGGTTGGGCGAGAGAAAACTACTGGTGGCTCCGGTGTCGATGATGGTGGATACTACTCTGCCACCAATTAATACAAACGCCTTTAATTTTTCCTTCTCAAAAACCAGACGAGTTTTAGTTGCTTCGTCTGGATCTTTCGTGGTTGGCTTAGATCGTACGTAGGTTGCACGATTTTCTTTCTTCGTCTTTTCCCTTACCATTCGATGATGTTCTCCGCGAGGGTGTTGGGATGATGTTGGAATACTTTCCAAATCATCGGCCAACTGCATTAATTCATTTAACGTGGTAAAGTCCCTTCTACGGATATACCATTGATAGTCGGGATGGCTGTTACGAAAAATAAACTCGAGCTTTTGGGCTTCGGTAAGGTTGGTAGGCCGCATTAGACATTGTAGTGCCAGTAGATAGTCCTTAAAAGACTCACGTGGACGTTGCGTACGTTTTCTAATCTCATCTTCTAGTTTTTCAAAATAACGCGGCGGTAGAAAAAATGCTAGAAAATCCCGTCTAAACGCTATCCACTCGTTCCAGCCTTGGTTGTTGTGACGGTACCATATTATCGCTCTTTCCCTCAACACCTCTGGCATGACTCGGGGTACATAATTTAAATTGATATTATACATTTCAGCGAGCTCTTCCACTTGTTCTATGAACACCAAGGGGTCCTTACCGCCATTGTACTTGAGTCCCCATCGCCTGACACTCTCGATGACACTGATACGATCTTCGCTGCTCGTAGACATACATTTATTACTCAATGTACTTGGTGTGGAATAAACTGCTGATGTATGGTGATCTGGAACGGCCATTGGGTTGTTGGCCTCAGTTTCTCCCTTAACGGGTGACGCTGGTGTTATACTTATTTTTGTCGTTGATGACGTAGGCTCATGTTTTGCCTGTATATCTAAAAGATTTTTCAGTGGTTCTGCTTCGTGGTCACCTGCCACAAATTTCGCCAGTCGTTTGCGCAAATCTTCTACGCTGCCGTTGGAATCCTGGTTAAATTGGCTTAAATATTTTACCAGTTCCTCCTTCTTTAAGCTGTATATCCACGACGTTTTCAACATTTTGCACTAATAACGGGGTCGGCCGATGTAGGGAAGATAACGGATGTTACGGATTTGATACGCCAAGTTCTAACACAACGCTTGTGATTGCTTAAATAATTAAAAAAAAATTTTAGTTCTGTCACTTTACAACCAGAAATATCACTCTCAATAACAAAAAAAGAAGAATTATATCAAATATATATGCAGGTATATATTTTGTATATTTTGTATGTATACATATATTTGTTTCTTTTTTATAATTTAAACTGTACTCTTTTTTTTTTCCAACTGGATTTTTTTTTTTTTTTTTTTTTTTTTTACTGTACTTTTTATAAAAAAAAATTCCGTACGGTGTTTCTTTTTTTTTTTATATGACACTTTAGTGTCCCTGCTCGGGCGCCATTGTAACGACACTTTTAAGCTGGTTGCTGGGATAGCTCAGCGTAGTCCAGGGTCGTTATATTTTTGTTCTTCTTCCTTTAATAAAGCTCACACTATTTCTGGTTATAAAGAGATGTTTATTTACACTTATACTAATGATAACTTATGCCTAAGTTTAGGGAACCAGAATGATTGGTAACAGTTAAATGACTTGAGCCACAGGTATGGTAGCCGGCGGCAAAATTCCCCAAGGCAAATTGCTTGTGGAATTATAAATTCCTGGAATGATAAATTCCTGATAAGCGACCTGACAGGGCAATATTCACGATATTATGAGTGAAATCCAAAAGCAAAAACAATGGTTCGCCGGAATTATAAATTCCTGGACCAACGTAGGCTCTCACAATAAGGCACTCTGAATGGCCGCAATTGTACCAAAAGTCGACAAGGCAAATTGCTTGTGGAATTAAAAATTCCTGGAATTATAAATTCCTGATAAGCGACCTGCCAGGGTAATATTCACGATACTATGAGTGAAACCCAAAAGCAAAAATAATGGTTCGCCGGAATTATAAATTCCTGGACAAACGTAGGCTCTCACAATAAGGCACTCTATATGGCCGCAAGCGTACGAAAAGTCAACAAGGCAAATTGCTAGTGGAATTAAAAATTCCTGGAATTATAAATTCCTAATAAGTGATCTGCCAAGGAAGTGTTCACTACGCTTGGAGTTAAGCCTGGAGCAAGATATTTTATTTGAGGGAATTATAAATTCCGCGCAAACTTGATGTCTTACCAGCAGGCCAGCCACTCAATAACTTCCTCTTATCGTCAATTGCTCGTGCTTTTATACTTTTACGTGCTCGTATGCTTACACACAATTCTGTATGTGTGTGTGTCGTTGCGATACTCGCCATATGAGAGGCTGTGTTTCTTTAACATTAACAGCTGACTAATTTCAGGGCTGCTATTACCTCGTTTGGTGTTACCATTCATTTGGCCGTTACATTCAAATTTATATTTGTGTTCAATATGTTGAACATAAAAGAAAAATTACAATTCAGCAAATAAAAGAAAATACAAATAATTCATTTCTATATAAAAATACAAATTAATTAATAAAGAAAATACAAATAGTTCAGTATACTTGTGTCGCTAAAAATGAGGGCATGATTTTTAGCGTTACATCACCTCCCCCCTATAGTGCAGCGACGAGCGTTCCGTTGTGTTTATGTCGGTAGCCATATAATCTGAACTTGTCCGCTGCGTTTGATATACACAGTAAACTGCTGCCCCTCGATAAACTTCCGGAAGCGAATTTGTTGCCGGGTTACCCTATTTGCTAGGGCACTTTGTATTATGTGTTGCAGTTCACTCGGAGAATGATCGAGGCTCACTTTACAAGGATGGGTCGGTAGGGGTGGTGTCACTGCCTTCCTACTCTGAAGGATGGAGTTTACTGCACTTCCGTGGTTACATGGTAGTGTCGCACCAGGATCGCTGTAACGTGTTGTACTGCATGACTGTGGTACATTGATGATCTTGATTTCCGGCCCGGCGGGCATCTGTTGACCGATGTCCCTTACCCCTTTGTTAAATCGCAGTGGCAGCCCCTTAGATGGGAAATTGGACGTATTCTTCATCTCAGAGGCCCTACGATAACAGTGTTCTCTTTTCCTTGGCTGTGGATATTGCGGGGAACACTTTGGGAGTTTTTTGGTCTTGGCTGTCGGCTTCACTTGTGCATTGAAGGCTCCTTTAGCCATTCGCCCCTTACTTGTGCTAGGGACATCACCATCCAGGGACATTTTTTCCCGATTCCTAGAACTTTTCTGCTCTAGGTTTCGCGGGCACTTTCCTCGCGATTTTTCAAACTTTCTTTGTGTGGAGCTCGTTCTTCTCATCATTGCTTGATTACGGTAAACTGACACAATCTGCGCTGTATGCTGTCGCTGGCTGCCATTTGCTTCCAGACTGCAGGTAGTTGCTGATTGACACTTAGCTACTAGACCCGCACAAGTCAGGGTGGTGGTAAAGCGCTGCAGAAAGTCCAATCCCAAAACTACGTCTTCCATTGCACTCTCCATAATAAGGAATGTATAAAATGCAGTTATTTTACCTAGCGTTACTATTAATTTTACGGCTTGTGTTATAATTTTTTTCGTGCCGTCTGCCAAGAAGACTTCGGTATGCGTTGGGACGTACGTAGGGGCCTTACTTATACGGTTAAGTTGGTTGGGCGAGAGAAAACTCCTGGTGGCTCCGGTGTCGATGATGGTGGATACTACTCTGCCACCAATTAATACAAACGCCTTTAATTTTTCCTTCTCAAAAACCAGACGAGTTTTAGTTGCTTCGTCTGGATCTTTCGTGGTTGGCTTAGATCGTACGTAGGTTGCACGATTTTCTTTCTTCGTCTTTTCCCTTACCATTCGATGATGTTCTCCGCGAGGGTGTTGGGATGATGTTGGAATACTTTCCAAATCATCGGCCAACTGCATTAATTCATTTAACGTGGTAAAGTCCCTTCTACGGATATACCATTGATAGTCGGGATGGCTGTTACGAAAAATAAACTCGAGCTTTTGGGCTTCGGTAAGGTTGGTAGGCCGCATTAGACATTGTAGTGCCAGTAGATAGTCCTTAAAAGACTCACGTGGACGTTGCGTACGTTTTCTAATCTCATCTTCTAGTTTTTCAAAATAACGCGGCGGTAGAAAAAATGCTAGAAAATCCCGTCTAAACGCTATCCACTCGTTCCAGCCTTGGTTGTTGTGACGGTACCATATTATCGCTCTTTCCCTCAACACCTCTGGCATGACTCGGGGTACATAATTTAAATTGATATTATACATTTCAGCGAGCTCTTCCACTTGTTCTATGAACACCAAGGGGTCCTTACCGCCATTGTACTTGAGTCCCCATCGCCTGACACTCTCGATGACACTGATACGATCTTCGCTGCTCGTAGACATACATTTATTACTCAATGTACTTGGTGTGGAATAAACTGCTGATGTATGGTGATCTGGAACGGCCATTGGGTTGTTGGCCTCAGTTTCTCCCTTAACGGGTGACGCTGGTGTTATACTTATTTTTGTCGTTGATGACGTAGGCTCATGTTTTGCCTGTATCTCTAAAAGATTTTTCAGTGGTTCTGCTTCGTGGTCACCTGCCACAAATTTCGCCAGTCGTTTGCGCAAATCTTCTACGCTGCCGTTGGAATCCTGGTTAAATTGGCTTAAATATTTTACCAGTTCCTCCTTCTTTAAGCTGTATATCCACGACGTTTTCAACATTTTGCACTAATAACGGGGTCGGCCGATGTAGGGAAGATAACGGATGTTACGGATTTGATACGCCAAGTTCTAACACAACGCTTGTGATTGCTTAAATAATTAAAAAAAAATTTTAGTTCTGTCACTTTACAACCAGAAATATCACTCTCAATAACAAAAAAAGAAGAATTATATCAAATATATATGCAGGTATATATTTTGTATATTTTGTATGTATACATATATTTGTTTCTTTTTTATAATTTAAACTGTACTCTTTTTTTTTTTCCAACTGGATTTTTTTTTTTTTTTTTTACTGTACTTTTTATAAAAAAAAATTCCGTACGGTGTTTCTTTTTTTTTTTATATGACACTTTAGTGTCCCTGCTCGGGCGCCATTGTAACGACACTTTTACGCTGGTTGCTGGGATAGCTCAGGGTAGTCCAGGGTCGTTATATTTTTGTTCTTCTTCCTTTAATAAAGCTCACACTATTTCTGGTTATAAAGAGATGTTTATTTACACTTATACTAATGATAACTTATGCCTAAGTTTAGGGAACCAGAATGATTGGTAACAGTTAAATGACTTGAGCCACAGGTATGGTAGCCGGCGGCAAAATTCCCCAAGGCAAATTGCTTGTGGAATTATAAATTCCTGGAATGATAAATTCCTGATAAGCGACCTGCCAGGGCAATATTCACGATATTATGAGTGAAATCCAAAAGCAAAAACAATCGTTCGCCGGAATTATAAATTCCTGGACAAACGTAGGCTCTCACAATAAGGCACTCTGAATGGCCGCAATTGTACCAAAAGTCGACAAGGCAAATTGCTTGTGGAATTAAAAATTCCTGGAATTATAAATTCCTGATAAGCGACCTGCCAAGGAAGTGTTCACTACGCTTGGAGTTAAACCTGGAGCAAGATATTTTATTTGAGGGAATTATAAATTCCGCGCAAACTTGATGTCTTACCAGCAGGCCAGCCACTCAATAACTCCCTCTTATCGTCAATTGCTCGTGCTTTTATACTTTTACGTGCTCGTATGCTTACACACAATTCTGTATGTGTGTGTGTCGTTGCGATACTCGCCATATGAGAGGCTGTGTTTCTTTAACATTAACAGCTGACTAATTTCAGGGCTGCTATTACCTCGTTTGGTGTTACCATTCATTTGGCCGTTACATTCAAATTGATATTTGTGTTCAATATGTTGAACATAAAAGAAAAATTACAATTCAGCAAATAAAAGAAAATACAAATAATTCATTTCTATATAAAAATACAAATTAATTAATAAAGAAAATACAAATAGTTCAGTATACTTGTGTCGCTAAAAATGAGGGCATGATTTTTAGCGTTACAAGTCATCATCATATCAAACGTTTGTAGCCAATCGAATATCCGCAATGCAGGAGGTGACAATGCCCGAACAATGGCGACATGTAAGGTCAAAGGAAAATCCTGCGGACATCATATCCCGAGGACTATCTCCGAAAGCATTACCAGCATGCAATCTATGGTTTTATGGGCCTATCTTCCTACATGGGCATGAAGCAGCTTGGCCACAAAAATACTCAAGGGCCACAGAAGTACTTGAAAACAACATGGAGCGAAAGAAAACAGATGCCGTTCTTGCAATTGAAAATGCAACAACAATTATCTACAACATCAACCACAAAGGATCTTTTCGAACATTACAAAGAATTGTAGCATACATGCTACGATTTATCAACAACACAAGAAAAATAAATGAAAAACGTGCGGAAATCTCTTTAACAGTAATGGAACTAGAACAAGTTCTAGTAGTTATCGTACGAGCAATGCAGTCAGATTTTGAAGACGACATAAAACATCAAAAAAGAAATAATGAAGTAAATAAGTCAAGTCCATTCAACAACCTTAGCCCATTCTTGGATTCGAACGGTATAATTAGAGTAGGAGGACGATTAAGCACATCTTTGCTTTCATATGATGCCAAACATCCAATGCTGCTTCCCTACAATGACCCACTTTCAAAATTACTCATGCAAATGGTGCATGATCAAAATAGACACTGCGGTCCCCAAGCACTCCTTTCACATATGAGACAGAGATATTCGCCAATCAAGGGAAAGACAGCAGCCAGATCTATTGTACAACATTGTGTTCAATGCGCCAAGGCCAAGCCAAGATTACTCAATCAGATCATGGGCAATTTACCAGCTGCGCGTGTTACACCAGCTCGACCATTCATCAACTCTGGGGTTGACTTTTGTGGACCGTTTTGGGTACATTACGAGGTGAGAGGGAAGAAGCCTCAAAAGGTGTACATCGCAGTGTTTTGCTGCTTTGCTACTAAGGCAGTACACTTGGAGCTAGTTAATGATCTTACCACCGAAGCCTTTATAGGATCATTAAAAAGATTTATAAGTAGGCGATGTCAGTGCCGGAATCTCTGTTGTGACAATGCTACCAATTTTGTAGGGGCAAAAAATCAGTTAACAGAACTATCAGAAACTATCCATCCTGGCTCAGCTCAAGACATAATTAACAGAGAATCTACATCGAGAGGAATAACATTTCATTTTATACCCCCAAGAGCACCACATTTCGGTGGCTTATGGGAAGCCGCTGTAAAGTCAGCAAAACATCTTCTTGCCCGAAGTTCCACAACAGCATCGCTCACTTATGAAGAGCTGGACACAGTAGTAATTGAAATTGAAGGAATTCTCAATTCAAGGCCAATCAGCCCGATGTCAGAAAACCCGAATGATTTAGCAGCGTTAACCCCGGACATTTCCTGATTGGGGAACCCCTAAATGCTCAAGGTTACGCAAATTGCACACAAGAACGAGGTAACTTCAAACAAACACCAACTCCAGCTCCTCGCAACCTGCAAACAACATCGGATTTCACAGTACATATTTAAACAAGAAGATTTTTTTTTTTTTTCACCCGGCACTTTAACTCAGAATATCATAAACTGCCACCACCAGCATCTTGAACACAGGCTTTTGAGCTGCGCTCAACGGGGGGAGGATGTTCATAATTGTATTATTTTTGTTTGTTGTACAATTTTGTAAATTTATTAATTTTTTGTTTTCATTCTTTTCCATAAAGTTGAGCAATTCTTTTTGTAGATCATACATTTTTTTATTTTTTATTTGTCTTGTTCATAAAATTGTAATACAATACTTAGAATGCAATTTTATTAGTTTCGTTTATTATATATTTGTTTGTAATTGACGATTGTTTATTATGCAGTTTTTATTTTTTTGTACTGTTTATGTAGTGCGTTCACCTATATCCACAAAATTGCATTCTAGGTATTTTTTGGTTGTCTCATGTTCATGGCCACACAGCCAATGAACTTAAATTTAAAAATGCCAAGTATGTAAAATTAATTAGAATGAATATTGTATAAAAGAAGTAAAATTTAAATAAAGATCGCCTTTTTTATGTTTGAACATTGAAGAGTGTGCCTCAATCATTTCTTTTGGAAAACAACTCGGTTTCAAGTGCCGCTTGTTGTTTTAATAGTTTTAACCTTAATCCAGTTTATGTGCTGTGATTAAAATCTAGAACAAATTAACAAACGAGTTAATTTACACACCAATTTTAAATTTTGAATGTGTTCTGTCATAGTCTTACCAGACACCGTAATATCATCCTGATATACAACTACGAATGGTATACCTTGTAATAAGGTTTCCATTGTCTTTTGAAATATTCCAGCAGCAGGTTTAATTCCAAAAGGTAAACGTTTCATCTTTAAAGTGCCAATGTGCGTTGACCACGTATACATAAAAGTTGTGATTTGTCATCAAGTATAAGCTGATTATATGCGCTAGATAAATAAACATTTGATCTCCTTGAAGTGAAGCAAATATTTCATTTATCAAAGGCAATGGATATTTGAAATCAGACAAATATTTGTTTATGGTTACTTTGTAGTCGCCACAAATTCGAATGTCACCATTCGGCTTCAATATTGGAACAAGTGGTGTACCCCATTCTGAATGATCAGCTTGTTCTAAAACATGATTTGCAATTAACTCCCTCAGATTCTCCTCAATTTTACTTTTCCAAGCTAATGGCATTGGACGCAGCTTACAAAAGATAGGTTTTGCATCCTTGTCAATACCTAGAGAAATTTTTCCTAACTTGTAACTTCCAAGGCCATTACTAAAAACTTCATGAAATTCAATTTTTATTTGCTCTGTCATGATGGAATTTTGATCCGAGCTAATAGAGTTTACTTGAACAAGTTCAAAATTAAAAAATTCTCAAAAAATGTCAACCAAATAAATGACTACTATCATTATCTGTCACTACAAGTTTCACTTTTCTTTTTGTTCTATTTACCTCAATGATCTCATCATATTCTCCTAACAATTTATCTTTATTTCCATTATAGTCAACATATGGATCATTACAAGGTAAGTCTCAAGACTTACTTTTTTATTCAACTTGTCAATAAACGATTCCGATACCAAACTACATGGAGCACCAGAATCACAAACCACATCAATAGAAATTTCATCTCTTTTTATTAAAACTTTGTAGAGCTTAGTTGATTTGCCACAATTTTTGTTACTACTGATACTGTAAATAGAAAAGTCATTAGAATTATTTTTATTAAAATCTTCACTATCTAATTCTGATACGTAATTTACAACTTTATCCTTTCCTCTGCAAACTGATGCCAAATTTCCAACCTTTCCACAGAAGTTGCACTTACTATTCTTAAATCGGCAGTCATTTGATTTATGGTTTCGCCACCCACAGCGAGAACAGGCTGTTGTTTGTTGTTTCTTTTTATTAGCATAATCGTTGTTATTTTGTCTGATGTTCTTTTTGTTGTTACTGTTGTTGAATTTTTTCTTATGCTTTCCATTTTTGATTTTGAGCGTAATTTATTTTTCTCTCACTACATTAGGATTGCCAGGACATATTTGGTGCTGTCCCCGAACAAATTAAAAAAAAAATTAACACAAATCGCCACATGTGATATTTATATTAAAAATACCATTTAATTTGTTATTTTATTTTGTACTTAAATAAAGCCTTAATGTCATATAAACTTTTAATGAAAGCTTGGGAGGTAAAAAAATACGGACGTCACTTTGAAAGGTTCATCGCTAAAATGTGATTTTATATATAGAGAAAAATCCTTTAAAAGATACAAACGAGATTCTTATAATTTTCAAGAAAATAAATTTCTTAGATTTTACGTTCTTGGCTAATATAACAGAATTCAACCATCAGCTGCAAGATAGGAAAAACAAAAAACAGTGCGTTGGCACACTAAGCACTCAGCTTTACCGAAGTAATTTTCGGCAAATAAAAAAGCATTCTCCCATTCTATATTAAACATTTTATTCAGTGTTGTCTAGTAACAAGCTACTACACAACCTGCCCATAGGAATTATATAAAATATAAATGGCAACCCTGGAAAAAGAAGCAAGCGACTACACAACTTGCTCGCATGAATGATCCAACAAGACTAAATGATTTTATTAAATAAAAATACAAATTATCTTCTCATGCTCTCTTCATTAGTAAGAGAGCATTCGCACATGTGCGGTGTTTTGCAGATCTCTGTCTTAGAGACTGGTGTAGCTGGGCTACATAAATTGTGCAATGTTTCATATGCAATTGATCCAATAGCTTTTAAGAGAGTCGCTTTTTTTGCATTCTCTTCAACACAATTTATTTCAGTGAAGTGGATATCAAGTTTCTCTTTCCACAAAGTCCATGATTCCTTGCGGGGAGAAAATTGTGGTATATTATTTGGATGGTAAATTGTAACTGTACCGCTTTGTACATTATCTGGAGGAGCCATAATGATTTGTTTTTTTATTTTTTTTTTTTTGTTTTTTTAGAAATTATGATACACAAATTTATTAAAAAAAAAATAGGTTATGTATTAAGCACGTTTTGTTTTTGTTTTTTTTATTGTTTCTGTTGTTGTTGTTTTTTTGTTATATGGATTTTAGAAATATAATTTTTATTTTAATTGTCAAGGTAACACCTTTTTTCCTCTTGATTCGTTGTGTTTTTTTATATATAGATAACTTCCATTCCTTCTTTATTAAGTGCTTCGTTGTTAACGTTCTTGTTGTATTGATGGCATAATACGCAAAAAAAGAAATTTGACAAACTCCAATTTTAGATATATTTTTTTTTATATGAAATTACATGTGCACGTGTGATCGTATTTACGATTTTTTTTATTGTTCTTTATTTTTACGCTCGTCGCCAATGTAGTGTATTGAAACGATTGGAGTTCGGTTAACAACTAACTTTATTAAAATTCAAGAAATAGAAATATGCTTAACACAAGCCAAAGGCTAAGTGCTTAACATAAGAAAAGCTTAAATCTAAGATAATGTTATTTGCATAATTAGAGATGTGTAAACAATATATAACAGATTTGATTAGGTAAATCGAAATTTATAAAAGTAAATAGCTTCCGTGCGGGGCGCTCTGATAGTATTTAATAAAAGTGAGTAGCAAAAAGTTCTGATTTCATTCTACCATCGTCAACGGAACACAAAACGAACAACAAGTAATCGCATTGTGAAAGTCAATCAGAAGAGAATAAACGAAGAATTAAAGATATTTGCCCCGATCTAAGTAACATTCTTTGTGAACCTAATAAAAAGTATTTACTAAATTTGGGACTTAAATTAAAAAAATGGAGCTTATCATTTAGCTAGCGAGCATGAAGAGTTCAATAATATGAATAATATTATTAATAAAATACGAGTATCATAGTTACACATCACATGTACAATCGTTCAAAAATATTGATGATATTCGTATAACAATTCAAAATCAAGATTTATATGTTTTACCAAGGGAACGTCCGCTATATATCGCAGAACTTGCTACAAAAGAAGATTCAACAGTTTCAATTTCATTTCGTCTCTTGAACAATTCTATTACATATCTGTTTGATGAAGATCGATATGGAATCAATGGTGTAGAAATTGATCGTACACGTCAATTGGGTATTGAAACAGAATTAAAAAAAACTATGTGTCGTTGAATAAATCAGAAGGTATAATGTAGTAAATGGTCGCCACTTAGCAATGATGATCTTACACTTGTAGATGGTTACTTCATTTTTTGCATACCACTAAAATTCTTACTCGGATTCGCTGAAGGCTTTAATAAAATAATAGTGAATTCTAAAAATTAATGTTTTCTTTGCGATCTAAAGATGATAAACAATTTTTTAAATCTACCATATCAATCGAAGCACTTAAATTATCTTTTTTAAACATTTCTTTGAAAATACCACATATTCAACTTGCTGATGCTTATAAATTGGATATTTTTAAAACAAATAACAATTGGCTCCCTCGAAGTATATCTTTCAGAAGTTGGGATATATATTACTATCCCTCACTTCCAGAAAGTACAACTGCTTTATGGAATGTAAAGCTAGCAAATAGTAAAGTGCAAATGAATTTCAAAATTGTGATTTCACAGATATAAAAGTACTTCTTAATTCTGATACATATCCATATGATGATCTAAGCCTAAAATTTTATAGAAATCGTTTTTCTATACTATATGATATGTAATTGAAGTTTCAAGCAAGTTTTTATTCACGCGATCCTCAACCACTAATAACGAGAGACTTTTATTGGATCTAACACATCAATTCGAATCAATCAACACTGAACCAATCGACATACTGATTGAATTAAAAACCTTAAAAAATATTCCAGCTAATACGGTGCTTATTGCTTAATTAATCATGATAAAATGTTTGATTACATTCCCTTCACAAATGAAATAAGAAAGCTATTGTAGATGTACTCATTACTTAAAATGGTTGGTTTGTTTATTCTTGTCTAAAATCATTAAGGTTTATTGACAAACACTTTGTCTACATATGTATATAGTCATTCTCATTAGTAAGGATGATACTAAAAGATATTTACGACTTCTTATAACGGTGTTCCAATATTATTTCCGATGAAGATAAATATGTATAAGTTCATGAATATTCAGTCCCATCTAGAAGCGGAAAATAAGATTAAAACAACGACAAATAAATTCGATGAGCATTATGAAGATTGTTGTTGGTTTAACGAAAATACAACCTGTAGACCAGACACATATTTGACAGTATATTTGTCTATGGCAATAAGCAAAAAGTGCTTAAGTCATATTTTATAGTTATCTAGAAAAATATTTTTAAATGTTTAAGTGGTTTGATAAAAATGTAATCTTGTTGTACTAAAAGTTGATCATTCGTTTTTTGATTTTTTACCACATTGTTCTGTTTACTATACATACAGCGCACTCGCAGAAACGTGAACTAATTTTTACCGAGGGTGTTCACGTTTTCGATTTTGTTCACGTTTTAGATTGCATTTTTTATCACTTTTTTCAGTCTCTTTTGTCGTTTGTTTTATATTAAAATAAAGTACGTGGCTTTTTAGCTATGAAACTTTTTTCGATTCTATTTTTTGTTAAAAAAATAAATAATTTTTTAAAATAAAAAAGGGTCTGTTAAAATTAATTCATTCAAAAGCTTTATATAACATAATAAAAATGATTTTAGTGGATGGATATTCACCTCAAAAATTCTTCAGCGGGGAACCCCAAAATATTTAAATAGGCTTACAAACTTAAGTTTAAGCGTTTGAAAATAAGTTCACTTTTTAGAGCCTTTATTTAACCTTTGTTCACGTTTTAAAGTAGTCAAATAAAAAAAATACACAGAGAAAACAGTGCCTAATAAATACCTAATAAAATAGAACAAAATTAATAAGATATCTCTATTTTTTTTCAATAAGGAAGTCTTATTGTTTTAAAAAGGAAGGTTTGAAAAAATCAAGAAGGAAACTTATGGTTTTTATTAGGTATTCTTATTGATTTTTTCAATAAGGTGTTCTTCTTGATTTTATAAGGTATTCTTATTATTTATTGCCTATAGGCACTGTTTTCTCTGTGGTGATGTTAGAAAATACAAATTTGATGTCATCAGAACGTCATGGTACGTCCTGAATGCTTATTTACAACATGTATTTTTATTATCTGGATGGAGGGGTGATGAAAACATTTTTATAAAACTTACGTATTCAGGGAGTTGAACCAAGGAACTTCGGTTTAGTAGATTGGCACTCTAACCACCTCACTACTACTCCTTACTATAGTATACATTATAGCAGCCAGTTTAAGAAGATGATTTATTGTAGCACAAAAAAATTGTTCCTATGTGATTTATATGTATGAAATAACAAGCAAGCTAATATAATCAAGAAGATATTTTTATTTAAAAAATTAAGAAGATGATTTACACATGATCATACAGGAACCTAATGAAATTAATAAGGAAAACTTTTTGAAAAAAACAATTAGGTAACCTAATGAAATCAATAAGGAATACCTGTTTAAAAAAAAAAGCAATAAGATAGCCTAATGAAATACTGAAAAGATTATTATTAAAAAATTAAGAAGATGATTTACACATGATTCTATGGATTGTTTTTTGGTGTTAAAAATAACGGAAATTGGGTAAAAAAAATTGTAAATAACAAGTTTTCTTCTTGATTTTATATCTTGTCCTTATTGAAAAAATTAATAAGATTTACAACATAAAAACAATAAGGAATCTCTTCGAAAAAATCTTCGCTTCTTTCTGCTGGGATACCCCTTAGCCTAAAAGCGTTTCATAGAGAAAATCTTCTTGATTCTATTAGGCAGTTTTTGCTCTGTGTATGTTCATGTTTTAGTGTAGTTCATGTTACTGGATGTTCACGTTTCTGTGAGTTCACTGTATATAGTTATAAGATAAAATAATATGTTTTTCCATATGGAATAATTTTTTAGAAAAAGAAATACAGCAAGTAATTAAGCCAGACCTTTGTTAAAAATCGTTCAATATAAATAAAACTTTGCCCGGAGTTACTTTTGTATATGGAGAATACGATGGTGATATTAACTCAAAAGCAGCTTATCTCGACTTAAGCACTTTTTTTCTTTTTGCCACAGATATAATGTTAGCAAATGTAAAAATTGTATGCCCCTATTATGATTTACAACTCAACTAATTTTCGTTGTCTTCGTTAAGTTCTTCTCGACCTTAATACATAGCTGCTAGATTTGACGATTTATCGTCATTTTGATGATTTTGGGTCCCAAAAATTACATAGTGACGATGGGACGATTTATACCATAATTTTGACGATTTTAAATAATTCAAGTTTGCAACATATATTTGTACTATTAGAGCAACCTTGAACTGCTGAAAATTTTAATGAGAAACTTTTTTAAAAACTAGTTTGCTTGAAAAAGAAAACTTTTACTTAACTGGTTATAAAAACAAAAACATTTTTTTTAATTTTGAAGACATTTATTTAGGAATATTTGCAAAAGACGTATCGGAAGAATCACAAATAAATGCAAAAGAAAAATATGATATTAGTAATAATTGTGTTAATTTTATATAGAGCTTTGTTATCAGATATTATGAAGATTTGATTTTGAAAATATATATAAAGCTCTTGGCCAAATTAATCCATGTAATATTATTATGAAGAAAACAAAGTTGGTTTTCTGAAATTATAAAATAATTTTCCTATTTTGTTGAAGAAAGTAAAAACCAGGAGCTAGAAACAGAGTTCATATAATTGAAATTATTGTCCTGATAAAAACATAAAACTATTGGATTTTTGGAAACAACTATAACATATGCAAACGAGGGATTCTAGTCTTTTGTTTCCGATTTTGACTAAATTTATTATAAAAAACCCTAGTTTTACCACATTATTCAGCAAATATGGAAAGAATATTTAGTCAGGTAAAAGTAAATAAGACTAAAATAAGAAATTGAAAAAGTCGTCTTTGGAGGCAATATTATATTCAAAAGATTATTTAAAGCTAAACAAATGTACCTGCTATTATCTGACAGTTGTACCTGAATTAATCAATATGGTTAATTGCAATATATATTTGTAAAAAATAATATTTTTATTGTATAAATTTTATTGTAGCTTTTATACATTTTGAGAAAAAATGTTTCCAAAAATGAAATTTAAAAAGCATATATTACTAAATTGAAAAAAATAACTAAAGGATTTGAATTTTTTTATTTTTTCCATACAATGTATAAATATATTTCAAAGTATTGAAAAACATGCAATCTATTTACATGTCATTTTATTGTGAATTCTAAGTGAAGTATTTGA
Source organism: Lypha dubia (assembly GCA_947311025.1). NCBI lineage: Eukaryota > Metazoa > Arthropoda > Insecta > Diptera > Tachinidae > Lypha > Lypha dubia. Next base: position 31,270,446 of record OX371262.1, on the reverse strand, counting down.
TCTCTGTATTTTAAATAATGCTGTTTTTAATATGATTTTTTGATTTAAGAGTTTTTTTATGTTTTGCCTCTAACAAAAATATTATTTGTTAGTAAAAAATCGGTTTTTTCATTTGACGTTTTTATGATGATTTCAATAAGCTTTATTGACGATAATGACGATTTTTGCCCAAAAATGTGACGATATTACCAAAAAAATTCTGGAAGCTATGCCTTAATATGACAACATGAATCAACTATTAGATACATATGTATGTACATACATGCATATGTAGGTACATATATTCATATATATACATATATATCTGTCGAAATGTATTTTTCGGAAGATTCAGAGGGAAAAAAATGTGGATCTTATGCGTACCGACGCACCATTAGAAGTCGAAGTCACTTATTGGAATTATCAACTGCCAAGTGCGTAAATGCATTAAAGAAAGCAAAATAACCCAGCAAAAAATAATCAAGTTTTTGGAAGCAGTACATACTTCTGCCTTAAGAACGTGATTCATATTAAGCACATATGTATTATCTTAACAAATGCAGAAATGTATGGCTGAAAATGTAAAATTTTTTGATAACTTTATTTAATCAATGTAGAAAAGAAAACAAAAAAGTCACTAGTCTTACACTAGTGCATACTAGAAAGCACTATTGTAAGTCAATGATTAAAATTTAAAATTTTACGAAGTGCAACGAACATAATAAGACGACAGTACGAATGTTTGATATTGTTTTCGTTCCATGAATTTACTTCATACTCACTGCTCTGAAATAAGCACTTAAAACGAAATGCTACAAAGTGAGACATCGCGAAAAAATATCATGCCATACGTAAGCAGGTTTGTAAGCTAATATCACCTGATATTCCCTTACAACCGTGCTTACGGCGAAGCAGTAATTTTTGCTGGGAAGCTACTCATATATTTTTTGATTCATTAGTAATTTTAGAGCAGCTTTGACTACTCAATTAGGCGGTCAATTTCCTGGCAAGCAGAAACACAACTGATAAAAAGTAGTTGTCGCAGTTTGACAGCTTATACAACTAAACTCAGAATAGTTGTAAATCATAATACTCGTAACAACTTAACGAAGACAACTTATTGAACAGCCGATTCGAAGTTATGTTGAGTTGTAATCCATAATAAGAATTTGACAACTACAACTCAACTATCAATTCAGTTGCGAATCATAATAGGGGCAGTAATCTCAAAAAGTCTAATTATTAATAAAAGTGAGATAATAAAAAATTAATAATAGTATCTGTATAAGTATATTTGGTTCATTTATTGAATTAAAAACAAAGATATAAGTATATGTAAATATATTTCATAACTACTACCTATAACTAATTTTATTATAACCTAATTAAATTTTGTTTCATCGACTGTAATTGGATTCGCTGCCTCCATCAGCAAATCATCTTGGCCACCATACAGAGCGAAGTATGACGCTACATCTAATGGAGGCAGAGTCAAAATTTCTTTTATGTGTGGTTTTTGTCCTGGATGTTGATAGTCTTCCTGCTTCTACTCATGCAGTTGAATCTGCTGGTGAAGTTGTTGTTGGTCTTGCTGCTTTTACTGAAGCTGTTGATTCTGCTGATGTTGTTCGTGTCGTTGATGTTGTTGGTTTTGTTGAGTCGACCGGTGTTGTTAATTCTGGTGATGTTGCCAGTTCTTTGAAAAATAATTTTTTATTCGCCTATTTTGAGGTAAGTGGGGTATTCCATCTAGGTTTTTTCAAAAACATATTTTGTTGGTTGCGTTATAATTATTGGTAGAGTGGCAACTCTACATATTGTAGTTTTACATTAAAAAAATGCTACTACAAAAAGTGCGGTAAAATATGCCAACCGCATTTAAAAACTTCACTTATCATCGAGAGACTGAACGAGCAACAATCCCCACTTGCGTAAAGTTATCAACCTACATCAAATTATATTTACATGAATTTATTGGAATTATACTTACATATGTATATCAATTTCTATTTACCTGGATTATTGGAATTATACGTACTGCAATTTCTACTAACCTAGATTATTTGAACTACCTGCATATACTTAAATCAATTTCTACCTACTTACCTGGATTTCTTGGAATATACTTATATACTTACCAGAATTCTCACTATTTAATTGTATACTTGTATCATAATCGGAATACAATAAAGTAATTAAGTAGTTAATACGAAGTCTGTCCATTCTGTAAAGGAAAGAAACGGTGAGTAACATTTCGTTCTCTTGCTAAAATCCTTCCCAATAATTATACTCATTACCCAACATTAACCCGAATTATACTTGCTCGAGTGTGAGCGATTATAATTCATCCCCAGTATCTTCAAGGTTTGCCTCTCGCAATCCCCAAGTACTGGGAATTTACATACAATCCTGCCAATTGTATTTATATATAAATATTTTATTTGTGTCTACATTTATCGAACAGTAAAAAACGGAAAAAAAATTAAAGATATATAAAAGTCATGGTGTAGTGCATTCTATATCACAACATTATTTATGTTATTATTCATTTTCATTATTATTTATATTGCATTGTTTTGAGCTATCCTAATGTAAATTCCTAAGACATTCCTTGGAATTTACATTGGAAGAACTGTAGTTTAAGACAACAACTAGTATTAAGTATTATGTTAATTTTGTAGCTTTAAGATTACCGTTAAGTTAGTATTTAAGTCCTTGTTTTTAAGAAATTAAATCACTCATTATCTTAGCCTCAAATCGTCTTCTTTTTAATTAAAACACAGGCATTATATCTGCCTTTATAAATCACTTGCCAGTGGCGTTCATAAGCGCCGGCTATATTTTCATTCTTTAAAAACCACAACAATCATCATTTTACCACATGGCGATCCTGCCCACGGACCTAGAGTCGATTCCCGTTGAGGAGTATAAACCCGCTGGCGAAAACAATGAAGCCCCGCGATATAGTGCTACGTCTGTAAAAGCTGGCCCCAGGCCTTTAACTATTGAGGAATATCGAAACAGACAGCAGAAGAAGCTAGAGGAAAAACTCACCAACATACCACAAACCAATAAACCGAAACACCGAAGAGGTGGTACGCAAGTGCGGATCCGGAGGAAACTGGCCGAACTAAGGACCTCAATCAACGCCGATCCACCACCATCATGGGAGGTAGCATCGGAACTATGGCTACAAGTTGCGGCATTGGAGGCGCTCCAAGAGCGATTCATAAACAGAAAAAAAAATAAACACTAAACTATAAAAATTATAAAATAAAAGCTGAAAAATACAACATATGAAATAATGAAATATGTATATGAAACAATGAAATTTTTAATATATCACTTTATTGTTATTCTTTTTTTAAAAACTGGAATAATTACAAGAAAATTAAATTTAAGTAAAACAATGATTTAACAAATTAAAGAAATACTGAAATGAAAAAACGCGAAGAAGAAAACATATGAAATTTAAAGTTGCCAATAGAAGCAAACAATACAAAAAAAAACAAAAAAAAAAACAATGCCACCACTATATTATACGAAGATATTTTTTCACAAATAGAGGGCGCTAGACAATTTTAAATTTAACGTTGCCATGAAAATTTTTTTACAAGTTATAAATTGTAATTATGTTTCAAACAAAAAAAATATAATAATTTAAACAATTAATAAATAATAGAGACAGAATCTATTCCTTTTTAAAAGAAAAAATTTTTTAAATCGAAAAAATAGCGCGAAAAGCAATGAAAGAAAATTAAGAAAACCAAGAAGTTATAAAAATCCAAAAAAAAATTTTTAGTACTCTTCAGTAAACTAAACAAAAAAAAAGAAAGAGATTTGTACAAAAATATCAAAACATAAGGAATTTTGTGTTTGAGATTGTAAAAAGGTAGGGCGATAATCCATAGAACACAGATGTCATTGGAGAAACCTTACCAAAAAGGCAATTTTAAAAGAAACAACAATGCACTTTAAAATGTAATGCTATGATTTAAAATCATTTTTACAAGAAAAAAATAATAAATAAAAACAGTGAGACTTGTATTCCTAATAAAAAGCCTGATCAACTTGTTTAGGAATACACTTCAACATCTAAATATAATTAAAAGAAGAAAAGTAAGGATAATTAAAAAAAGAAAAGTAAAGATAATTAAAAGAAGAAGAGTAAAGACAATTAGAAGCAGAAAAGTAAAGATAATTAGAAGAAGAAAAGTAAAGATAATTATTAGAAGAAGAGTAAAGGTAATCAAAAGAAGAAGAGTAAATATAATGAAAAGAAGAAGAGTAAAGATAATTAAAAGAAGAAAAGTAAAGATAATTAGAAGAAGAAGAGTAAAGATAATTAAAAGAAGAAGAGTAAAGATAATTAAAAGAAGAAGAGTAAAGATAATTAAAAGAAGAAAAGTAAAGATAATTATTAGAAGAAGAGTAAAGGTAATCAAAAGAAGAAGAGTAAATATAATGAAAAGAAGAAGAGTAAAGATAATTAAAAGAAGAAAAGTAAAGATAATTAGAAGAAGAAGAGTAAAGATAATTAAAAGAAGAAGAGTAAAGATAATTAAAAGAAGAAAAAATTATACTCTGTCATACACAAATTTAAACTCTATCGTACAAAAAAATTTAAATACTGTCATATTAATTGTCAAAATATTAATAATAAATTTTTAAACTTTAATTCATAAAAATTGAAAAATTTTTCTTAAGGGATAGGGTGTAGTGTATTCTATATCACAACATTATTTATATTATTATTCATTTTCATTATTATTTATATTGCATTGTTTTGAGCTACCCTAATGTAAATTCCTTTGAATTTACATTGAAAGAATTGTAGTTTAAGACAACACCTAGTATTAAGTATTATGTTAATTTTGTAGCTTTAAGATTACCGTTAAGTTAGTATTTAAGTCCTTGTTTTTAAGAAATTAAATCAGTCAGTATCTTAGCCTCAAATCGGCTTCTTTTTAATTAAAACATAGGCATTATATCTGCCTTTATAAATCACTTGTGCCGGCTATATTTTCATTCTCTAAAAACCACAACACTCATCATTTTACCACAATGGAAATGCATTTAGTTTAAAGATAGAGTGGCCAATTTTGCATTCTAATAGCATTCATTTTGTATTATTGTCGTGCTAACATTTTAAGTCGGTCAGAATACATCAGTTGTAAAATGTCAGTAATAAGCTAAGATGTCTCTTTAAGACTATTCCGCAATATTAAAGATTATTTGCTATGTACATTTACATACATTTTCTTTCGTGTCACTATCAACGGGATATAGTAAAAATTTTGTTGTGAGAAAAATTAGTAGGGTAACAACAAAAAAATTTTTCATTTAGTTGATTGCTTAAACACAACATAAGACTAAAGCATAATGTTCAACCATAAACAAACAATAATGTGATTCCGTAACATTATTATTGTTGTAATAAAAAACAATAAACCAATACACTTACCAAAGCAGACGTCCATAAATACCAACACTCGCTGCTTGCTGCAGAAACACAGAATCATGTGAAACACCTGTTGTATTACTTAGGTTTATAACAAATTAAAACTAACATTTTCTTCTCATTTTTCTATTGACTGTCTGTTTATCCATGAGGTAAATATAAATTCGACAAAGATGTTGTTTCGGTTAGTTTGCTTGGCCTACGGAAACAATACAAAAATTCATCCTGACGTAAGTATTTTTATTGAACATGTTAGAAAATTTCTACAGAACGGCAGGCAAACAACGAAAAATATTTATAATACTAAAACGGGATCATATCTGTTGTTGTAGCATACATTTTGATACAAAAACAAATGTTATAGAATTTTATTCCATTATGTTGATATAAAAATTGTGGAAGCATGAAATAAGTACATATTATTGGCGTCATAAACTTCGCTTGGCTGGACATTGAAGCATTTATAGTATATGTACATACATTCATATGTACATATGTATTTAAAGTTTTCTGGCGAAGTGGAAGAAAACAACAACAACAAAAACTCTAAGTGCAAAAAAATTAATAAATTCTTTAATAAGTACCTATTATTATTCTGCACTCAATGTGTTTATTTGGTGTATTTTCTGAAATTAAATTTTATCATTTTTGTAAATTTTTCTCCTGATTATACAGGAAAAGAATAGTTCTCATTATAATTTACATTTACATATCTGCTTAATGATAAAATCAGTAGATTTTTATAGAAAAATTTTTAATTATCTCGATGAAAAGTTAATTAAATTTTACACATTTCAATTAAAATAAGAATAAGCTTCATTAAATATTTACATTTTTCGACGAAATATGAAATATAAAATTTTAGGCATAAAGTTAGAAACATTGCAAATTTTAAAAGTAGAGTAAAAAAAAGCCCGCTTTCTTACTTTTGTTGATCTGCAGCTATATTCTGTAACTCGCTAAAGCTACTTAAATCTCCATCGCTAAAAATGTCTAAAATCGTTTTAGAGAATTTTACCTAAATATTGAATTCTGTAATTCGTATTGCTAAATTAGGCAATGTCATAAAAATTAAATTCGCCGCAATTTTGGCGTTTGCTTTGAGAGCAAACAATGCTCTCTCTCATCGCTAAAATGTTATACATTTGTATTCTCTAAGCACATTTAAGCAACTTTTGTAGCTAGAAACGCTAAAAATTTAAGCAACGATATTTTGAAGGCGCTAAAAAGTAATTTAAGCAAAATATTTTTATATCATTGTTGTTTAGCCTTTTTTTAGAAAAATAATGCAGAAAACTACAAAAAGGATAAAGAAGGGCAAAAATGCATGCTCATTTAGTATTTGGAATAGCATAAAGAGTTTGTCCATGACAGGTTGAAGTGTTGTAGCTGTTATGAGTAGTTTAATTTAAATAAAACTCAAATACTAAATTTTATATAAAAATGTATTTAATAAAAAAAAACATAGATTTTTACAATATTACAAAATTAATCAAAACTCTATACACAAATTTTAAAGTTATTATGATCAAAAATATTTTTGTACAAATACATAAATACTTTCATATAAATACGCCACAGTACCGCCAGCATAGAAAAAAATTTCAATTGTTTACTAAAATTATTTCTTAACAGTGATGCCATCTCTTATAAATGTTCCCATAACTTTCGAACGTAATGCTTTCTTGAGAAATTACTACACAAAAATCATGCGGTTTAAAATTTTCAAAATGCATGTGCTGCAAAAAACCAATAAGTTTTGACTAGAAATTTGTGAAATAGCTTTAAAAAATAGACGTTTTAAAACATATTTTAAAAATATTTTTAACAAAAACACAATCATTGTTACGGAGTATAAATTATAATTTAAGGTAACACTAATATAAAATGCCAAATATACACGCATATATATTTGTCTCTTTTCAATATTATATCATCAAATAAGAAAGAAAGGAATGGTCTAATGATAGCAAATTGGCTACGGCGAAAAGAGTAAATTTTAGCTAAGCGATTAGAGTTACAGAATACCTTTTTAGCAAAATCGCCAAAATTTTCGCCCTAAAAATTTTAGCGATCGAGATTTAGCTTTAGCTACGAGAATTACAGAATATAGCTGCAGATTAATGTTGTGTTGTAGCATATTTAGGCATATATAAATGTCTATTTATTTGTTTTCAAACGCCTTTAAGTGAAACAAAGAGTTTGCGAGTATCATCACATATTAAATAATAAAAACACATACGAGTACGTACATATATACAATGGATAAGTTACTTTTTTTCTTGCTTAAATTCTTACAAACGTCGGTACAAACCAAAATTCAAATTTTAATTTATATGCAACATATTATTATTACTGTTGCACACTTATTTTCGTAATGCTATTAGTTATTTATTTGCTTTAATTTTCATTTATTTGTAAATAAATAAGTTAACAAAATAGTTGCTGTAGTTCATCTGCTGGTTCCATTCCGATCGTTTCGTGTTACCAATGTAATAACAAAATTTTTCCGGCAATTCCCACAATTACTGAATCTGCCTGTTCACAGATTGACTCTGCTCACATTTCATACAAACGCATTTGAAGCCTATTGCATTCAGTTTAAGTGTAATTATTATATTAAAAAACATTATAATATTACATTCACATATAAACCTGTGTATAAAATTCGTAAATCGACTTTACATATTTTTGGCCTCAACTGAAAAGTTATTGGTTAAAATATGGCAGGTGGTAAAAAAATCAAGGCACTTCTGGTCCAGAAGCAGTAGACGTACTAATTCAAATAAAATCCAAAGTGGGTGAAATTATCAAAAGAAAGTATAATCAAATGCTAAACAAATAAATCGTAAAATTTTCTGCACGAATTTAAATTCTAGAATTCAACAGTTTGCGAGTACTACTCAAAATAAAGATGTGGTAAAATGATTTAGTGTCAAAAATGTTGATTATTTAAAACGCATTTAAAAGCACTGTGAGAAATTGTTAAAAGCACTATAAATACCCGCTTTTCAAAAACGGGTATTTAACAAAATTTCGGGTATTGCTTAAGTAAAAAAGCACCAAGAAATACCCGAAAAGCACCAACATGGCAACCTGATCCTCAAGCTCTGGACGGTCGTCGTTTCTTGAGTCTAGAATATCCAATTCTCACTGAAGTTCCATTACTTGGGTTATATGATGCTTCAAAATTTCTAATCGACATTCGATGTCGAAGGGATTAAATGAAATTGTTTTTCCAACAATGGATTTTTAAATTTCTACTTGTCTGTTTGCTTTTGATCGATGCACTGGTGTTTCTATCTTCTGTATACCATGTTTTATGCACATTTGTTTAAATGCTGGTGTAACGAAACTTGCTTCATTATCAGTCATGAGTCGTTTGCATTCGGGAAAATTGTTGATAATAATTTCTTCCATTTTATCTTCTAGCTTTGCTTTTGTATTTATTTCTTGGGCGCCTATGTATTTGGAAAATTTATCTATAGTCACAAGGTAGATGTTATTATCATTAAAGTAAATATCCGCATGAATGTATTATCTTGGTTGTGATGGTATGTCTGATTCTCGGAGAGGCTCTTTAGTTGGGTTTCTCTCATATCGTCCAAATAAACATGCAGAACAGTGATTATTAAATTGTTTGGTATCTTTTTTATGGTTGGCCAATAATATTGTTCTAAAATTTCTTTTGTTGTATTAACGTAGCTTCTATGAGCTCTTAAATGTGTTTCTTTAACAATTCGAAGTTGATTATTTCTATCAATTATATCTTTTAATTTTTTTGGTGTATATACGAAATTTTTACCTATAAATGTTTCTTTAATTACTACTGCGTATTGGTACAAATCTTCTATATTCAGATGTATAGCTACGATTCGGTTTGGGACCAATATCTTTTTTAATTCATTTATCAGATCATTATTATTTGAAAAATTAATAGTGTGGCGTACTTTACTAGGAAAAATTGTACGTGTTCGTGTTTCGGTAAAATTTGGAGTAGGTACGAGTTCTAATTGTATACCATATGTATTAAATGGCTGAGTAACAGTTTTTATTATATTACTTGCGGAACTTTCGGCTGAGTGTTCCGTGTCTATAGAAGATGTATTAATAATTTGTCGTGATAGCGCGTCTGCTACAACATTTTCAGTACCTGGTTTGTATTTAATTTTAGCACCATAGTCCTCTATTATGGCTTTCCAAAGTTTCAATTTAGGGTTGGGATTTTTTTCGGAGATAGCATATGTTAGTGATTGATGATCTGTAAAAAGGGTGAGATCTGCTATTCCATATATATAATTTCGAAGTTTTTGTAAAGCCCAGATTATAGCTAACAGCTCTTTTTCATTCGAGCTGTAGTTTTGCTCTGTCGTACTAAGTGTACGGGATAGAAAATAAATTGGCTTTTTATTTTGACTTAACACTGCACCAATAGCTATGTTGGATGCATCTGTGGTAAGTTCAAAAGGTTTGTCAAAATTGGGTTGAAATAATTCAACCTGTTCCTTTAATTTAAGTTTTAATACATTTACAGCTTCTATGGCTGCGTTTTCTAAATTAATTTTAGTATTACTACTCTTGTTTTTTCCTATATGGGCATTCTATCCCTTTAAATGAACTGTTAATGGTTTCGTGATTTGGGCATAATTTTGCACGAAACGTCTATAATAACCAGTTAATCCTAGAAACCCTCTCAAATCTTTGAGTGTGGTAGGAATTGGAAAATTCTCAATAGCCTTTATTTTTTCTGGATATGTTGTTATTTTATTATGTTTAATAATATGACCTAGGTATTCTACTTCGGTCATGAAGAATTTAGATTTTTCATCCGAAACTTTCAAAGTAGCTTTATTTAAAGCTTTAAATACTATGTGTATATGTTCTAAATGTTCCTCAGGATAAGATGAAAAAATTAAAACTTCATCTATGTAGACGTATACGAATTTACCTATGAATTCTCGAAGTATGTCATCTACACATCTTTGAAAGATTGATGGGGCATTTTTTCATCCAAAAGGCATACGTTTAAATTCGTATTTGCCTCCATTAACACAAAATGCTGTTTTCTCTCTATCTTCCTTTTTTTATCTTTATCTGTAAAATTCAGATTCCAAATCTAATGTTGTAAAGTATTTAGCCCTTCCTAGATTCTGTAATGTAATGTTGACATCAGGTATAATGTATCTATCCGTTATAGTATGCTCATTAAGTTTCCTAAAGTCTATGACCATTCGTCGTTTTGGTTTCCCATTTTCATCCAATCCTTTTTTATGGGCTGTTAACATTGGGGAATTATAAGGACTTTTGTATAATATCCTGTTCCAATAATTTTTTTATTTCTTTATTCACAAACTCTGTATCATTAAAATTGCCTGGATATTGTTTTGTCCAGATTGGTTCATTTGTCGTAGTTCTAATACTAGCTTCTACGGTTGTTGTGAATGGTAATGGGCCTATATTATTATTCTCATTCATTAATTTATCTATTTCTAATGCAATTTTCTGATCACCTATAGAATAATTTATCTTCTTAATTTCTTTAGGGATAATAAACAATTTCTCTTTAATGTCTATGATAGTGCCTAATTGTGTTAAGCCCTCAACTCCCAACATCAAATCATAATCATTATCATTTTTAATTTCATAAAATTCTAATTCTTTATTAAACAGTTTTATTTTCTGTTTGAAATTTAATATTGATTCACCATGGATGGAGATCATTCTCAAAGATTTTTGTTTATGTAATTGTGGGTTGCACCGCAATCTATGAAAATTTTCTTCATCTCTCATAAAAATATAGTACAACCCGTTTATTAGTTTAAATTATTAATTATAGACTTATTTCTATAGCATAGGCATGTTCTAAATCCTTGATAGGATTTCCATAGAGTGTTGAGCGAGTAAAACTACTGTTTATTCCATTTTTGAATGTTCGAACTGCGTCTTCCATTGCATGTGCTGTCATACATTTAATTGATTCCGGTGGGTCTCCGGACATCGCTATTTTCGATGTTACCACTGTTAATGCCTTACTAACCTCATCGTGGAATTCTGATAATGATAATTTCCCTTGGGTTAGTTTAGTTAGTTCGTCCTTCAGGACATATAATGGGCGCTGGTCACAATAAGTGTAGTCGAGTCGATTAATGATTGCCTCGAAATTGAATATTGTGTTATGGTTTAACAATATATTAGCTGCTGCTCCATTTATCTTTGACTTTACGATTGTTAAGGCTTCTACATATTTGTTGAAATTCGTATGTTGGTTAATGCTGTTCATCAGCCGTGTTGCGTCTTCTCGCCAAAGCCGGAAATTGCTTTTTGTTCCATCACAAATAGTTAATGCCTTAAATATTTCGAAATTTATTTCGTTAGGGTTATTATAATTTGCTACCCTTGGTTCCAATAATGCTTGTGGTTAAATTGCCGAAGAACTTGTTGGAATTTGGTCCAATCTATTTTTTAAAGCTGCATTTTCCTGTTGTAGGTTCTCTAGTGCTACCTGTAAACCAGCCAGTTGTTGAATTATTTGTTCCATGATTTCTTGTGTTGAATCGTTCAAGTTTCTATTTTTATCGACGATATTTTTTCTTGAGAGTTTCATATACATATATGTTTCCTTCACTATATGAATAAGATTCAATGTTTTATTTATTAACTTCACTTCACTCACTTCCCGTTTTTGTTAACATAAAAAAATTTGTATCTTCTATATGAAGAATTGGTTTAGTTTTTTAGTATTTTTTCTTATGAAAAAAATTCAGTTGAATCCTTGCTGCGACAAGGATATATCGGTCCACTTCTAGAGTAACAAAGTATATGCTACTCCTGGCAGTATCGCCAATTAAAGTTTACACTTCTATTATTATTAAAAAATATTTTTTCTGACGCGATGCGTCTTTCTTTATTTAATATATTTTCTTAACAACTAACTTATTTTGAGTTTACACATGAACTGATTTACATTTTCAAAATGATTTCCTTAAATACTAGGAGAATAACAATATTTGTCTTTGTTCTAAAATATGTTTGTTATAATATTATTTCTTTGTTCTAAAATGGGTTTTGTTATCTACTAAATGTTTTTTAGGGTTGTTTACAATAATATTATTTCTTTGTTCTGAACCCAAAATATATTACATGTGAATTTCACCATAATATTTATTATCTCACGTTCTTTCAATTATTACTTATCCTATGTTTGGGATTGTAACTAGTCAGAAAATCTTAGAATTATGTTTGGGATTTTAACTACTCATAATCATTTGTCTTATAAATATTTCTTATCTTAATATTATGTTTCGGATTGTAATTAGTCATAATCCTTTGTCTTATAAATAATTCTTATCTTAATATTATTCACCCCTATCGTGAATAACAAGTGGAATTTTTGTTCCCATGAAATTTTCATTCCCCATGAAGGGAAATTTGGTATCGTGAATCTCCCGTGAAAAATTATTCCCGCTATCAGTTCTCAGTGAATATAGAAAAATAAAGAAGATTAAAAAAATAAAAAATAAAAGAAATATTTGTTAAAAAATAAAATTGAAAATATATAAATTTTTTAAAGAAAACATAAAACAAAGAAAAATGTTTAGAATCGGAGCATTAATTTCACTGCAGGAAGAAGAATGTAGAGAACAACGTATTGTTCGTAGACGTTTACGGGATGAATCTAATCCATTGGAACTATCTGATACGTTGTAAGTTACTTAATTCCCTTAACAAATTTTTCTTATTAAATACCTTTTGTATTAGATTTGTTCAAAATTATAGGGTAAATAAAGCTGCGTTTACATATATTCTGGAAGTGCTTGACCATAACCTGCCAACTACAAAAACATCGTTTGGTATTACGCCAATAACAAAACTTTGCTCTTGCCTGCGGTTCTTTGCAGAAGGCGGATATCAGAAAGGTGTAGCCAGAGATTACGAAGTCGGACTGGCACAATCAACCTTCTGCGAAGTACTATCGCAAGTATTAGATGTTTTAGAGCAAAAACTTTGTTGTAAGTGGATAACTTATCCGACCGAGGAAGAAAGTGCAGAGATAGCCCAAGAGTTCTATCGCAAATTCGGAATACCTGGTGTTGTGGGATGTATCGATGGAACTCACATCAATATTGTAGGCCCAAAAGAAAATAAACACTTGTACTACAATCGCAAAGGAAACTATAGTTTGAATGCGACACTTGTAAGTTTTTATTTACATATGTATGTATGTTGCTCTTAGTTACGATTATTAAATTGTTTTGCAGATATGTGATAGCCAAATGAAAATAAGATTTGTAGATGCCACACATCCAGGAGCCTGTCACGATTCATTTGTGTGGAATACGAGACCTTACAAAAGTGTCATGGAGCAAAATTATTTACAAAGAGGACTCCGAGTATGGCTCTTAGGTAAGTAAACAAACACACATATACATATATAGCTGTATGTATGCACATTTGTAAACAAATTTTGTATAAATATTTTGTAGGTGACGCCGGATATCCTCTACAGCCATGGTTGTTAACGCCATTCAGAACTCCGACATCGGGTCATGTTGGAGAAAAGTTTAACGATGTACATTCCAAATGTAGGAATATAATAGAGCGAACAAACGGCGTTTTAAAAGGCAGATGGAGGTGTTTACTTGGCGCCAGAGAGCTTCATTATGAGCCAAAGAAAGCAGTCAAAATTGTGAATGTTTGTGTAGCTTTGCACAATATTTGCATAACATATAAATGCGGGTATAATGCTGATGCATTAGAGGTCTCTAACCAAATTGAAGTGACTCCAGCAGTTTATGTAAGTTCAAGCGAACGGGAAAGCTACCTGGCTACTGCTCAAAGACTTCGTAATAATATAGCAAATTCTTTATAAAAAACATTTAATTTATTTAAAAATAAAAAATTAAAAAAATTAACATTCTAATTTAAATTCACTTCAGACATACATACATATGTACGAGTACATAAGTATTTCTTAAAAAGATAAAAAACATATTCACAGTTTAATTCATATGTAGGTACTTCGTTGAGATCGTAAAATAAAATTCAGTTCATCCTTAAAACTATAACTAGAGATCTATAAAAATAAAAATGTAACGTTAAATTTGAAAACAGCAAACTATTTTGAAATTCTACCTGTTAATTTAAATTTTCTTCTGTAATATTTGCAGCTTCATTTCTTCAATCTGTATTAATTGCTTATTTCTTTCGATCTTGCTTTGTACCTCTTTCACGCGGAGTTTTTCCATCACAGTATTATGCTGTTCCAATATTTTTAATTTTTTTGCTTTTAAGTCATTATTTTTTTCCAGCGCTCGGTAAACTCTCTTCATGGAGTTTTTCATTTCATTATTACCTTTTTCCAAGCAATCGGACATCTTTTCAATTTTGGAGCACAAGTTTTCTTGAGCCAGCAGCTCTTTGGCAATGAGTTCTGCTGTGCTTAATTTTTCCTGTGGCTCTGTTCTTTTTCGTTTGAGAGAGTATACTTTTTTCTGACTCGATTCCTCATTAATGATGGGATCTTCTGGTGGTGGTGTTACCTGTTTCGAACAACAAGGAGGCTCAGTACCCACTTCAACTGCTGCATCATTATGTGCGGATGGTGTTTTTTGCTTCATCTGATTTTCACTGTCATCAAAACCCTTTGGCAAACCAAACTTCATCGAACATTCCAAACCTTCCACCGATTCCTTCATGCCAACAAGCTCATATATACACTGCTCGTTTGCTGATAGCCACTTTGTCTGGTTTGGGCCTCCTCCCGTCTCCCGTTGGTTTTTCAAATTCGTGGCAGCTTTTGCTCGGACATATCTTTTTTGATCTATCCATACCTGTTGTGTGTTAATAAAATTAACTTGTGTATTAATAAAATAAACTACATATATGTATTATGAAAAAAAGATCATTACCTTTTTCCACTCGGAGACATTTTTTATTGGAGGCCCAGCAGTATTCAACTCTTCGGTAAGAGATTTCCAAAATTCAGAAAGAACCTCTTTCGAAATTTTTACAAAACCGCAGGCAATAGATCTGTTGTTTTGCATTCTATTAAGCATTATATCATTCTGAAATTTGTTTACAGATCTAGTCCTAAAATAGCTAAATATATGCTTTAATAATCTTATTAGAAGAAGTTAATTACTTACATGATGAACGCAGCTCCCCAGTAAAAATGATGTGAACAAATCGAAGGGAAAAAGGAAAATGTTACGAGGGAAAAAAATGTTTACGATTAGGGAAATGTGAATATTTTTTGGGGTTGTTATTCTCAATTGAATTACATATCTATAAGGGAATAAATTTCATGGGAGAATTCATTCACGATTGCAATTTTGGGAAATGGGAAAAAATTTCCCATGAACAAATGTTCACGATAGGGGTGATTATGTTTGGTTCATAATCTTTTGTCTTATAAATATTTCTTAAGATTATGTATGATGATGGGATTAAGTAACTTAACTCGCTTGCGTTGAAGGAGTTATTTCGGCAATGAACACGGTAAAAACAAAAATTAGAAACAAAATGCAGTACGAGTTGTTTGAATCTCTGTTGAGAATTAATATACATTTTAAAAGTAATGGAATTCGCCACTTATGATCGATCTCCAGAAATGATCAAAATGTTTAATTCGTAAAGAAGATTAGGACTCCGAACTTTTTGAATTTATCAGTCAACTTAACTAATTATACAAATATATACTTAGAAATGAACTACAGTGCAAATAAAGTAATCATATTTAAGAATTGAAATTGAAGTAGTATTATTTTTAGTGGGGATTTTTGAAATTTTTTAAATTGCCTTTTGGGGAATTTCGGTGATGAAAATTTTCAAATTGGGTATGCGACTCGAAAGAAATCTGGGACCCTGGTTTTTCATTTGTACCAGTGGTACATATTTTATTATTTATTTTTATCATTCGTTATAATTTAATTTTTTTACTTAAATTTTTGATAATAAAAGTTTTTGAAAATACTTAATTTTTTGTTAAATTTTTTAAGTAAACGTTATTTTATCACATGTGAACTTGAACACGATCACAAATATGCAGCTGATGTTGCTTTCAAGCCAATTTTTCTGTGTGAATTTCTTCTTTCATGTTTCTTAATCGGTACATTGCTGTGAATGTTATAAAAGACTAATAATAAAAACATTTTAATGTACGAAATTTTTAAATAAAGAAACTTTTACTTCATTGAAAACTCACTTTGTAAAATAGTTTTCTATTAAAATAGTTCTTGCCGTTGAGTTTTCATTGCTAAAAATATGAGTATGTTCTTCAAGGCTTTCGGATATGTTTGCTTGAGGGAGTTCTGCTGGTAATGTTTCATTTGTTGGTGGAAGTGGATCGTTTGAAGTAATTGCAATATTGTGTAGAAAGCCACATGATACAGTTACAGCCATGTTCGTTTCTGTAGCTAATCTCAACCCCATTATTGTCAATGGAAACGGAAAATGTCTCTTCTAACCCCCAAAACATCTCTCAATTGTGTTGCGAGTGCGAATTTGCGATTCATTGTAAAGGTTTTCGGATCTAGTTACTGTATTTAATAACGGTGTCATTATATACCTTCATTGTTTGTATCCTGAGTCACCTAAAAGATATAGTTTTTGAAATTTCCATTTTCGAAACGGAATTTTAAGCGGCTGTTTTTAAATATGTTTCTGTCATGTGCCCGGCCAGGACATCTCAAAACCAATTCCTGAAACTGGAGGTTAGCATTGCACAAAGCTTGAATGTTAAAAGAGAAATATCCTTTCCTATTACTAAATATTTCTGCGTTATTTCCATCTGGTGGATTGGATGCGTACGTGAGTGCAATCTATAGCTCCAATAACTTTTAGAAATTTTGCGATTCTAAAAAAAACTTACACAACTTCCTGCGTTTCTTTTGCATTTAATGGAGACATAATAACATCTTTCGATAAAGCAGCCAAAGCATTAGATGTTTTTTTAACTACTCGGCTTGCTGTGGAAACACTTACGCCGCAGAAGTCACCAACTGTTATTAGAATAGTTTCACATAAAATCTGAGCGTTGGTAGTAATTTTGTCTTAGTTGATACAGAGTAATGTATGGACCAATATCGTTTTAATTTTAAGCTATTGCATAGCTTCTATCGCGGGCTTTGAGGCGACCGAATCAAGAAATTTTGAAACGTTTCTTTCTTAAGTCTTTTGTTTTTGAAACGAAAAAACCTGACGACGAAAAAATAATAAAATAATTAAAAATGGTTGAAAATTATAGTAAATGAGTGATAGCAATAACTTACCGGAAGAGTTTCACAAGTTTCGATTTGACGGCTCAGTTTTCCGCTTGCCGATCTTGGTCCAGTGCTGGTTGATTTATCCAAAGCTTCAAAAAAATGCCGAAATGGGAGTTTGTTGAAGTGTAGAAGACAAACAAACCAATGCAATCGTCTTTTTAACAGCAATTCGAATCGTCGTATAATTCCAATTAATGCATCCAGTGATATATTTTTATCGTTGAAAAAATCATTTAATTTTGTTGATTTGTATTCAGCGGTTTCATGTTCCAGTCTTACGTAACCAATCAATTCAGAATTCGGTTCTCTCCAAATAACAATATGAGGTTCTTTTACCATCCTAGTATGATACTTCTCATCAAATTGATGCCTCGTTAAAGTATCATCTTTTCTGCCATCGAATGAAAACACTAACAAATTGGTATCATCTAACCGTTTGCGAAGCACTTTTTCTCTGCGAACTTTCGATTTATCCATGATGAGAAGTTCGCCATGCTTATCTTTCATTTCTATATCTTGGAAAAGAGCGGTTCCTAATGCTGAAGCTAATTTATCAGGCACACCAAATCTGTAACATATCAAAGCAAAGTTAAAACAATCGTATCTTTCTGTGTATTGTGAACTTGTGCTTGTATCCATATCTTCTTGAACCGATGGCGGTGCATATGTTGAATCATCGGGATGTTGATATGTTGACATTGGTGCCATAGACCTTGCTACTTGCTCTTCAATTTCCATCATAAATGCAGCCACTGTTATTCTTCTATGATTATGTTGATAGTGCATAAACTCTTTGAAGCGTTCTGGAACTCAGCCGCATGCACATGCAGCTGCCTTCAAATCGCATTTACATGTTCCAATGTGAAAAATTGTTTCCAGAGATTTTAGAAACTCTGGAAATTTTGTGTTTTTCTTTTTGGTCTTGATTTGGTCTTGATATTTGTCAAGCAATCTATTCAATTTAATATATACACAATTTTTCTCCATTATTTCCATACCAAGTTTTTCCCAAATTCCAATCAATTTATTTTGTACTTCAAAAGTGAATGATTTGTAGGAAAACTTTTTTTGGTCTGTTTTAGCACGTTTGCTCAAGTAAAAATAATATTTCAAGATATCCAGATGGGTTGGTAAATAAGATCAGTCAAATCAGTAGACACACCACAGTAACAGTAACATGATGCTTGGGTATATGACTCATTGGGTTTTCGATAGTTGGTGTAGCTTCATCTTGTGGTGTACAGGATGGTGGATTCATTGTAATAGGATGATTGTTTAAATAATAAACTATGTAGCTGACGCTTTGAGTAGTTCTAAATTACTGAATTTTTATTATTTTTGTTTTATTATTTATTATGATTTTAGGCAAGCTCTTTACTGCATATAGATATATTTTATTACCTAGCTATCAGGGATTACCAGTATTTAAACCAAAAATAACACAATATTCTTAGAACGACACAATTAAAAAGTAATTACCATTTTCTATTCTGTTGGTTTTTACACTTCTTAAAGATATTTGTTTACTTTTATCTCGTTATCAGGTAAACAAGGGTTGTATATATAAATTTTAACTCTATAAAAAAAACACAGCCATTTCGCTGATTTTTTTCTTGTAAAGTGCCAAAAATGGTAATTTTTTAAAATGTTTTTCCAGGGCGTGTGCCACTGGCATAGGTGTGTCGGCTCTCCTCGGTTATACATTTTGACTCGATTGAGGCACTCTAAATGGCTCAAAATGAGATTTTTTAAAATTTGGCCCTTTGGGTCAAAAGTCGGAACGTCAAAATACTTTGTAGATGTGTGGTTCCTTCGACAAAGTTTCTCATTTTGATCCCTAGAATACGATTTTTCTTGTAATTTGTGCGATTTTTAAATCGACCCGCCCTAGTATACATATGTATATCCAAATTGCAAAAATGGCTAAATCAATGTTAAAGTTAACGAGCAGAAACGTGTATACGTTACTTTTACGTTGCGCTTTGAAACATGCCCGCCTATACAAATCAATACCGAGACTATACCGCAACACACTGAAGTCAAATACGTAAGCGTTCATCTTGATCGTCGTTTAACATGCATATCGCACATAGACGCAAAGTTGATCCAAATGAAATTAAAAGCAGCCCAAACGAATTGGCTTATTGAAAGAAACTCTATACTAAGCCTAGACTGTTAACATCTATTATACAACCCGATCCTGAAACCAACATGGTCCTATGGAATCCAGTTATGGGGCAATGCCTCAGCATCTAATGTAGGAAAAATTCAAAGGCGACAAAACAAAATTCTACATGCAATTACAGCAGCCGCCTGGTATGTCAGAAATCATCGCATTCATAAAGAACTAGATGATCCGTTGGTGAAGACAGCATTTTCAAAAAACGCTAAAAGATATATAAAAAAAACTTGGGGTGAACCCAAATCTACTTGCACGCAATATTCTACAGTATAGAGGCCACACCCGGCTGAAAAGGAGGGATACTATCTTTCTCAGCCGTACACAAGAGATGTAAAACAACAGAACCGTTGAAATTAAAAATTTTGTTTAGCATTGGCTAGATGTATATTAAACTTTTTTAGATTTAAAGGGCTCTATACATTCAGCAAAATCACATCAAGCATTTAAAGTTGTATCAGTGAAAATTTATTTGAATGTGTGACACCGACGACGCTCGATAAAAAATCAAAAAATTTAGATATTGGCTATGCTTGATGTCAAGCACACATACACACACTTGATGTCAAGTATTTGACTGTGTATAGTGTCCTTAAGATTTGAAAAACTGATTGATGTTTCAAACTATAATTGTAGATTTAATAAATAAAAAAAAATGTGTTAAGATTAATCCGCATTTTTTACTAAAACTCGTGAAACCGTCATATTGATATTTGATCCTCAAGTATGGCAGCCGTGTATAGATGGTATATAATTTTGTACACTTTTTACAATTATTTATTACTATTTATTTTTTTATACAAAGGACGTATTGTATACACCTCAATTTTTTATTTATTTTAGATTGGTTTCTTGGACGTTGTCATTCCACCCGATTTTTTATCGGAAGACACTTCCTCTGATGTCATTGTGCCTGAAGGAAGTTCAGTTAAACTAACATGTCGGTAAGTTTTAAACTAATACTTTAATATTTAGGTCATTCATTTTTTTTCTGAGAAAAGTAGAAATATTTGATATTTTTTACTACAAAGTCAAGAAAAAGTAAAAAAAAAAAAAAAATGTTAAATGAACACCCTTGTTGTATTGGAATTAGTTTTTAGGGAAATTAAAATTTACTTTCTAAATCTGGCGAAAATTTCATAGATTCAACAAGTTAAAGTTAACTTATTAATAATATAACAAACTTCACAAAGTTTTTTCTAATAATGAGTAACGGCTCACAAGGTAATGAGCTATGGATATTCCATATCTGTAGTGCGATTCACTAAGCTTTTTTAACCACCATAATTGGGTTTAAAAAAGTTAACACCAAAATTAACCCTTTTTGCTATTCACTAACATTTGAAACCACATCTGCAAGTGTTAAAAGTCAGTTGTTTCAGTCAACTGTTATTTTTAACCACACAAATTGGTGTTTATTAACACCAATATTTTTGGTGTGGTTTAATTTGTTTATAAAAGTGTTTAGTTGCCAGAATATTAGTTTTATTAAAGTTTTATTATTTCTGTACTAATGTATGAAATTAATAAGATTTGTATGTGATTTAAAAGTCTCAATATGCCTGATGTTTCGATATTTATTATTTGTATTGAAAGAATACATTTTTAAATTGCTAATGTAAGAGCATAAAATTTCGAAAAGAGCTTAGAGAAATTCATTGGAAATATGTATGTATGTATGTATGTATATCAGATATGTTTACATATTAATATGCGTCTTATGTCACCAATACAATTGCTATGTAGATAATAGCGCACTTTTCCATCATATACATATGTCGATATTAATTTTATTGTGTATTTCATATTGGCTTAACCAAGGTATAAATATATATATGTCTTGTTTTTATAATATACTAGCTGATCCCGGTGTACTTCGCTACCCCCTTCGTTATAAAATAAAATTAAAAGTATTTATATATCCTATTGTGACGATCGGTCCAGTAGTTAAGACTATATTACGATTTTTAATTTTAATAAAAAGGAGCCTGGTCCCATCCACTTTTCTCCCGGTACGTATTCCAAATTATGGCAATACCATATGTACCAAATATCATCGACGTAGGTCAAAAAATGCCCAAAATATGGGGATTTAAATTTTTGGGTTATATGGGTGGTGCCACGCCTCTTTGTCCAATCCCGCCCATATTTGCAGCAGCACTAAAAAAATGCACACCAAACCGACGTACCAAATTTTGTTCAAATACCGTTATCAGGAGCAGAAATAATAGATTTTTAATTTGTGGTTTGTATGAGAGGTACCACACCCCTTTGTCCAATCCCGTTCATATTTGCAGCAGCACTTAAAAAATGCACACCAAACCGACGTACCAAATTTTGTTCAAATACCGTTATCAGGAGCAGAAATAATAGATTTTTAATTTGTGGTTTGTATGAGAGGTACCACGCCCCTTTGTCAAATTCCTCCCATATTTGCAGCAGCACTAAAAAAATGCATACCAAACCGACTTACCAAATTTTGTTCAAATACCGTTATCAGGAGCAGAAATAATAGATTTTTAATTTGTGGTTTGTATGAGAGGTACCACGCCCCTTTGTCAAATCCTTCCCATATTTGCAGCAGCACTTAAAAAATGCACACCAAACCGACGTACCAAATTTTGTTCAAATACCGTTATCAGGAGCAGAAATAATAGATTTTTAAGCTGTGGTTTGTATGAGAGGTACCACGCCCCTTTGTCAAATCCCTCGCATATTTGCAGCAGCACTAAAAAAATGCATACCAAACCGACTTACCACATTTTGTTCAAATACCGTTATCAGGAGCAGAAATAATAGATTTTTAATTTGTGGTTTGTATGAGAGGTACCACGCCCCTTTGTCCAATCCCACCCATATTTGCAGCAGCACTTACAAAATGCACACCAAACCGACGTACCAAATTTTGTTCAAATACCGTTATCAGGAGCAGAAATAATAGATTTTTAATTTGTGGTTTGTATGAGAGGTACCACGCCCCTTTGTCCAATCCCGCCCATATTTGCAGCAGCACTTAAAAAATTTACACCAAACCGACATACCAAATTTTGTTCAAATACCGTTATCAGGAGCAGAAATAATAGATTTTTAATTTGTGGTTTGTATGAGAGGTACCACGCCCCTTTGTCCAATCCCACCCATATTTGCAGCAGCACTTAAAAAATGCACACCAAACCGACGTACCAAATTTTGTTCAAATACCGTTATCAGGAGCAGAAATAATAGATTTTTAATTTGTGGTTTGTATGAGAGGTACCACGCCCCTTTGTCCAATCCCGCCCATATTTGCAGCAGCACTTAAGAAATTTACACCAAACCGACATACCAAAGTTTGTTTTAATACCATTATCAGGAGCAGAAATAATAGATTTTTAATTTGTGGTTTGTATGAGAGGTACCACGTCCCTTTGTCCAATGCCGCCCATATTTGCAGCAGCACTTAAGAAATTTCCGCCAAACCGACATACCAAATTTTGTTTAAATACCGTTATCAGGAGCAGAAATAATAGATTTTTAATTTGTGGTTTGTATGAGAGGTACCACACCCCTTTGCCTAATCCCGTTCATACTTGCAGCAGCACTTAAAAAATGCACACCAAACCGACGTACCAAATTTTGTTCAAATACCGTTATCAGGAGCAGAAATAATAGATTTTTAATTTGTGGTTTGTATGAGAGGTACCACGCCCCTTTTTCAAATCCCTCCCATATTTGCAGCAGCACTAAAAAAATGCATACCAAACCGACTTACCAAATTTTGTTCAAATACCGTTATCAGGAGCAGAAATAATAGATTTTTAATTTGTGGTTTGTATGAGAGGTACCACGCCCCTTTGTCAAATCCCTCCCATATTTGCAGCAGCACTTAAAAAATGCACATTAAACCGACGTACCAAATTTTGTTTAAATACCGTTATCAGGAGCAGAAATAATAGATTTTTAATTTGTGGTTTGTATGAGAGGTACCACGCCCCTTTGTCAAATCCCTCCCATATTTGCAGCAGCACTAAAAAAATACATCCCAAACCGACTTACCACATTTTGTTCAAATACCGTTATCAGGAGCAGAAATAATAAATTTTTAATTTGTGTTTTGTATGAGAGGTACCACACCCCTTTGTCCAATCCCGTTCATACTTGCAGCAGCACTTAAAAAATGCACACCAAACCGACGTACCAAATTTTGTTCAAATACCGTTATCAGGAGCAGAAATAATAGATTTTTAATTTGTGGTTTGTATGAGAGGTACCACGCCCCTTTTTCAAATCCCTCCCATATTTGCAGCAGCACTAAAAAAATGCATACCAAACCGACTTACCAAATTTTGTTCAAATACCGTTATCAGGAGCAGAAATAATAGATTTTTAATTTGTGGTTTGTATGAGAGGTACCACGCCCCTTTGTCAAATCCCTCCCATATTTGCAGCAGCACTTAAAAAATGCACACCAAACCGACGTACCAAATTTTGTTTAAATACCGTTATCAGGAGCATAAATAATAGATTTTTAATTTGTGGTTTGTATGAGAGGTACCACGCCCCTTTGTCAAATCCCTCCCATATTTGCAGCAGCACTAAAAAAATACATACCAAACCGACTTACCACATTTTGTTCAAATACCGTTATCAGGAGCAGAAATAATAGATTTTTAATTTGTGGTTTGTATGAGAGGTACCACGCCCCTTTGTCCAATCCCACCCATATTTGCAGCAGCACTTAAAAAATGCACACCAAACCGACATACCAAATTTTGTTTAAATACCGTTATCAGGAGCAGAAATAATAGATTTTTAATTTGTGGTTTGTATGAGAGGTACCACGCCCTTTTATCCAATCTCGCCCATATTTGCAGCAGCACTTAAGAAATTTACACCAAACCGACATACCAAATTTTGTTCAAATACCGTTATCAGGAGCAGAAATAATAGATTTTTAATTTGTGGTTTGTATGAGAGGTACCACGCCCTTTTATCCAATCTCGCCCATATTTGCAGCAGCACTTAAGAAATTTACACCAAACCGACATACCAAATTTTGTTCAAATACCGTTATCAGGAGCAGAAATAATAGATTTTTAATTTGTGGTTTGTATGAGAGGTACCACACCCCTTTGTCCAATCCCGTTCATATTTGCAGCAGCACTTAAAAAATGCACACCAAACCGACGTACCAAATTTTGTTCAAATACCGTTATCAGGAGCAGAAATAATAGATTTTTAATTTGTGCTTTGTATGGGAGGTACCACGCCCCTTTGTCCAATCCCGCCCATATATGCAGCAGCACTTAAGAAATTTACACCAAACCGACATACCAAATTTTGTTTAAATACCGTTATCAGGAGCAGAAATAATAGATTTTTAATTTGTGGTTTGTATGAGAGGTACCACGCCCCTTTGTCCAATCCCGCCCATATTTGCAGCAGCACTTAAGAAATTTACACCAAACTGACGTACCAAATTTTGTTTAAATACCGTTATCAGGAGCAGAAATAATAGATTTTTAATTTGTGGTTTGTATGAGAGGTACCACACCCCTTTGTCCAATCCCGTTCATACTTGCAGCAGCACTTAAAAAATGCACACCAAACCGACGTACCAAATTTTGTTCAAATACCGTTATCAGGAGCAGAAATAATAGATTTTTAAGCTTTGGTTTGTATGAGAGGTACCACGCCCCTTTGTCAAATCCCTCGCATATTTGCAGCAGCACTAAAAAATGCATACCAAACCGACTTACCACATTTTGTTCAAATACCGTTATCAGGAGCAGAAACAATAGATTTTTAATTTGTGGTTTGTATGAGAGGTACCACGCCCCTTTGTCCAATCCCATCCATATTTGCAGCAGCACTTACAAAATGCACACCAAACCGACGTACCAAATTTTGTTCAAATACCGTTATCAGGAGCAGAAATAATAGATTTTTAATTTGTGGTTTGTATGGGAGGTACCACGCCCCTTTGTCCAATCCCGCCCATATATGCAGCAGCACTTAAGAAATTTACACCAAACCGACATACCAACTTTTGTTTAAATACCGTTATCAGGAGCAGAAATAATAGATTTTTAATTTGTGGTTTGTATGAGAGGTACCACGCCCCTTTGTCCAATCCCGCCCATATTTGCAGCAGCACTTAAGAAATTCACACCAAACCGACATACCAAATTTTGTTTAAATACCGTTATCAGGAGCAGAAATAATAGATTTTTAATTTGTGGTTTGTATGAGAGGTACCACGCCCCTTTGTCCAATCCCACCCATATTTGCAGCAGCACTTAAAAAATGCACACCAAACCGACGTACCAAATTTTGTTCAAATACCGTTATCAGGAGCAGAAATAATAGATTTTTAATTTGTGGTTTGTATGAGAGGTACCACGCCCCTTTGTCCAATCCCGCCCACATTTGCAGCAGCACTTAAGAAATTCACACCAAACCGACATACCAAATTTTGTTTAAATACCGTTATCAGGAGCAGAAATAATAGATTTTTAATTTGTGGTTTGTATGAGAGGTACCACGCCCTTTTATCCAATCACGCCCATATTTGCAGCAGCACTTAAGAAATTTACACCAAACCGACATACCAAATTTTGTTCAAATACCGTTATCAGGAGCAGAAATAATAGATTTTTAATTTGTGGTTTGTATGAGAGGTACCACACCCCTTTGTCCAATCCCGTTCATACTTGCAGCAGCACTTAAAAAATGCACACCAAACCGACGTACCAAATTTTGTTCAAATACCGTTATCAGGAGCAGAAATAATAGATTTTTAAGCTTTGGTTTGTATGAGAGGTACCACGCCCCTTTGTCAAATCCCTCGCATATTTGCAGCAGCACTAAAAAATGCATACCAAACCGACTTACCACATTTTGTTCAAATACCGTTATCAGGAGCAGAAATAAT
This sequence comes from Lypha dubia, assembly GCA_947311025.1. Lineage (NCBI taxonomy): Eukaryota > Metazoa > Arthropoda > Insecta > Diptera > Tachinidae > Lypha > Lypha dubia. The sequence goes on along the minus strand of OX371262.1, from coordinate 31,243,651 downwards.
AGATTTTTAATTTGTGGTTTGTATGAGAGGTACCACGCCCCTTTGTCCAATCCCACCCATATTTGCAGCAGCACTTACAAAATGCACACCAAACCGACGTACCAAATTTTGTTCAAATACCGTTATCAGGAGCAGAAATAATAGATTTTTAATTTGTGGTTTGTATGAGAGGTACCACGCCCCTTTGTCCAATCCCGCCCACATTTGCAGCAGCACTTAAGAAATTTACACCAAACCGACATACCAAATTTTGTTTAAATACCGTTATCAGGAGCAGAAATAATAGATTTTTAATTTGTGGTTTGTATGAGAGGTACCACGCCCCTTTGTCCAATCCCGCCCATATTTGCAGCAGCACTTAACAAATGCACACCAAACCGACGTACCAAATTTTGTTCAAATACCGTTATCAGGAGCAGAAATAATAGATTTTTAATTTGTGGTTTGTATGGGAGGTACCACGCCCCTTTGTCCAATCCCGCCCATATATGCAGCAGCACTTAAGAAATTTACACCAAACCGACATACCAACTTTTGTTTAAATACCGTTATCAGGAGCAGAAATAATAGATTTTTAATTTGTGGTTTGTATGAGAGGTACCACGCCCCTTTGTCCAATCCCGCCCATATTTGCAGCAGCACTTGAGAAATTTAGACCAAACCGACATACCAAATTTTGTTCAAATACCGTTATCAGGAGCAGAAATAATAGATTTTTAATTTGTGATTTGTATGAGAGGTACCACGCCCCTTTGTCCAATCCCACCCATATTTGCAGCAGCACTAAAGAAATTTACACCAAACCGACATACCAAATTTTGTTCAAATACCGTTATCAGGAGCAGAAATAATAGATTTTTAATTTGTGGTTTGTATGAGAGGTACCACACCCCTTTGTCCAATCCCGTTCATATTTGCAGCAGCACTTAAAAAATGCACACCAAACCGACTTACCAAATTTTGTTCAAATACCGTTATCAGGAGCAGAAATAATAGATTTTTAATTTGTGGTTTGTATGGGAGGTACCACGCCCCTTTGTCCAATCCCGCCCATATATGCAGCAGCACTTAAGAAATTTACACCAAACCGACATACCAACTTTTGTTTAAATACCGTTATCAGGAGCAGAAATAATAGATTTTTAATTTGTGGTTTGTATGAGAGGTACCACGCCCCTTTGTCCAATCCCGCCCATATTTGCAGCAGCACTTGAGAAATTTAGACCAAACCGACGTACCAAATTTTGTTCAAATACCGTTATCAGGAGCAGAAATAATAGATTTTTAATTTGTGATTTGTATGAGAGGTACCACGCCCCTTTGTCCAATCCCACCCATATTTGCAGCAGCACTAAAGAAATTTACGCCAAACCGACGTACCAAATTTTGTTCAAATACCGTTATCAGGAGCAGAAATAATAGATTTTTAATTTGTGGTTTGTATGAGAGGTACCACGCCCCTTTGTCCAATCCCACCCATATTTGCAGCAGCACTTAAAAAATGCACACCAAACCGACGTACCAAATTTTGTTCAAATACCGTTATCAGGAGCAGAAATAATAGATTTTTAATTTGTGGTTTGTATGAGAGGTACCACGCCCCTTTGTCCAATCCCACCCATATTTGCAGCAGCACTAAAAAAATGCACACCAAACCGACGTACCAAATTTTGTTCAAATACCGTTATCAGGAGCAGAAATAATAGATTTTTAATTTGTGGTTTGTATGAGAGGTACCACGCCCTTTTGTCAAATCCCTCCCATATTTGCAGCCAATTTTCAGATAAATCGGTTCAGCCGTTCTTGAGTTATAAGTGAAGTAACTAACACGACTTTCTTTTATATACATATATAGACTATCGTATACCCGGCCTGTGACACTATTTATAAAAGTATTAAGAAATTCATATCCATGAATTTTGTTTCAAATACTGCTGCACTACGCCTGATTTTCTGTAGAGATAAACCTATTTATTATTAAAAGGCTTTTGTAACATCTTTTTTTATGCCATATTAGTGAATATACAAAAAATATCTTTGTGTGTTTTTATACTCTTCACCTATTTTGACATATCATTTTGCAGAGTTGCCACTTAATACCAATTGAAACAGAACACTCTTTACCGGGATTAAAAATAAGTTAGTGAATAACACAGTGGTTAGTGAGAACCCCAAAATATGTGGTTAAAATTAACCCCCTTTTAAGGTGTTAAAAGTTACTGAATCGCACTACTGTGGGTTTGCATAACCACATTGTTATTCACTAAATAATTTTTAGACCCGGTAAAGAGTGTTGTGTTTCAATTGATATTAAGTGGCAACTCTGCAAAATGAAATGTCAAAATAGGTGAAAAGCATGGTGGAATAATCAGGTGTGCGCAAGAAGGAATATGGTTTTTTGTAGGGTTGTGTTTTGACCGTTAAAAAATGGAAAAGTATGCTTTTCTTGTCAAAAGTTGTTTACATTTTTGGCCGCCATCATGAATATTTTTGTTTACGTTATGCTTTTTGTTTTTGCATAACCAATAAATACATACAAAACAACTTTTGTTTTGTTTTGTATACAGCTTTGTTTTGACAATTTTGAATTAATTTTACACAAACAAAATGCATGTCGTTTTTTATTGTTGTATTCTTACGCGCACCTTATTATTCCACCATGGTGAAAAGTATAAAAAAACACAGAGATATTTTTTGTACATTCACTAATGCAGAGGCCTGCGCCGAGCTGGTTTTTAGGGGGCTTAGTCTATCCGCCTATTGATTTTTGGTAGTTGCAGCCGCTGCCGATTGATCGGCTTGAAAATTTGCTTTGCATTATAATTAATAATTATTTTTGGCTAAATCTAGTTTAGCGACGCATCTCCAAATGAAAAAAATGATATAGGGCGATAGAAAATTGAAAAATAAAATTTAAATTTTATGTGGTAACTTTCCCGGAAACGTATAGTTTTCGAGTTATTGGCCTCTGAACTGTTCATAAATATGTGCGATTTCCCTTTGCATTTTTCAACGTACATATAAGTCCAATTTTGGTTTTGTTTGAAATCTTTTGACTTGAAATCTTAGAACACAAATCTGAAAATTTTACTGACGAAGGTTGCATATGATTTTTATTATAAATTTTAATTACGGGATTAATAAAAAAAAATTCACTATTATCAATAATATAAATATACATATGACAAGTAATATTATCAGGCTCAATTTCAGTTTTATTGAATTAATGAAAATTCAAAATTACTAAGAGTTATTTTATATTTGAAAACAATATTATTATATCCAATCAGTTTTTAGCAGAACGTATCAGTATACCAACTTCAAGGCCGCTACACCTCTCATCAGCGTTCAATTGTCCACCTATACAATTTTCGTAAAGAGGATACTAATTGAGAAGAATATCAACTATTTAACCAGTTTTCAACAGAAATAGAATACGAGAATTAATTTTTAATTCATTTTTTATTCTACATTGAAACAGTGCTGGTTAGTACGAAATTCCCTCATCACTGTTTGGAAATTACTAATAATCAACACAAACTCATAGTCCGTTATCATCAAAGTATTCTACTTTGTAATATTAACGTTTTTGTGGTTTTTACTCTTTATTAGGGAGGTTCACATATTACTGTAACCCTTGTTATTAGGGGATTTATAGCTCGTGCCCAAGCGGAATTAATATTATTATATTATTATTATTACGAATAAACGTAATTATTATTCGAAAAAAAAAAATCAGAAAATAATGCTATTTTTTTTCGAAATATTCATTGCAATTCATTACAATTGGTGAATAGTTGACCTGTAACGCTGGAAGAGGGCTTATTTGAAAGGAAATTTTCTCAGCTTTCTATATCTGTCCTCATTTATAAAAAATTATTTACCCAAATAATGGTTTTGGAGGTTTATGTTAAAATAACAATAGTCCTGAGCACCAAATTTTCTCTTAAAAAATCGGAAGCTCGATTTTGATATTAGAACCATGGTTTCTTTGGGAAAAGTTCTTAGAATTTCCCGTATATTACGATTTTGCTATACGCTTAGTAGGCAAAAAAATTGACCCATTGCTCATCGATGTTTGTGTGGTTTTACACACGTCAAATTTGCTTTGATAATGCTTTAATTCAGCTGGGAGGAAAACGAAGAAAGCAATATAAATTTCTCTGTCTTTCAGTATTGTAACATTTGTTGCTGAATATGTATTCAAACACATATTCGTGCGGTCTATACGTTAATATCTTGTGTAAGCAACATAATTTGAAGGTTGCCGAGGCAATAATTGCCTAACTTATTGCTTGTGAGGTCCGGGTGTTAAACTCGGCTTGGGTAATTGTACTGACAACTCTGAAAAATAAAAATACTCAAAAACCAGCAATGGAAGGAATAATTCAGTTTTCCTTTTGACGACATTTAAAACTAAAATTTCCGTTTCAAGAAAACTTTCAAGAAATTTTCATGCAGTTCTGTTATTTGTTCCGAGTTTTTCATTGATAATACATGTAGGGAACTTTCATAAAATTACTTTCAAGTGTAAACGTAAATTTGCCTTAAAAAATTCCTCTCTGTGATATCAAAAAAATGTATTTTGAAATCTGAGTGAGATCAAAAATACAAGCGGCGAAAGTGGGCGAACATAATCACCTGTCCTCTCGAGGCCGCCTTGTATGAATTCGTTATCTGGCAGAGCTGAAAATTTACTAAAAGTCGAAATAATATAATTGAATTTATGTAATTGCTGGTGTAAATGCAAGGCAAATTCATAAAAGATAGACTGGATTGAATTCGCTCCGATTTCAAAAAGTGTACCGCACAATATATCAACAAAGTAATAATATATACAAAGGGTGAAAATAATCACCTGAGCTGTTATTAATTAGCCCAGGCGAATGCATATTTGCCTAAAAATCCTCTCTGGGATATCAAAAATATGTATTGAGGGCAGGGATGATAAATGAGACCGATGAAATGGTACTAAAAAAGTTTTAAGAAAGTACTTTTCAGGTCGAAAAAGTATCAATTTTCTAATAATACATATTTTATGCACATATTTCACTGTCTTTCAAATTATACTCAATATTACATGTTTTTAAGATTTAAAGAATTTATTCAAACGTAAACAAAACAAATAGTACATAACAATTCATGTGTACAAAACAATAAGTCTTATATATAAAAGTATATGTATTTATATAAAAATTTAGGTACATATTAAGGAGATCGATATCATATTACATTTTTAATGAGTTTACATTTTTCTTGATAACATGTTGTTAGTAATTTTAATATTATAACAACAAGAATCTGTCGACTTTAACAAATCTTTAGTTTGTATTAGACTAGATACAGTAGAAACATGAAGTCTATTTCTTTCTTTTGTTTTAATAATATTTTGAAATGAAAATATTCGCTCTACATTCGTTCTCAACTGAAGACGTTTGCAATTGTCATTGTAAAAAAGCATACACATTTCATCAACTGTTACGAAAACCTCAGCAAAGAAGATGAAGTAAAAAAAATGTTACCATATCACGTATTTATTTGAGATGGTACAAAAAAGTATCAAATGTGTCACTGGGGTACCAAGGTACTTCGGAAGATCAGAAAGTATCAAAAAAAATACCAAAGTATCAACTTTATCATCCCTGATTGAGGGAGACGAGAATTAAAATTAGTGAAAACTGACAAGGCGAATTCATTATCAGTTGGATGCAGTGGCGATTTCGGGCCAGTTTAAAATGAATTTGATATTACTTTTAAGAAAAATTTGTATTGAGGTAAAGAAGTTTTCAACAAATGATGTTCACATTGCACAGCCCTCTTATATTGTTGAGTATTATTTGGTTGGAAATGATTAAGTGATATTTATGATTTTTAGGAGCATTTGAGACCACTTCAAACATTAAGCCGTAACAAGTAAAGAGTTGAAACCAACTTCTTCTGTTGTTTGAAGTGGTTCAGGAGATGTCGATTTAATGAAGAATTCCAGGTTTTGTAATTGATGGCGTTGCATTCTCATCACTTCTACAACCGTTTAATGTCTTTTTGTTATCCTCAACATCAATTACGGTTTCGAATTCTCATCTTATTCTGTATCAAATCAATCTTTAAAATTTTCTGGATCATCTTTATAATATTTGTCACTAATAAAATTGATAGAGTTGGATTATTTGAACATACATATGTACCTTATATTAATTTCATCATGGTTGCAAATGTATATGTGTGTACATTTGCATATCCATTTGCACTTATGCATATGTATGCATGTTTGTATTAAAAACGAAAAAGAAACAAAAAAATGTTAATAAATTATTGGTTTGAGCCGAAATTTGTGCCGCCGCCGATCATTTTTAACCAAGCCGCCGCCGACCATCGAAACCCCTCCGCTTGTAACTCTGTTCTAAAATCGTTTTAGAGAATTTTAGGTACATATTGAATTCTGTAATTCGTATTGCTAACACTGCAGTCACACGTTCAAGTTTTCTTTCAATTCTTTTTCAAGAAATTTACACATACTGCTTCTCAAAATTCACAAAAATTGAAAGGTGTGACGTAGGTGGCATTCAACTTCAAAGCAATTTGCTTTCAAGAACACAAAAAATTATGGCGGCAGAATATATGTACTAATGTATGTATATGAAAACAAACGAGAGTTTATAATCAAAATGGCAATCAGCTGCTTTCTTGAAAGCAAATTGAAACGCATAATTTGAAAGAGAATTTGAAAGCAAGCTACCATTATTATATACCATCAAATTTTAAAAGTATGAGTGTATTGGTGAAAAAATGAGAGAATAATAAAATTTGAAACAAAATTTGAAACAAAACTTGATCGTGTGAACCCCAAGTAAATTAGGCAATGTCCAGCGTTGTCAACTTGGTGCGTTTCGCACCTTTTTTGGTGCTTTTCTAAATGTTTTGTGCGAAAAATATCTGAGTTGGTGCGTGGTGCGCTTTTTTTTTTTTAATTTTGGTGCCTTTTTTAATTTTGAGTGGCTCCAAAGGAAATTCAACACAATTTTTTGTTTCAGTATGAGAAAAAAGAATTTTGTACAAAAAATACGACTGCTTCAGTAACATTTCATTCAATTGTGTACAAGTTGTACATTCAATTTTACAGACCATAATAAGAGCAACCATTAATGAAGTTTAAGAGGTACCAAAACACATTCACAAAAACCGCAAAACCGTCTTGTTGTTATAGATAATTTGTAACATTTCATTATAAGAAATTTGTTGTCCCTTTTAGATTTTCAGAGTAAATAATTGTTTTTTGTCGTAAAAGTTGTTGTGAAGTCTGTTTAAGAGCTTAGCAAAAACAAAGTATTCTTGAGAGTTGCGGGATCCCAATTAAAGTACTGCGTGATCTATCTTTCACATAAGGATTCTGTTGTGTTCATCATAAGTTGTCTATGTTCGAACACAATTTGCTTTCTGAACACATGTTTAATTTAACTCCGACATCAGTAAGCAGAAGTTTGTTCATACCATCAACGACTGAACTCTGTTTATGATTAATTGAATTTCGTTTTGTGCTCATGAACACCTGCTCGTATTCGTGGACAAATTGATGTGTTCGAAGTTCGTAATAAGAATTTCTCAAGTTTTTATGTATATTGAAAATAATCTTATTGAAAAAGTAACTATTCAGTATTATTTACAATATACATACATACTTATGTATGTATACTGTAATATTGTATGCAATATTGTATGTATATATGTACATACATATGTATATAAAAAAGTTATTGTTCTTATGAATTCCTATTTTAGTTTGTTTTGTGTGTAAAAAAATGTAGATTGTTTCGTTTTGTTAATAAAAATAAAACCTTATTTTGCTGTGTTTGCATTTGACTTTTTGAACAGACTATCGTGTTTGTAGTTGTTCATAGTGTGTCCATGTTTATAACACATGAACACAGTTTGTGTTCGTGTTTAGTTCGTAGTTGATCGCTAGAAAGGCAGACAATAAAATTGCAATTGCGGACGGGGACTAAGCGATTTTTTTTCAATTAAGTATTAGATACGCATGCAAAGAAAATGTAGCTTTTAAACAAAAATGGACTACAAGCGAAATGGTCCTTAGAATATATAATTTTATTCAAATTTGAAAAAATCTGCAAGTGAATATGGCAGGTTTGGCTCAAATCCGTTTTTGGCCTAAAGCGGAACTATAAGCGAAAAGCACTGCAATAAGTAATAAAATAAAAAATATTAATATTGAAAATCGGTTCATAAATGAATGAGTTATGCGGGCACATATATTAAAAAAAGTATACAAAAAATCCTCCTTGTTTGAAGTGGGTTAAAACTAAATTGGCTTCATGCTAATAACTGTTTCATGTCAACTATTTCTGGTGCAAAAATATAAGCATTAGTTTTCACTAATTTGTTTGTTATATTTATTTCCAGGGACGTAATAATTATAAGATAAACGACAAAAAATTCATTTTTAACCATTAATGTTGATGAATTTATAAAAAGGTTATTATTATCCATTTTTATAAGATATATTCTATTTTGATCATCGCAACCAATTTTAGTAGGAGTTTTTTTTTTTTTTTGTTTGTTATAAATAACCATTGTATCAACCAAGAAGATTTTTTGGTTAGAAATAAACATTGCAAAATAAAATTAATTTTTTTCGCTTATCAAGGATGAAATTAAAACTACTTCATAAAGTTTTAGTGGGCATATTTCTCCCATTCGAAATGTTGAATAAGAATTTCTAAATCTATTTAAATCATTATTAAAATTGTAATTGACTGTATGTAACCTTTATTAGGTATTGTGTAATGGTTTTAATATATAAAAAAACATACGCCGCCTTTAGCTGTGCTTAGTTTTGTTACTACCGCCACGAATATCCAGAGGCCACGCCTTTACCTAAATGGTCGAATTGAATAAAAAATAGACATAAAACGTCATGGAGTTCATTTATTAATATTTTTGTTTAACTTAGTTTTGTTACTACCGCCACGAATATCCAGAGGCCACGCCTTTACCTAAATGGTCGAATTGAATAAAAAATAGACATAAAACGTCATGGAGTTCATTTATTAATATTTTTGTTTAACTTAACAAACATTAGTGGTTTTAAGGAATCTTGTGAAAGGTTACATCTAAGATCACTGAGAACTAATCTTAATTAATGCGCGCTCAACACTAACTTCAGATGCTGGAGCAGCGTGTACAATATCTGCTAGCTGCTGTAAAAAGGGAAACGTTTTTTTTTCTCCCAATATTCCAAAAGATTATCATCGACGTCAACTGTTCCTTCGCGGTAGGTGTTAATCTCGGCAAAATTATTTCAAAGCAATTTTAACCCCAAGTCTGCCGTTTCATCCTCTGACTATAACAAGCACTAAACCTGTTCGATATCACTTCATAAATGTAACAATAAACTATTAGTATAAGAACTTTAGAGAAAACTCTATTTACTAGCCATTGCTATTATTACAAAAACCAAATATGTTAACGAATTAGTTGGGTTGTGTCACTAATTATAACCAAAACAAAGATAACATTTTTAATAATTGTTTTTTATAACCAAAAACTCTTTTTTGTGGAGAAAATGGTTATATAAAATAATTTTTTACATATGAAAAGTAATATTATCAGGCTCAAGTTCAGTTTTATTGAATTAATGAAAATTCAAAATTACTAAGAGGCACGAGCTATAAATACCCTAATAACAGGGGTCACAGTAATATGTGAATTTCCCCAATATAGAGTAAAAACAACAAAAACGTTAAAATACAAAGTAGAATACTTTGATGATAACGGACTATGAGTTTGTGTTGATTATTAGTTCCAAACAGTAATGAGGGAATTTCGTACTAACCAGCACTGTTTCATTGTAGAATAAAAAAAAAAAAATTGAATTAAAAATTAATTCTCATATTCTATTTCTGTGGAAAACTGGTTAAATAGTTGATATTCTTCTCAATTAGTATCCACTTTACGAAAATTGTAAAGATGGACAATTGAACGCTGATGAGAGGTGTAGCGGCCTTGAAATCAGTACTGATACTTTCTGCTAAAAACTGATTGGATGTAAATAATAATATTTTCCAACATAAAAAAAACTCTTAGTAATTTTGAATTTTCATTAATTCAATAAAACTGAACTTGAGCCTGATAATATTACTTTTCATATGTAAATCAATATATGTTCAAATAATAATTACGTTTATTCGTAATAATAATAATATAAAAAATATTAATTCCGCTTGGGCACGAGCTATAAATACCCTAAAAACAGGGGTCACAGTAATAAGTGAATATCCCTAATATAGAGTAAAAACAACAAAAACATTAAAATACAAAGCAGAATACTTTGATGATATCGGACTATGAGTTTGTGTTGATTATTAGTTCCAAACAGTAATGAGGGAATTTCGTACTTACCAGGACTGTTTCATTGTAGAATAAAAATTGAATTAAAAATTAATTCTCATATTCTATTTCTGTTGAAAACTGGTTAAATAGTTGATATTCTTCTCAATTAGTATCCACTTTACGAAAATTGTAAAGATGGACAATTGAACGCTGATGAGAGGTGTAGCGGCCTTGAAATCAGTACTGATACGTTCTGCTAAAAACTGATTGGATGTAAATAATAATATTTTCCAACATAAAAAAAACTCTTAGTAATTTTGAATTTTCATTAATTCAATAAAACTGAACTTGAGCCTGATAATATTACTTTTCATATGTAAATCAATATATGTTCAAATAATAATTACGTTTATTCGTAATAATAATAATATAAAAAATATTAAAATAATTTTTTTTTTTTGTTCATATAATGGTTATTTATAACCAAAAAAAAAAAAGTATTTATTGCTTTAATTGGTTAGTATAACCAAAATAATATACATATATGCAAAGATAATTGTCAAAAATTCCCAATCATATTAATATTATAAATGTGAATGTAAGTTTGTTTGTAGCGCTTTCACGCAAAAACTACTAAACCGAACATTATGAAACTTTGTACACATATTCTTGGAGCTATTAGAAGTAACATAGGATACTTTTGATTAAAAAAAAATTTATTTCTTACGTAAGATAAAAGAATTGTTTTTCTATGAGCATATTTACACTAGATCAATTTTTAAGCCGCAAAATTTTTGTTCTTTCCAAATTATACTAGACTTACACCCAATTTATACTGTGATTTTTAGTCATGACTAAATATCATGACATTTTTTTTGGTTGGCGAGCGGGGTAGAGAAGAAAGAGGGGTAGAAAAATAATCACATTTTCTGTTTTCTATGTATTTTTTTGCATTTCCTTTTACTTTTGTTTCGGTTTTTGTTATTATGTTTTATTCTTTTTCTACTTCCAAAGAAGATTGAGCGATTGTACGCTAAAAACTCAACACTTCAAGAGAAATTAAGCACGCTTAAAAATCATAGTATAAATGCAAGAGGATTTACGAAGATAATTTCAAAGATAAGATGAAAAAATTCATGAATTTTTAATCACAGTGTAAATTGGGTGTAATTCATCTGGAATATAATGAATACGTGTACTCAGCTTTGCGTGTTAGTGTTATTTTATTCATTTGAAGTTTGTCTTTCGTTGTGCACATTACGGAACATAGTTGGCAGAAATATTGCGAGAATAATAAGTGATGATGAATTGGCAATTATTTTAGGAGGAATTTCAAGTATAAGAAGCGAATTTACTAAATATTTTTGCAATGATAGAAAATTTTAAACATCAATATAAAAAATTTTTAAATTGCTTCACATCTTCTATACCTAGTAGAGTTGTCAATTATTCGCCTTTCCACTTTGTTCGAATATTTCAAATAATTGTTTTTGTTCGTTCGATCAAACGATTAAAGCTGAAAAATTATTCGATTAATCGATGAGAATAACGAATAAACAAATTATTAAAAAAATTTATTGACAAAAAGTAAACATTTCTTACAAAAAACTTAAAAATAAAATAGTTAATATTTTTATTAACAAACAAATACATAAAACTATTAATTCAAATAAACATCAGTCAAAAAATATTAAATGATTTTTTTTTGTTAAACCAGACAATTTGGGTTTTTCTTTTACAAATAAAAGTTGACTCAATTTTTTAGCTTTCAACGATTTTTGGTTTTGGTTTTTATTAAAAAAACTCTTTCGCTAATTGTCGAGGTAGGTGATATTGTGAGAAGAGCATAAAATAGTTAACTAATTTTTCTGTTCTTTTTTAAGATATTTCCAAATATACTATATCGTCTAATATATCGCTGAAGTCTTTTTTACATTTCGAATTTTTAATACTTTTAATATAATTATTTAATTCGCATGAAAGATTGTTATTTTCATTACTAGTAACATCTTTTCTATATCATTACCCTCATCTGAATTATTGTGTTTAATTTCAACATAAAATAATCTGGAGTATAATTCATTTGGATATTCTTTAGTTTCATTTTTTGAATAATATTTAAAAAAAACTTTCATTGATCGGAAAATTTCCAGAATGTAAAAAATATTATTAACGTATTTACAAATTTTAAATGTCTCATTTATTATTATTTTAATACGTTTTAGTAAATCTGTTGCAAAAGAATTATTAATTTATTTGTTGTTGATTTAACAATTTTTTATACTTTAGGATACTTGTTACATGTGACTTTGTTTTTTTTTTTCATTTTTGTTCTTTGTAAAATACTTCCAAACCGAGCTCAATTTTTTGGCTTTAGTGTATTTGTAACTAATTCACCTGATAGTGAAAAAACCCCATTCTTGAAAATTGTTTAACGTTTCATTCAAAACATAGCACGACTACTAGGTATGCGCACTTCGACAACAACTACAAACATCCAAAATAACAAATTTAAAAAAAAAATAACTTGTGCATATCAAACTGAAAACATTTGTTCGATTAATTGACATTAATTAATCGATTTATTCGTTATTCGAAAATCGGCATTTTAAAATTATTCGAACAAGAGTTTCGTTTTGTTTGATCGATTAATCGAATTATTCTTAATCGGTTGACAACTCTAATACCTACTAATAAAAAAAATTTAGCCAACATTTTTCAAACTTTTTAATTTAATTGTGTATGTAACTTAATGATTCTCTTAAAACTTTTGTAGTTTTTTAAGCACATTGTGGGAATTTTTATAATTAATCGTTAAACAATTTTATGTTTTTGAAAAGATTTATTGAGAAATTTAATCAATTAACAATTAATAAACATAAACCGACTTATTTACAAAAAAAAATTAGTTTCTGCTTATAAATAAAATAAAAAAATATAAAATACCTATACAAAAAATTATAAATGAATTGAGAATGTTTCATACTGTTTTATTAAAAAATAAATGCATAATGTTTGTTGGCGCGACCAACCCCCTTCTTCTTTGAAATTTGTGTTCACTCACCGATAGCTAACCAACGACTAAATACGTTCTGTAAAACAGAAAACACAGAACCTGTGTATTCGTAAGTGTGTATGTATTAGTTTTGTGCTGCTAATGCGGGTTTGAGGCTGGTTGAAAAATTGTGCCAACGAAACTCTCGACAAAAACTGTTTTGTTATGCCAGCATAATTAATCCAGTGTAAAATAGCTCAATGTAATGAAGCTCCAACCCTGAGTGCTGTAATACCGTCGCACTGTATTACCGACAGTCATGTCAATATCCAATCCAATTTACTATAGTATGGCTTCAAGGCGAGCGAAGCCGTGGGAAAAAGCTAGTAATAAATAAAATAAATTTTCTTGTAACCTTTTTATCTGAAATAAAAAAATAACAATTTTCGGTCCCTGGTATATTCGTTTCATTGAATATCACTCCTTTGTAAATGTAATAATTTTATGTTGTTGTTAATTATGTGGTTGCAATTCCATTCCAGAGCCCGTGGTTATCCAGAACCAATTGTGACATGGCGCCGTGAGGATGGTAATGAAATTGTTTTAAAAGACAGTGTTGGAACTAAAACTTTGGGTAAGTAATTAAATAATATCTACTTCGTACAGGAAAAAAGAATAGAAACAATTTTATTGCTATTGTCACTTTTTTTTATCTAACAGCTTTTTTTCTCTTTTTCTTGTATTTATTTTGTACTAAAAATTTCTAGTATCCTCTTATCGTGGTGAAGTTTTAAAACTTACAAAAATTTCTCGCAATGAAATGGGTTCATATCTGTGTATAGCATCAAATGGTGTACCACCATCGGTTTCTAAAAGAATATCCTTAAGTATACATTGTAAGTATAAACAAAACGTACGAACTCTATACTACTATATTTTTTTACATATATAACTCGTATACAGTTTTATTATGAGGCAGTAAAAACCGTGTTGAATAAAAATATCACACACAGAAGTTTGGACTAAAAACTATAACAAAAAAGTAAAATAAAGCTCATTAATTACCCGTAGTTTTACAGACAATGACAGGTAAGAGTTAGGAAAAAGAAAAAAAATATTATGATTGCTAGTTACCTTCACAAGAATCACGGTATAATTTTTTTCTTAGTGGCTTATTTGCCTTTTTAGTAGTTTAAGTTTAGCGCAAACATATAAGGAAACATTATATATGATTGTATTGAAATATCAACATGTTTGTATATGGTGCTTGCCTTAATAAAAATTAGAAAAATGTATATACAGTAAACTTGTGCATATTAGAATCAGTTTGTCGCTCTGTTCGTTGCAAATTTTTTAAATGATCTCAAGAAAAATATTAAATTTACAAATGCAAGTCCTTGACTGCTACTTCCATGATTGTTGGTGGAGCCTAAAGCCACCAGAACTCTAATGGTGAGATCTTAAGTGACAACGAATCGTCATGATATCATTTCAATATCCCAGTGTAAAGGTTTATAAATGTTTTCTATAGCCCCTTTTTTATTTTAAAACAGCTGAGGGGGTCCCAGCTAAAACTTAGGCGTTCAAAAGAACTGCCAAAAGAATGGAGATTAAAACAAAAGGCAAACAAGTGCCGAATTCAGTTGCTTGTAATAATCTTATTTTATTTACAATTTGTTCTAGCTTATATACTAAAATTTCTTAGGTCATTGAGTGATTTCTGAATCACTCAATATTCTACAAATTCATAAATAAAAGAAAATAGAAATTAAAGTTACAATTATCAAATATTATATTACATCTTAAATTTACATGTGCCAACAATAATGCAAGCAAACAATATTCTTTTGACCCACTTCAACATGTGTAACCCGAGCGTTTATTGTTTGTTGGTTGCACTACACTTGTTGAAGTTGGTATGTATACATTGTGCATATTGTATGGCGACATGGGTACACTACACCCTCACCCTTAAGAGAAAAATTAGGGAGGAATTTTTCTAATCAACTTCATAGTACTGTTACAATAATTCTTATGATTTACTTATATACATAATTAGTTTGAATATTTACATATGTGTATATCTTATTTTTACGTATATATGTTAGTATTTTATTCTATAATGTCTTAAATGGTTTTAAATTGTTGTTGTGGTATGTTTGTTAGTGTAAGTGGTTCTTTTATGTGTCTTGTTTGTTTATTTTTGTTACAACTGTCACAATATGATACAAATTGTTTTACCATCTTGTTCATGTTTTTCCAAATATATCGCTGTTTTAATTTAATTATTGTTTTTCTTACTCCTAAATGACCTGCGTGGGTGGTATTGTGGAATTGGTCAATTAGTTTGTATTTTAAAATGTCATCTGTTATTCTTTTTGGGGCATTATATATTAATATTTTAAGTTGAGGACTTTTATTATTTATTCTTAATTTTGCATATGCTTCTTTTAATTCTTCTTTGTTATATATATTAAATATTTTATCTTCATTTGATAGCGCTAATTCATTTATATTCTTTTTACTCATTTTAGATATCAGTTTCCTCAGTATCGAATCTAGTTTCGCTGATTTATCGCTGAATCTTGCATGCATATTATTTTCATTTTGTATATTTTTGGCATGTAACTTCTTCATAATCGAATCTTGTTTCGATGAATTATCGTTACATCCTATATTCATATCATTCTTATTTTGAGTACGTGATTTCTTCATGGTCGAAACTGGTTTCGATGAATTATCATCACGTCCTATGTGCACAATATTATTTTCAATAATTATATCTTTATGTTCTATATTTTCAAATTTATTAAATTGCAATTTTTTCATATTTTTGACGTCATTAATGGATATACATTCCCATATTTGAAGTTGATCAGACTTCTGAGAATTGCATTTTTCCATACTCTTTTCTTCTACACGTGTTTCATTAAAATTGTTATTTGCCTCATTATGTTGTTTATTATTTGCCTCTTTATTTTTATTCTTCATGGCCCTCGTTGTTACTAATACTTTTTTGTCTTTTTCGTCGTTTTCTTGCGGTATCATTTGTTGTGTTTAAAATTTTAATATGTGTCATTCCGTTTTTTGGTACTATTGAATTACTTAAAAAAAATACCACTTTTTAATTCATTATTAAGTATTACGCAATCTTCTGTAAGGTTTAATTTCAATGGTTGTATGATTTCTGTTCGTGGTGGTATAGTTATTTTTAATGTGTCGAATGCTTTTGATTGCATTGGCAGAATTATGATTTCATTATTGGTAAACAAAGAAATTGTGAATGTCTCGTAATCTATTTTGCATAAGTATTCTCTTAAAAAGTCTCTCCCTATTATTCCGTCTGTCTCTATTTAGATTTAATTTTAATGCTTGTATGATTTCAATTAATAATATTTTGCAATATCTTAACTTGATTTATTTAATAAGAAGACTTGGTTTGTTGATGGTTAAGTAAAGAGTATGTGTACATGAATGTTGGAAGTTGTGTGTATTTGTGTGTAAGTTAAAAAAATGTTAAGAAATAAATAAAAATGTATATATTTATGTATAATTATTTTATATTTTAAACTATTTTATTAATATTCAAGAGGTTTTCATTTAAATCTTCATTCTTTCATTAAATTCCCATTTGTTTTTATATATTCAATTAATTAATTTGTAAGTAAAATTAACGTACATATGTATTTAGTTCATTTATTTATAATTCTATTTTTTTTTTTTGTAGTCTTTTTTCCAATTCATTCATATTGTTTGTTGTGCTTGCTTTTTTTTTGTTGATTTTTATATTATTTTAATGCTGTTTTAAGTTAAGTTTGTATGTATGTATAATTGTAAATTATTTAAGCAAAACTTAAAATATTGAAACTAGAGAACATCTTGCATTTGTGATTTTTATAAACCAAACCCAAACGTGTTTACGTCGTTTTAGATTGTCAGTGCTTTGTTCATCTAAATTTTTGGTGTCCTTTTGATAGGCTAAGTCACGTTGATTTCCACGAGTCATGATTGGTACTTTCTATTACTAGCAAATTTTTTTATTTCTGGATTCCAATTTGTAGGCAGGATCAGTTTTCAGATTTTGTAGGCAGGATCAGTTTTCAGATTTTGTAGGCAGGATCAGTTTTCAGATTTTGTAGGCAGGATCAGTTTTCAGATTTTGTAGGCAGGATCAGTTTTCAGGATCAGTTTTCAGATTTTGTAGGCAGGATCGGTCGGCAGGATCGCCATGTAAAGGTTTATAAATGTTTTCTATAGCCCCTTTTTTATTTTAAAACAGCTGAGGGGGTCCCAGCTAAAACTTAGGCGTTCAAAAGAACTGCCAAAAGAATGGAGATTAAAACAAAAGGCAAACAAGTGCCGAATTCAGTTGCTTGTAATAATCTTATTTTATTTACAATTTGTTCTAGCTTATATACTAAAATTTCTTAGGTCATTGAGTGATTTCTGAATCACTCAATATTCTACAAATTCATAAATAAAAGAAAATAGAAATTAAAGTTACAATTATCAAATATTATATTACATCTTAAATTTACATGTGCCAACAATAATGCAAGCAAACAATATTCTTTTGACCCACTTCAACATGTGTAACCCGAGCGTTTATTGTTTGTTGGTTGCACTACACTTGTTGAAGTTGGTATGTATACATTGTGCATATTGTATGGCGACATGGGTACACTACACCAGGCAGCCAAACTCAAAATAGAACAATTAAATAACTTTCGATTCCAGAAGAACTGTTTTGCTTAAAATTCCTCAATTATTTTAAAAATTATTTGATCAATTCACAAGTTCCTTATATCCAGAGTATATGAATACCAAGTGCATCCAACTAGGCAACAACTTAAAATATAAAAACAACAATAGGCTTTTTGTTTGTGGAAGAAAAATTTTAAATTGTCAAAAATAACACAGTAGCAGAGCTGTAAAGGAATGATTCCTTTTTGAAAGAATCTACGAATCATAAACGCTTTTGAATTTTTTTTTTTAAATCACCAATGAATTATCTCAAACTTATATTCAATTAATCTTTTTAATGATGTGAATGAATGCGAGAATTTTTAATTCATGAGGAGTGCATTCGTGTTTTAATTCAATTCACATTTGTGTAAAATTAATCAATTAAACATTTTGTAAATATGAATCAAAAACGAAATTTTAAACATTCTTTTACAGCTCTGCTCAGCAGAACTTAAAGAAAATTTTGTAGAAAGTAAAATTAAAAAATTTTGACATAGTCAATGAAAATATGTACAAAAACACTGGGGTGGGCTCTGCATGTACTGGTAGATATATACTTCGCTTGTAACATTGTATATGTTGTATTGTAGTATTCAGAGTACGAAAAAACGCAGCGCAGCGCCGCTCTTTTTGCTCTTTTTCGCTCTTTACGCAAAGAGCGGCGCCAATTTATTATTGCGCTTGCTCCGCGCATTTATTTTTGCGCTGCGCATAAAAAGAGCAAGCGCAAAAAAGAGCAATTTTATTTGCGCTTTTTTTGCGCTGCGCATTTTTTTGCGCAAAGCGCAAAAAGAGCCAAAACAGCAAGAAATGCGCATAGCGCATTTACAGTGGTAAAAAATGTTAGTAAAGGAAATAATAGATTTTTACATCAAGAATAATCATCTTTAAAAAATACAACACCACATTATCAAGGACAATATATACATGTTTATAAATACTTTGATAATTGGTTTTTTACTTATAGGCAGATTTTGTAAAAAAAAATCGTTTCTAAACGTTTTAAATTTGTATGAAATATAACAAAAATTCATTTCAAAACAAAATTTTTCCATACAATTTCAAAACGAAAAAAACGTTTTAGGTTAAAAAATCTGCCCCTTATCTCAAAGTTATTTAAAAAAATCTTTTCTTGGATTTCAAAAAATCTTGTTAATGATGGGTTTTATACACATTTCGTTACTTGTAAGAAACATACACATAAAATGTTGGAAAAACCCAAACTGCTCAAAAATTGAAAAAAGTCATAAAAATATTTGCTTGCGAAACCACAGAAAGGGTAAGCAGGCCAAATATTTATAAATATTTTTTGTGAATGTACATTTATTCATACCTACAGATATGAAATTTTTTGTGAAGACTTCTTTCCACGATTTTAGTTTGATTTGATTTTTGGGAGCTTTAAAAAAGGTTCATTTCCAATAGCTCTAATCTTTTGTACATATCACATCTATTTGGCTCAAATACAAACTCATATTTATTTCGTATTCATTTTAAGAAATTTTACAATTTTCTTTTAAATAAAAATTTTTTAATTTAAATTTAATAAATAAATACAAATAAAAATTCAACACCTGAAATTAAAAACAAGTGGTTTGAAAGAATTGTCAGCTGGGCTGTCGTGGCAGTAATGAATAAACTCAAACGAACCACTGTTATCATAAAGAAGAGCATGCGCAATGCGCCGCTCAATATGCGCAATGCGCAGCGCAAAGCGCTAGACAAAAAATTTAAATGCGCATTGCGCAAAGAGCGGCGCTAATAAATCGAATGCGCTAGCGCTGCGCATACCAATTGCTCCTTTTTTTTCGCTCCGCTCTTTGCGCTTGTGCGCATTTTTAATACGCTTTTAAGAAAAGCGTAAAGAGCAAAAGGAGTGCGCAAATCCGAACTCTGGTAGTATTACTTTACACAAATGTAAATATGTTGTTGGTAGTTAGCATTGAAGAGAGTGATAAATTTGTACAATTTCATATCATATTTTTTCAAAAAGTTTTATTGAGTCTATACTAATTTTTCGATGTTACTTAATTTGTTCGAATTGCAACATATTTCCTTTGATACAAATTTGTAGTCCATATATAGCACACATTTATCCAATTGTCTTTAAAATTAAATTTTTTGATAAAGTAATTTTGTTTTTAATTTATAAATGCAAGTTCCTATCTCTGATTATATCATGCTTCATTTAACCCTCCTTTGCATGGTGATGGAAATTTCCATCAGATCATTTATTGATGGAAAACTCCATTTAGAAACAAGTGTACTATTAATTTTTTGATAAAGAGTTTTATTTTAACCTGCCTGAGGAGAGGTTGTTTTTATTGTCAAACAAAATAAAAATCATAATAATTTTATTTGAAATATAATTGAAATATTTGCGTCTATGGATACATCTGCATCTGTTGAGTATATTATTTATCCATCTGGAAGCTTGCCTCCTGATAAAGCTTCATACAATGATGATAATTTTTTATGTGCAAAGTCTGTGGATAAATGTAAGAACGCTTGTAATCAACCATCTTCTGGCATAATCAAGAAAAACGCTCACTCTAAAACTGAAAAAACGAACCATCACATGAATTCCAATGTTAACAGTGTTAACAACATAAAATTTTCCAATGTTCCGAAAAGAGCTAAACACAATCTAAAACAGAACGTAAATACACCAATGGATTTTGAAGGCTCCTTAACATCAATAACTTCAGAGGAAGAAGATCTTATAATATTAACAAAACTCTTAACATTACACAGTCTAAGAAAAAATCATTTACACAAGATTCACAGAATAGGTTTTCGCTATTAAGAGAATTAGATTTTGAAAATGGTAATGATAATGTGAACAGAGATTTGCCTTTTATTAAACAACCCATCCGTTTGGCAGAGAAATCTTTCTATCCACCTATCTTCTTATTTAATGTTAATATTAAAAGCTTAGTTAAACAGCTTACTTATAAAATTGTTAATAGGAACAAATATAAAAGCAAACTATTTGTTAAAGATGCAGCTGTTCATGCAGAAATGATGCAATTATTAAGCGATAAAAAATTTAATCATATTTATACACACCTATGGAATTAAAATGTGTCAGCTTAGTTTTACGTGGTATATATTACAAGACATTTGGATTTTCTCAAGTCTGAAATTAATTTATTAGTTCCTGAAACAGTAGAAAACGTATCGAAATTTTTCACTAAGTTCTCAAAGAAGAATGGTAACGACACGGGTTTGTTTTTGATAACTCTGTTTGCGGGTAAGTTAGCTTCATAAATTACTGGAACTAAATTTATTTTAAATCAAAAGATTTCTTGGGAATCTCCAAAGTCAAAGTTTTGTGAAATTCAATGCTGGGGTCATACTTCTCGTAATTGTAATAGACCCTATGCGTGTGTCAAATGTGAGTTAGACCATGCCCCAGGAGAATGCCAGTTTGTGCCTACTATTAGAGAATTTACCTTTTTGTATTAATTGCAAGCAACATGGTCACCCTTCTAACTTTAGAGGTTGCATTGCCTATAAAAATATCTAGAAATGAAAAAGAACGTAGTGAAAACTGTTAAAGAAAAAAGACAACGAGTTTCTTCTAATATCTTAAAGGTTGTTGAACAATCAAATTAATTTAATTCAAATAGGTCATTTGCTAGTTTGTTTGGGGAAAAATCCGCAGGTTTTGTTAACAAAGGGCGAATAAACTCACTGTTAATGCATAGGCTCGTTTGCCTTGCTTAACGGAATAAATAAGTGAATAACAAAAAAGGACTAATAGGTTGGTAGTTCACCAAACTATTATATAGTAACTTTGTAGAAATGAAAGTTATCCGAGTGGTACACCAGAATAACTTGTAGTCAATTAATGCAAAACGCAGGTTGATTGATTGATCAGTTATGATGATTTTTATTAAAATTCAAAATTATTTATACTAAAACTAAAGAAAAACATAAACAAAAAAATATAATAAAATTAAATTGCAAATTATCAAATAAATAAATAAAGTGCAATGTAGACAAAATAAAACAAACAAAAAATAAAAGAAAGAAATATTTGCTGGTAGCCGGAAATCGTTCATTCATATGCTGCCGTTGTAATAAATTTTTCTCACACGTTCAGCTCTAGCAGAATAAAAGACAAATATCCAATTTCATTCTGTCTGGAACTAAACGGTAACAAAACAAAAAAAAAAATGTAAAAGAAACTAAATTTAAAATCAAAAAATTCTGCTGACTTATTGAATCTCACGCTTTGAATAAAACGTAGACAATAAGTTCGCGCGTGTTAAGTAAAACAAGAAATATAAATATTTGAGGATTAATTCGAATGATGATTCTTTTTTAATTTGTTAACAAACAAAAAAAATCATAAAGAATTAACATACTGCGGCCCCCAGGGGGTGCAACATAATACAGTGGTATTAAGAAATGAACGAAATGCGGCTTGTTATCATATATGTGTGTGAGATATCTAAGCTTATGGTTCTACAGCAATATCCCAATTCGATCTTGGCCGTGGCTGTGGAGTTGGTATTGTAGGTGGGCCTTTAATTTTTCTTTTGCGTATTTGTTTTAGTGAAATGACGATAATTACAGTCAATATGAGAGCTAGTCCTCCATAGCTCACTGCAAGACTGTGCACGCCATGGTTGATAGTTGGGGTAGGTATATTGCGCATCTGTTCCCTTACTTCCTCTTGCAGCCTGGTTATGTTCTCAATGCTCTCTAGGCTTGGCGATGCTCGAGTTAAATTGATAACTTTCTGTTGTAAATGTGGAAATGAAATGCCGGTGCTTGTGTAGGATTGATGCAGAGTCGAGGTGATGGTTTGGTGGCCATATATGGTTATTACCTCGTTTTTCATTGTACATCCTGCTGCTAAGGTAAGCAATCCAGTTCCTTGCAGAACTTGATAATTGCTTTCGCCATTACATACAGTACTTAATTTGAGCGGATTTTTAGTTGCGAATATCCATTGGTTCTTTTTATGGAGCTGGTACCATACATTATCATTGGCTATTAGCTCTGGATTACAGCTTGAATCTGATTCATTATTGAATAAATGTAGTTCACAGCGACACATTGGTGAATTTTTGGAATGTGTAGCTTGGATATTCGGGCATAAGAAAATATCATGCTCAAGTATGTTGCAATCATGAAGCTTGGTAGCATCAATCGGGAAATATTCATCTCGGTGAGCGTTAAGAGCCATCATTTTGGTTGTTGGCATGATGGCAATCAACGAACCATTTACTAGCTGTGGAACTGGAGTAATATAGAACAAGTCGAATTCCTCTGTATGTGCTACTGGGATGACCAAGGTGCAAATAATGTGCTGATTTGAGACGGCTGCATGGGCTGTCACTATCCCGTATAGATGAAGTATATCCGTGACTGGTAGTGCTAAATCCGATGGAAGATTTGCCTTGATATTGTCAACTTCTGTAGCGAATTGTTGTGGCGTCAGTACAGAGGGACTTATTCTACCATGATATGTATCGGTTAGTAGATTCATTATGGCCTTTAGCATTGTTTGCACATTGTCTGCAATAACAATTAACTGAATGCTAAGCGACAGAATGAGTTGTGATTGATGGGTATCATTGCCTGTGAAGTTCTCTAGCCTTTTCAGTCTAAAATTGAATTTTTCAAGGATAGCTTGAGTATGAGCTTCAGTTTGCTTCATAATATTAAGTGTAGAGTCAAGAAATGATGTTTGATTTCGTAAGAGCTGCGACAAGTGGCCTTCGTTGGTTTTTATACTGTTGATAGTGCTGGTCATTTTTTTCGGCATACTGTGAATCAAGAACTCCAAATAATGAGTTTGCTACATTTCCAACGAAATCAATTGCTCCTCGCTTCTTTCTTCTTATGAGGTTTTCGAAACTGGCCACTACTTGGTTTTTAATGTTGTTAAAGTGTGTCGCAAGGCCGATACATTGATGCTTGAGGTCTGAATTGTTGCAATAGTTCATTAAAGTATTGGTTCCGTTTGTTAGAAGTTGTAATTCATTGAGGAATGGTGCAAGTTCAAAATATACTAGGAGTTTCCAGTCTGAGATAATTGGTTTAACTTGACCAATCTGTTCAAAGTGCAGCCCAGGAGTGCTACTGATTTTTGTGTAAAGACTTTGTTGGCATGTCGCTAGTGGAAAGAATAGAGCGAGAATAAATAGCAGGCTTGTTGTAGCTATGTTGAACCGTTTTGGGGGTGGTGTGGCAGTTTTGTCAGTGGAGGATTGGTTTCTTTTGAGTCCAGAGCTAGTGTTTTTACTTGGGTTGGTGGATTGATGGTTTCCTTTGAGAAGAGGACTGTTTTCTGCACGTTCACTGCCAGTAGTGGTTGGGGGTATGTCCAGAGGAAGTGGAGCAAGTAAATGAATTGCCCGTTTAATGATACCAGTAGATGTTTTAACCGTTGCCGTTCTGACGATTCCATCGGGCCCAGGGAATGTTTCGATCACTTTCCCGAGTCGCCACGTCATGACAGGAGTGCTATCTTTGATTATAACTATAGTACCCACTTGTAAGCTTTGAGACCTGGATTGCCATTTGTTGCGCTGCTGGAGTTCAGTGAGATACTCGTGGGACCATCGTTTCCAGAATTGATGCTTGATTTTTGATACCAGCTCCCAACGGTTGGCAAGTGATGCCGATGTCGATTGTGCAGTTGCATCGACTTGTGCCGTGAGAGGTTCTCCAATCAAGAAATGGCCAGGAGTTAGAGCAGCTGCATCATTAGGGTCATTTGATAGTGCTGTAAGAGGTCTGGAATTAAGAATAGCCTCGACCTCTATGACCACAGTCTCCATTTCTTCATACGTTAAGGACGCAGTTGCCAGCTCTTTGACTAATAGTTTTTTGGCTGACTTAACTGCTGCCTCCCATAATCCTCCGAAATGCGGTGCTCGTGGAGGGATGAAATGGAAAGTAATGTTTTTACTCGCACATTCCCGTTGGATTGTTTCTTGAGCTGTTGTAGTAAAGAGGGCTGTTGATAATTCCGCTAGCTGGTTTCGAGCTCCGACAAAATTGGTTGCGTTGTCGCAGTACAGATTCTGACAGTGCCCCCTGCGACTGATGAATCGTTTTAGTGCTCCGATAAACGCCTCTGTTGTAAGGTTTGTGACGAGTTCTAGATGTACTGCTTTCGTGGTGAAACAGCAAAATACTGCAATATATGCTTTTTGTGGTCGTTTCCCTCGGGTTTTGAAGTGAACCCATATAGGACCACAATAGTCAACTCCGGAATTTATGAATGGTCTTGCTGGGGTTACCCTTGTTGCCGGTAGATTTCCCATAATCTGCTGAAGCAGTTTTGGCCTTGATCTTGCACAGGAAACACATTTATGAATGGTTTCTCGTGCTAAGTGTTTGCCTTTGATGGTCCAAAACCGTTGCCGGACGGCTGCAAGGAGGGCTTGGGCTCCGCAATGTTTATTTTCCTTGTGTATTGACTCATAAATTAGTCTGCTGACTATGTCATTATACGGTAGGAGCATTGGATGTTTTGTATCGAATGGCAAAGTTGACTCTTCGAGCCTGCCTCCAACTCTTAAGATGCAATTTTCATCGAAAAATGGTGACAGACTTTTGATCGGACTTGATCCTTTAAGTCCCTTCTGTATTTGTAACTGCTTGATGTCTTCAGAAAATGCAAACCTTTGAGTCGCTCTAACGATGATAAGAAGTGAATCATGGAGCTCAAGGGGAGTCAGAGCTCGTCGAGTTTGTCGGTCTGCTTTGGGAGTTCTGGCGTTTTTTATGAATCTGAAAACATATCCTATAATTCGCTGAAGGGTTTTAAACGAATTTCGGTGATTTATACTGTGTAGCGGATTCTCATCTTGGAAAGATGCAAGTAAGTTGTGAGGATTCTGTTTTCGTTCGATAATTGTTGCTTCGGAGCTCAAAGTAAATGTAGCTGGCCAATGGTTTTCATTTCCATGGAGAAAGAAGGGCACATAGAGCCAATGTGGCGTTTGCTGTAGCTGTGGTGGGTCCAATCCTCGGGATATAATGTCTGCTGGATTGTCTTGTGAGCTTACATGTCGCCATTGTTCGGGGAGAGTAGATTCATGAATAGCAGCGATTCTATTTGCTACAAAGGTGTGAAATGAAGAAGATCTTGAATTTATCCATGTCAGCACAATCTTTGAATCAGACCAGAAAAATGTTGGTGTAGAGGCCATATCCAAACTGCTTTTGACTTTTGCAGCTAGATTAGCTCCCAACTGAGCAGCACACAACTCCAGCCTAGGTAACGTTTGTTTTTAAAGTGGTGCTATGCGAGTTTTCGCACAAAGTAAGTATACACTGAGAATTTTATTTGAAAGAGAAGTTCGGACGTATATTGCTGCTCCATATGCCTTCTCTGAAGCATCGGTAAAGACATGTAGCTGGGTACTGGAAGGAGTCTCTCCTTTGTAGATATGGCGATGGACTTGAAAGTTTTCAAGCTCACTTAGACTATTTCGGAACCGCCGCCAGCGAGTGTCAAATTCTAAAGGAACAGCTTCGTCCCATGATAGATTCAGCATCCATAGTTCTTGGATGAACATTTTTGCCTTGACTACTACTGGGGATAGGAGCCCGAGTGGGTCAAATATCCGAGCCAGATCTGAAGTTACACTGCGTTTAGTTACAGCCTTTATTGGTTGAAGGCTTACTTTAATCTTTAGCAAATCATTTTTAGGTAACCATGCTAACCCTAATGTTTTTGTATAGTCGCTATCGTCGGTTGAGAGATCTAAATTAAATTCTTGATCATGACCTGGGATATTGTGAAGGAGCTGAGGATGATTAGCGCACCACTTTCTTAAGTTAAAGCCGTACATTGCCATGACGTGTTGCAGTTGGCGTTGAGTTTCTAGTGCTGTAGTCAGACTGTCGGCTCCCCCCAATCCATCATCAACATAAAAGTTTTTATCCAAAAACGTAGCAGCTAATTCGAATTGACTCTTGACAGTTTTGCTTATTTCTTTTAAACATTTAATGGCAAGGTACGGGGCTGGCCTGGTTCCATAGGTAACTGTATTTAGCTTGAAATAACTTATAGGCTCAGTGATATTTTGTCGCCATAGGATTATCTGAAATCGCCTGTCGTCGGTATGGATTATGATTTGGCGATACATTTTCTCTATATCTGTTGTAAAAACGAAACGTGGCAGCCTAAATCGAAGCGAAATAGTAAACAGTTCATTCTGTAGAGGTGGTCCAGTATGCAATATATCGTTTAGTGATGTTCCTGACGATGTTTTTGATGAGGCATCAAAAACAACCCGAAGTTTGGTGGTGCTGCTTTCAGGACGTAACACTGAGTGATGAGGAATAAAGTACTTAGATCCTTCGAGATCAGCTAAATTAGTTTTCGTCATGTGTCCCAACGCTTCATAATCTTTCATAAATTGGGTATATTGTTCCTTTAATGAAGGGTCTCTTGCTAGACGACGCTCTAATGAGAGGAAACGGTTAAAAGCGATACTGTGTGAGTCTCCCAAAATAGATGTATCATCACAAAATGGAAGCCGAACCACGAACCTTCCGTTTTCATTGCGTCGAGTATGCTGACTAAAGTGTGATTCACATTGTGCATCAAAGGGGGATAGTTGCTGCTGTGGATTTTCGATTTCCTCAAGTTTCCAAAAACGTTCAATTGCCATCGTCATTGTATCGTCTTCAGTACATATACCGCATGTTGCCGCTGATAGTTGCTCGCTAGATACCTTTCCTGCTACTATCCAGCCGAAGGTTGTATTTTGCAATACTGGAAGATCATCAGCCAATTTGATTTGGCCGATGGTGAGTAATTGGTGATAATATTCCGCTCCCAATAGTAGATCAATTTTGTCCGGTCGATTAAAGGTTGGGTCTGCCAGGGTGACATTGTTTGGAATGGACCATTTTTCGATGTAAAGTGGTTGCGCTGGTTGGGGAGCAATGATTTGTGGAAGTACAAAGGCCTCCAATCGCGTCGAAAAATTATTCACTCGAGATTGAAGTTCTATGTTGACTCGATGTTGAACCTTGGTCCTATTTTTTCCAATACCATTGATAGAAACGGATGATGGTCTTATTGGGAGCCTAAGTCGTGTTACTAATCTTTCGGTTATAAGGTTAACTTGTGATCCTGAATCGAGAATAGCCTTGCATTCGATTGTTAAATCATTTGTTTTGACCTTGACCAGTGCTGTTCCCAAGAGGACATACGGTCTCTTGTTTGCATAGTTTACTGCCATACCATTGACTTCTACCTTTGGCGTGGCGACCAAAGATGCCGCGTGTTCGGTTGATTGGCAATTCAGCGTTGATGGTTGTATCGGGGGTTTGTATTCTCCTCTTGTTGCAGGAGTTTCCTTACTAGGAGATTTATTTACGTTAGAGGATAACATGTTTGATTGAGTGGTTGATTCCAAATGAACTAGAGTGTGGTGCTTTTTTCCACATTTCTGGCAGCGGCCTAACATCGTACATTGTTTAGTTGAATGATTATGGTTGAAACAGTTCACACAAAGCTTGTGTTTTTGTGCAATGCTGAGTCGATTTGCCGGTGTTAATAGTAGAAATTCCTTGCACCGATATATGGGATGATAGTCTCGCTTGCAAATTATGCATCGTCGAATCTCCGGTTGAGGTTGTGATACCAGAGTGCATGTTTTGTGATTTGAGAAAGAGGTTTTCTCTTTTTGTCCTATTGCTTCTAGAGTTTGGAAATATTTTTCGAGGAAAGCAAGAAATCTGCTGATTGGTTGTAACTCCTTTGGGTTAGATATGGATTGCTCATATTGAGTGTAAACTGTTTTGTCGACCTTTTTAACGAGAAGGTGAAATAAAAGCGGATCCCATGACGTAGTTTGGAGCCCCATGTTGGAGAGGGCTGCTAAACACTCCCTTGTGGTGTCGTGCAATCGCTTGACAGCACTCAGCGTACACGCACCTGATGGTTGGTCGAGCAGTCTCTGGATTGCTGTTGACACCATCAACCTCTTGTTGTTGTAGCGATCCTGCAGCAATTGCCAAGCAGCTTGGTAATTCTCCTCAGTAATGGCAAGATGACGTATGAGATTTGCTGCTTCTCCAGCGACATGATTCTTTAGGTACCACATTTTATGAGCATCGGACATTCGTTGCTCATGAACAACCCTTCTGAATAGGTCGGAGAACGATATCCACTTCATGTAATCACCATCAAATTTGGTAATTGTGATAGTGGGTAATGGAAGAGTAGAGTTTCTTGCTGAAGTATCTGGGGTTGGAAAATGGTGGCTTCTATTAGCAGCGCTGAGCTGAATGATTGCTGACTGAGCAGCTTGTTCAAGGTGAATGTATCTGCTTGAATCATAGCCGGCAATGTCTGGGTTGGGATATTTGTCCAATACTTCATCATTGAGCTGCTCTATTTGTTGCCAAAGCTGGGTAATCGTGGCCTGCTTAACTTCATAGTAAGACCTATCTTGTCCTGGTTGCTGATGAAGGCCTTCTAATTGCCTGGTAAGCGCTGCCATCTTCCCAAGAGACCGGCTGATAAGTCCATCGTGACCACCAGCTGCACCTGCTTGTGGCTGCTTTGTAGGTTTTGAAGCAGGCAGTACTTTACTTGCAGATTCTTGGTCGAGCTTACCGAGCTCTCGCTCCATTATTGCGATGTGCTTTGACGTCATGCTCTCGATTCGGGCATAGAAGTCTGACGTGAAGTACTCATCAGACGTGTCTATATCCTTTAACTCTCGCAACTCATTATCAGTACGTTCGAACTCTGTCCATGCTGTCGTCAGACGGGACAATCGCTCTTGGTAATAGCTTAGTGTTTTACGACTGGCAGAATCCTTGTTGAAGTTTCGAATAATCGAGGCAATCTGCTCCCCGATTTCCTTCAGCTGTTGAAGGAGGTTCGCAGCGGTTTTTTCCATAATAGTTGTGTTTAAGGATTGTAGTTGATGGCTTGGAATTTCTTTACGCGGTGGGTGCTTTCTGACTTCGAATCTGAAGATTGCAGTGTCCTGTCTCGGTCGCCAAAAATGTTAATGCATAGGCTCGTTTGCCTTGCTTAACGGAATAAATAAGTGAATAACAAAAAAGGACTAATAGGTTGGTAGTTCACCAAACTATTATATAGTAACTTTGTAGAAATGAAAGTTATCCGAGTGGTACACCAGAATAACTTGTAGTCAATTAATGCAAAACGCAGGTTGATTGATTGATCAGTTATGATGATTTTTATTAAAATTCAAAATTATTTATACTAAAACTAAAGAAAAACATAAACAAAAAAATATAATAAAATTAAATTGCAAATTATCAAATAAATAAATAAAGTGCAATGTAGACAAAATAAAACAAACAAAAAATAAAAGAAAGAAATATTTGCTGGTAGCCGGAAATCGTTCATTCATATGCTGCCGTTGTAATAAATTTTTCTCACACGTTCAGCTCTAGCAGAATAAAAGACAAATATCCAATTTCATTCTGTCTGGAACTAAACGGTAACAAAACAAAAAAAAAAATGTAAAAGAAACTAAATTTAAAATCAAAAAATTCTGCTGACTTATTGAATCTCACGCTTTGAATAAAACGTAGACAATAAGTTCGCGCGTGTTAAGTAAAACAAGAAATATAAATATTTGAGGATTAATTCGAATGATGATTCTTTTTTAATTTGTTAACAAACAAAAAAAATCATAAAGAATTAACACTCACCTTTAATAGAGGAATTCCTTAAAATTGCAAAAAGTATTTGTCAACCTGAAACAGTTTCATTGGAAAACAAAATTGAAAGGTTTCTTCATCAATATAAATCTATGTCGAAAGACGATGCCAAAAAACATTGTTTGGCCCTGTTGGATGAAGTGAAAAATAATTATGTTCCATAATGTATTTAAACTATTGACTTTAAATGTTCGAACCCTCGTAGAGGTAAGTCGAAGAGTAGATCTTTTATATATCTTAAAGAGATATGATATAGACATAGCTTTTGTCTAGGAAACCCACCTTAGCGGTAGATAATAGCTTACAAGGTGTAGCTATCTATAGCCATAAAAAATCTTTTAAGTTTACAAAAGTTTTTATTGATTTAGGTTTTTCTCATATTTTTATCCGTATTGAGGTAAAAATCAACAGTCATGTTCAAAAGATTTTACCTGGATATTTATATATTCAATGTCATTTTTGTACCTCCCGACTATATTTGGGTTTATCTCGTATAGCTAATATTTAAGGTACTTTAATATGTTTTTCATTGGTGGTGATTTCAATGCTCGTCATTTTTCTTGGGGGGACAGAGTGGTTAATGCTAACGGCAACACTTTTTTTATTTTTTTGCAGCAAAACTCAATGAATTTTGTTCTCACGACAAGTCTTTCTCCAACTTCTTCTTCATTTCTTGATCACTTTCTCGCAAGTCCGAATTGAGTAAGCCATTTAATACGTTGGCGGACGAGACGGCATATGCCTTCGAAAACTTTGCAAATATAAGGACTTGACGGAAAATGCCGTCGTTTATTATTTCAGGTATATAGACAAAACTGCGTATGCCGACGCGAAATGCCTTATAAAGTATTGAAATATAATTTAAACGTCCCTTTAAAAATCCTTTTATTTTCACATATGGGCAATTAGTAAGATTTAAATTGAAATACAAACCGTTATCACATATAGTTTCAAAAAAGTTTCTTAGAAATGCATGACGGCATATGTAGCAATTGTACCTTCACTTGCCAACAACTAATTTTTATTTTTCCGCCAACGTGTTAAATCGTAATTTGGTTGTGGTTAGTCTTCTAACATTTTCGGATCACTACCCGATAAAATTTCACATAAAATTTCCAAATTTTAAAATAATTGTTAACACTTCTTCATTATTTACATCTTTTAAAAGTACGAATTGGGTCAGTTTTCGTATAAATGTCCGACGGGATATTTTTGCAAATTTTCCAGACTGTGAAAGGAATCTAACCAATTTAGAGATTGATGAGCATATTAATAAGTTTTCTAATATTGTCAATTTGATCTCAAACGAACATTTAGAAAAAGTTAATTTTGGAGAGCGGAAGTTTTTGATCTCGGATAAAATAAAATTTTTATTTAAAATTTTTTATATTATTACGAATAAACGTAATTATAATTCAAACTTATATTGATGTACATATGAAAAGTAATATTATCAGGCTCAAGTTCAGTTTTTTTTTATTGAATTAATTAAAATTCAAATTACTAAGAGTTATTTTATATTTGAAAACAATATTATTATATCCAATCAGTTTTTAGCAGAACGTATCAGTATACCGATTTCAAGGCCTCTAGACCTCTCATCAGCATTCAGTTTTCCATCTTTACAAATTTTCGTAAAGTGGATACTAATTGGGAGGAATATCACCTATTTAACCAAGTTCTCAACAGAAATAGAATACGAGAAATTTTTTGGTTAGTACGAAATTACCCATCACTGGTTGGAAATTACTAATAATCAACACAAACTCAAAGTTCGTTATATTTAAAGAATTCTACTGAGAAATATTAAACCGGGTCCAAACGCTAATAAAAATATATATATAATATTATTGGGTACAAGAAAAAAGCTTTTGTAAATGAAATTTCCATAAATGGAATTTCTATAGAAGATGATTTCCAAAAATTAGAAAAATTAAAAGACCATTTTTCGGACATTTACAGTGACAAATCTTTTAATCGTGATGTATCTTTTATTGATGATAATGTTCAAAATGTAACTTCGAACTGCCTCGATCAGCTATATCAATTCAATGAACTCTTTTATTATTAAAATGTTTAAGATAACATTATTTTTGTTAGCTTAGATCAGGTTTCAAATTACATAAACAACACTGTGAGACAAATTTTGAACAAAGTCGTGACCAAATGTATCTGACACCTAATCTGTATGTAAAATTGTCCGCTGAGTCGGAATATGAAGTCAGAATGGTCAAAAGTAGAACAGTTTTCGAGATATTCCAAAATAAGCGTTATTTCTGTTTTTAAAAACATGATGTCACTTAAATGCAAATATCTTCAAAAATATTCGTCGATTTATGATTTATTTTTTTTTAAGGATAGCTAATAAAATTACTAAAACAAGTACGGGTCGTGTGTAAAAATTTTTCAAGAAACTACTGAGTTACAGTCGACCAAATTTCAAATTTCACAAAAATGTTAATGTTTTTTTTGCAAGTTTCTTCTTTTCAACTTATTTTTTAAAACTAAACAATTAACATTTTTAATGTTTTATTAAATTGGACATTAGTTTATTTCAATACGAACATTTTGCGACAAACAAGACCCAGATTGGCACAAAAGTGACTAAGCTACAGAAGATTTAGTGAAACAACCCACTTTTCGCTTTTTGTGAAATCAAAAACCCAAAGGAAGTAAATACGCATAATTTGGAAAGCGAACGCTACAAATATTAGAAATTCCAGTTGTGCACGCAGTTTACGTTAAAGAGTCGTATGAGTCCATGTCTAAATTACTCGGTCTGATAGAGTACAAATAGCATAACTGGAAAATCTGTGCCGATCTAAAAGTTGTTGCCACGGTGACTGGTTTACAACAAGGCTACACAAAATATTGCTGTTTTTTATAGATATGGATAGAGTAAATTTTACGCTTGGCCAAGATAATGTCAAATACAAAGAGCTTGTAAAAAAGGAATACATTATTTCGCCACCGTTACATATAAAACTTGGCTTATTCAAAAATTTTGTCAAAGCTTTGCTAAAAAGAGGAAACAGTGCAGCATTTGAATACCGTTATTCCCAACATTATGAAGACATCATTCAAGATTTGTCTAAAAACTATGAGAAAATTGGTAAAGGTTTTAACACGATTTTGATTTTATTTCTTTTTTATATTAACATTCATTTTTATATCTTACTTAAAAAAAGAAGTTATGTAGTATATGCATGCTGTAAGGTATTCATACAATGCATGAATACTAGGCATAGCGTGATTTTGTATAAGCGTTACTTGAGAACACTGAACTACATATGTTAACAATAAAATTCTTGGTTGTCGGCAAATATAGAAAAACCGAAATAAAAACAAACTGAATATGTTTGTAAAGTATGTATAAGGCAAAACCCAAAACAGAACAAAGTAAATGGTCTCACATTTCAATTGTTCTTATAGTAATTTGAATCGTTACTAATAATAATTTATGACGATACTATGTAATGTTTGTGTGTGTCACTTGACCACCCAAAAGTCATTTAACACATATGGGTCACTAAAATGTGATATACAAATTCCAAATAGTGTTTAGCAAAATCATGTACAAATGCTGCGACTGCATTATAGTTTTAAGTAAAATTTTAGTATAAAAACCTGTAAATATTTTTAAAGTAATCTTAATCTAAGAAAAGACTTCTAACGACTAACGTCGGAAGATAATAAATAAAAATGATCAAACTGAGAAAACAAGATTGTTTCAGTACCCAGAAGAAGACCGAAACCTGCAACATGGCGATCCTGCGATCTGACTAACCTAGGAACAAACTTCACATGAGGAAGGTGCCGATGGAGGAAAAAGAAAACTAGATAAGTAGTAGTAAGAAAATTATTGTGCAAAGACCAGAAAGTGCATAGGCATGTCTGGCAAAAGAATTACCAGAAAATAAGTATCTAATAAAAATATTTTTTTTTGAAAATGCATAAAGTGCTTTTGCACATCTAGCAAATCAAAAAAAAAGTAATACAAAAGTTTTGAAATTATAAGAAAAATTTTGAAAATGCAGAAAGTGCTCCTGCACGTCTAGCAAGTCAAAAATAAATGAAATAAAAAACTTGTAATACATTTGTTGGTGATACGTTTTTCAAATTGATAACTAGCTTACAACTCCTAATGTCTACGGAACAAACGTGGGAAGAGATAGTAGAAGAATTAAAAGCTGCAGGAACTATTAAGAACTGCTGGAGGTGCCAAAGAAAAGTTAGAGTACCCTGAAATTTTAAAGGCTGGCCGAAAACCACTAAATACTCTAAACCAAACGATACGGGAACCATTAATCCCAGTGGTACCGATTCCGAAAATAAAAAGGAATCGAGGTGACTTTGTAAGCCGAATGAAAAAAAGGCTTAACATCAAAAAGTGAGAGTTAGGTCAAATAAATTGCACGGCCGAAAAGACGACAATAGAACAAAAGATTTTTAACACAAATAGTGAAATAAAACCCTTTAAGAAGAATAAGAAATATGGGCAGCACTCAAACTAAGATAAATGAGGTAATATCAGCTTCTGCAAATGCACCAACGGCAGTAAGCGTGAGCATGGAAGTTATCATTTTGATTTGCGTGGTAACAACATTAGTAGTCATTGTTAAATTATTTGAAAAAATATGTCAAAGAAGAAATTATTAGTCAGACAGTAAGAGCTGGTCTACTCCAAAACTAAAAATAAATAAATGATATTAATGATATGTACTGTAGTCGTAAGTCATATGTGAACACCCCGTCATAAATAAGTGTGCTATGACATAATTGTGCCAGTTGATAAACATTTAACAACACTCCATTTTTAGTCGGATTATTGCGCATACGTTTGCATTTTGGCTTAAATGTAAATGTTGATTAATTGTTAATAAAGAGAACAATAAATTTCCTGTAAATTTTCTAAAATGTCCATTATCAATTAAAATTTTTAATTTTTTTTATCTATACGAAATAAATATATCAAAAACAGCTGTTGCCGATAACATGAGCTGAACAATTTTTTTGGACGGCGGCAAGTGGAAAAACGTTACAAGCTGCCAGGCAGATCAGTTACACAAACACATATTTTCATTCAAGGCGAATTAATTGGATGCAGTGGCGAATTCACGCAAATTTATACATTACCTACACTGGAAAGTTTTTTACATATTTTCTTGCGCCATTTTAATGTAATTTTTTTATGCATGAAGAATTTTGACTGCGTAGGTATTGAATTCGCCGTTGGAAACATGCAAAAATTATTCTATTACCTAAACCGAATGGAGAATATAGACCCATGTTTTTTTTGTGTTTTCTTTCAAAGGTTATAGAAAAGCCATTATACATACAAATTATTCTATTACCTAAATGGTCCATGGTCCACGCAATATTTCACTCCTTTAAGAATAAGGATTTTGATTGCCAAGACGTACCTGATTCCTTCCCTACTTAATGGGTGTGAATTATTTGCAAACTGTGACTCAGCTAGTAAAAGAAAACTAAATGTCTAATATAACAAAATCTTAAGATACGTGTATAGATTGAGAAGATTTAACCATGTGTCCTCCGTTTCAAATAATCTTTATGGAGTTTCTCTTGAAAACTTATTAAAAATTCGCACTCTTATATTCTTACATAAAATCATATACACTCAAACACCGAAATATATATTTGATAAAATACATTTTTTCCAATCAGAACGAAATCGAAACATTGTAATACCTCGACATCAATGCCAAGTCTCTGAATGGCAGTTTTATGTACACGCTGCTCGTCTTTGGAACAATCTTCCATAAAATCAACAATTTAATAGCAATGCTAATAGTTTCAAAACCTTTCTATTTCAATTCTTTAAATAACGTGTTTTTTGTTTACAAACATTATTATGCCTATTTATATTAAGTTATTTTATTTATTAACCATAAAATTTTTTGTAACGTTATGCGTTCCTGTACTGTAAATATAAGACTCAATCTTGTTGTACAGGAAATGAAAATAAAAATAAATAAAATAAATAAATAAAATAAATGCCTGTTGTTTGCTTTATTGTTGAATTATTGTAGTCGTAATGAATTTGCCTTTTGCACGAAAATTACATTAAAATGCTTTTTCCAGTCTAGCACAAGCTAGTTTTTTGAGCGTTTGCTGAAAATATGTGTGAATAAAAACTAGTAAGTACTAAAAATTACTAGTTTTAACTTGAATTTTTGTAAGCATGTCATTGAGGTGCTGGAAATAAGTTTATTGTTGGTTTATTCGTCAAAAAGCGCATTGTCGTTTGTTTTTATTTAAATATAATGACTGGATTAATGAATTATGATCATTCCTCATGTTTTGAATTTGTTTTCTCAATTGACCAATTGTAATTTCCTGGCCAAACTGTTCCAAATACTCTTCATGGAAAAAAAAGGTTTATCTGCCGACAAGATCGGACGTGTTTTTTGAGAGCTCTGCGTGTTATTGTAATAAACACTTATTTTTCGCACAATAATTAATTCATAAGGGCTTAATCATCCTGTGTACTTTAAACTTTTTAATAAAATAATTAAAACAAAAATAAAATTAAAAATATAAAAAGAACCAATCCTTAAACAATAATAAATACCTTAATAACACAAACATTCTTAATAATAAACAACAACAATCTCTAATATGCATATGTGTATGCTTACTTACGAAATATAATATCCAATTTAAAGCAACAAGAAACTGCTAAAATTCTTTTCGCTCTTGTATAAAGAAAAATTACAAACTTTAATATAATAAACAAAATTCCAATAAAAATATAATTTGTGCATTAAAACCAGTTTTTCTCTCTTATCAGTCAACAACCCAAACATACATACCTACATAAATTTATTAAAACTAACACAAACATGGCACCACGAAATAAGCCCCAAATCGAAAAATGAAATAAACCCCCAAAAAAATGAAATAAGCCCCAAACAAAATTTACGAAATAAGCCCCAAATAAAATGAAATAAGCCCCAAAAAATTGTATGAAATAAGCCCCAAATTTAAAAAAAAATTAAATAAACCCCAAAAAAATGAAATAAGCCCCAAATTTGTTAACTTTATGATGTAAGCTTAAGAAGAAATCATAAAATGCAAGAATTTTATCCTCTAAATTATATCGAACACCGGCTTCGCGTTCCAAGCAATCTCTGCATAACCGGCCTACGGCCGGGCGCAAGGAATTTATCCTCTATGGTATATCGAACACCGGCTTCGCGTGCAAAGTATTTTCTGCATAACCGGCCTACGGCCGGGCGCAAGGAATTTATCCTCTATGGTATATCGAACACCGGCTTCGCGTTCCAAGCATTTTCTGCATAACCGGCCTACGGCCGGGCGCAAGGAATTTACCCTCCATGGTATATCGAACACCGGCTTCGCGTTCAAAGTATTTTCTGCATAACCGGCCTACGGCCGGGCGCAAAGAATTTATCCTCTATGGTATATCGAACACCGGCTTTGCGTTCCAAGCATTCTCTGCATAACCGGCCTACGGCCGGTCGCAAGGAGTTTATCCTCTATGGTATATCGAACACAGGCTTCGCGTTCAAAGTATTTTCTGCATAACCGGCCTACGGCCGGGCGCAAGGAATTTATCCTCTATGGTATATCGAACACCGGCTTCGCGTTCCAAGCATTCTCTGCATAACCGGCCTACGGCCGGGCGCAAGGAATTTATCCTCTATGGTATATCGAACACCGGCTTCGCGTTCCAAGCATTCTCTACATAACCGGCCTACGGCCGGGCGCAAGGAATTTATCCTCTATGGTATATCGAACACCGGCTTCGCGTTCAAAGTATTCTCTCCATAACCGGCCTACGGCAGGGCGCAAGGATTTTAGATCTATTTTACGGATATGAAATAAGCCCCAAATAAAATGAAATAAGCCCCAAAAAATTTTATGAAATAAGCCCCAAATTTTTAAAAAATGAAATAAGCCCCAAAAAAAAATTAAATAAACCCCAAACAAAAAATTTGAAAATTTTTTGGGGCTTATTTCATTTTTCGATTTGGGGCTTATTTCGTGCCACCCACAAACATATGGGATTATACCTGTTTTGCTTTAAATAAATAAATACAAAACTAAATTAAAATTAAATAATAATAAGCACTAAATTGAAAGCCGAAAACTAAAATATACAAGTACTATTACAACCCTACAAGAACAATGACGGTCATTTGATGCATCTTGTGATGGGCATTGCTGATGGGTAATATGAAAAAACTGATGTAAACATTCGTGTACGTGTGATTTTGTTTCTCTTTCATACTTGTGGATTTCGTGAACTATAGTAAAACATATATCTGAACTCTGCTCACTCCACAGTATTTTACTAATCATTACTGATGTAAACATAGTCATAGCTGCAAGAGTGTTTGTAAATAAGTTTTGTGTGTGTTAGTTTCCATCAGCAATTTCTTGTAGGGAAGGTACCTGCATAACTAAGATCGTAACTCTTAAATTTAATCTAAAACAACAACAACAACTATAACAACAACAATCACTTGTGTTCTCTAAATTTTTAATAATCATACATACATTTCAACAACCTGAACCTGATTTTAAATAATTACACCTTTACCTCAATTGCGTACTTAATCTTATAAATAATTCTTATTATTGTTATAATAATGGATTGTTTACATGATAAATGCAATGTTTCTGGGAATGATCGATTGGTATCTTGTTGGTTATGCCTTGATAGTTATCACATGAAGTGTTCTGGACTTAAGGCGCGTGATGCTGATGCAATTGCAGATCAGGCCAAATCCCTGCATTGGACTTGCCCTCGCTGTAAAAACATCAAACTTGATTTCTATAAGAAGATTTTAATCAACTTAATAAGGAATTTTTGTCGGTTCAATCAAAACTTTCAATATTTGGCGACTT
Organism: Lypha dubia; assembly: GCA_947311025.1. NCBI lineage: Eukaryota > Metazoa > Arthropoda > Insecta > Diptera > Tachinidae > Lypha > Lypha dubia. The sequence goes on along the minus strand of OX371262.1, from coordinate 31,203,975 downwards.
ATTTTCGAAATTTCCAAATTTAGATGAAAAAACGGCTCCACGGTACTCTCCCGCCACCCGATTTAAGGGTTGAAATTTATATGGTTGGTAGCCCTTACTTACTTTAGTCCACTCCTAAAATTTTAACTTCCGGAAACTTATAGTTTAGGAGTTATTCTATATACCGCCGTGTCGGGATATACAATGGTGGATAAAGTCATTAAGCCCGGCCGAAGGCCGGCTATGCAAAAATTCTATTCTATATACCGCCGTGTCGGGATATACCATGGTGGATAAATTCATTAAGCCCGGCCGAAGGCCGGCTATGCAAATTGGTCTTATACGTTGAAAAAAATGTAAAGGGAAATCGCAAATATATATAAAAACTTCAGAGGCCAATAACTCGAAAACTATGCGTTGCCGCCACATAGGCTAATTTTTATTTTGTTTGGGGCAACTTCAAGAATCGGTTGGCGGGAGAGTACAGTCCACCCATAATTCTAACGTTTCAACTAACAATCAAGTGATCAAGCCGTTAGAAGCAGTTCCGCCAAAAAAAAATTGTTTTTGTTTCTCGCTTGGCTAGTGGAACTTCATCGGAGGATGTGGAATATTACTTAAAATCTAAAATTAGGCAGCATGCTGATATTGCGGTCGATAAATTTAGATTTTTACATCCAAGATCTATTTCATCCTTTAAGGTTTACGTTCCTAGTACTCTTTTTGAGCATATTATTGATTCTAACTTTTGGCCTGTTAACACACTGGTCCGTGAATACTCCTATAAAGAAAGACATAAACCTAGAAATATTGGTTCTCTTCCGCAAAGAGAGGGATATGTTTCAAAAAACTAAATACTTCTGCTGTTATACCCACTGTAAATCAACCTGTCGCAAGCTGCTTAAATGCTGGAAATTTTACATATAATACTTTTACAACAACACCCACCCCTAGTAATAAGTCACATTCTCTTTACTCTATTTATTATCAAAATGTTAGTGGAATGAGAACCAAGGCTCGTGAGTTCTCATTATTTATATCGGCGCGTGAATATGACATAATTTTTATTACCGAAACGTGGCTTAAGGCCATGTCAGATAAAACTTTTGCTTCGCGTTGCGTTGCAGATTCGCTTTGACATCTAAGATAAAATGTAGGTACTTATATGAAACAAGTCACATAAAGCACTTTTAACGCAACGCGAAGCCAAAAGTTAGGCAACTCTCATCTTTTTGTGCGCTTTGACAATTAAATGTAAACACTACCAACACTTTTTATAGGTAAAGTGAGTGTTGTCAAAGTTTTTATTGTGTCATACACCTTTTGCTTTACGCTTTTTCATCAAAGCAAGGAACGTCACGCGAAGCGACGGCCTTTAATGATAAATTTAACAGTGCAGAGTATTTTGACAATTATTACACAGTTTATCGTCATGATCGTTGCTTTACATTATCAGAGAAAGATTAAGGTGTTTTAATAGCAGTGAGAGCTGACATCAAATCGGAATTTGTTTCTCTTAATTTTACCAATGTTATAGAACAGTTATGTATAAAATTATCTTTTGCTAACAATTATTGCATTTTTATTTTTAATTCTTATATTCCACCTAATAGTAATTTTGATACCTACCGACATCATTTAGAAAATATTCAAACATTGCTGGATGCATTAGACATAAACCAACATGTTCTAGTGTTTGGAGACTTTAACTTACCAAATATTTATTGGAATTTAGAAAATAATGTCATACTACCTTATAACATAACCAGTGATATAGATGAATTTGTAACTGGATTCTTCCTTTTAAATGACTTAAAGCAGCATAATTATTTCAAGAATGATATCGGTAGGATACTTGATCTAATCTTTGCGAATGATTTTATTAAAGTATCTTGCAATTTGGCGGGTTCTATAGTTTCTCAAAACACAGTACATCATAAGGCCTTGGAATTTAATTTTGAGTTTTATTCTTATGATAAGGTGATTTATACTCCCTTATTGGAATATAATTTAAATAAAGCTAATTATGATGGTTTATGTGATTACTTAAAAGCAGTTGCTTGGTCTTATTGTAATGAAATTGATGATCCGAGCAGAATTTACTCGTTTATATGCCACCACTTTGATATGGCCATAAGCCTGAACGTACCTTTATTTGAACCAAAATATGGCAATAAACCTCCGTGGTTTAATGCAAGATTATGCCATATGAAAAATGTTAAGAATAAAGCATATTTGAAGTTCAGAACGTCTAATAGTGAGCTTGATCGCAAACAATTCCTCTTGGTACGAAATGAATACAACTTCTTCAGAAATTTTCTGTATATACAGTATATTTTTGAAATAGAGAATAAAATTAAAACAGATTCTTCGGCCTTTTGGCAATTTTTAAATAACAAAAAGGACAACAATGGTATTCCTAATCGTACGCAATACAACAATATGCAATCCCATAACATTACCAGCACATGCGATCTTTTCTCGAGCTATTTTCAGAGCACATTTGTTAAACCGGTTATTAGCAATTGCACCTCTCAACTTGATACACTCAATAACTGTGAATTAGATTGCAATATTACTATTGAAGATGTAACTGAAGCTATAATTGCCTTAAAAAATAGCACACCAAAAGTTCAATTGGAGTGTATCCTTCTATATTTTTCAAGAAGTGTTCATCAAATATTGTAGTAACTATTGGTAATCTTTTTAATATGTGCCTCAAACACGGAAAGTTTTTAGATCAATGGAAGCTCTGTTGTATTGTTCCAATTTTTAAATCTGGAGATCGTAGCCTCATTACTAATTATAGGCACATAGTCAAGCAAAGCTCATTTGCAAAAATTTTTGATAGTATTTTGAAAAATAAACTTTATGACCACGTAAAGAGTTTTATTTCTTGTAGGCAGCATGGTTTTATGCCGAACAGATCTACTACTACTAATTTACTTTTGAAAACTCGAGATATTGTAACTGCAATGGAAAGTAGGTCTCAATGTGAAAATATCAAAAATTAGAATAATCTTTTAGTTTATTTTCCTTTAAAATTTACAAAAACTGTTAGATATTTCTAAGAAACTTCTGTCTTCATAAAATTGGTAATAATATAATTACAAAAATTTAATTAATGAGCTCGAGGTTAATTTAGATACAAAGCTCGCACCAAATTACATATATGTATTGTAAAATAAACCATTTTAAAAATCATCTCAAAAATGGATTAAATTTTCTTCTGAAATTTTTTTTAACCTTATTTTTTTTTTTCACGTCATTTGGTATGTTGGGATGAATATGAATGCATACCTACATACATACATAATAATATTCCATAATAATATACCTAATATTTCCTTGTTGCTATGAAATCATTTTGCTTTTGGTCATATGCTAGCTCTTTATCATCATTACTTCAAGCATACGCGTTCATACGCGATCATTTTTGCCTTTTGTATTTTATTCATCATCAAAATACTTGTTGCTGATCAGAACGAATACATTTGCCTTTGTATTTAATTTTTCATCAAAATAATCATCATTGATCCAAACGAGAAAACACCCGAATTGATTGGTTTGATGCGACACATGATTAAATCAACAGAGCCAACATCAACCGAATGAATAGAATAATGAAATAGCAGCAGCAATGATGAGTGTTGGAACAAACTTGATCGTTTGAACATAAAGGCATGTTTTTAGGATGTTGATGAGGTGTGATTATTTTTGCAATCAGATTTTGTCGTTCTCTGCTATGTATGTAGGTAAAATAATTTAAAAATGTGCAGTAGTGGTCTTCAAATTCGGCATCACAATGACATATTAATGATATATACATGTAAAGGTGTTAAGAGGGTTAATATTCCTTATTTGCTGAATACACCACACATTGGTGTATTGAAGCTGAAGTTTTAGCAAGAGAATAAGTTGTAAAAGAAGATCAGTAGAGTAAAGTCGCATAACAATAAAAGTTGCCCTTTTCCTAAAGTTGTTTAAAGTTGTCTTAAAATAAAGTCGTTCAGTTGCCTTAAAGTTATCAGTTTAAATACTTACCTAAAGTCGTATAATTAAAACTATATTAATTTAAATGCTTAAAACTATTTAATTAAACTACCTATATTAATTTAAATACTTAAAAATTATTTAACCTACCATAATTCCTACATACATACATATATCAAACAAATAAAAGTGAACGAATAGAATTGCATAAACATACCCTACCAGAAATAAATTACCTGTACTAACACACTCAAACCTTTTTACCGACACTTTTGCAATAATTTTACGTTGAAGAGTTCTGTTTATTTGACAATTGTCATGTAATTCTTTCTAATGGTCATTTTACTGGTAATATAACTTTTCATTTGATCGGTAACATGACGATTATTTATCAATCATTTTTATAAATGGAAATCCCAAACAGACTAATATATGATTATATTTTTGAAAGTAAAATTAATGTGAAAACAAAGAATTTTGCAAAAATATATAAATAAATCCATTGAAATATGCGTATGGAACCTACTAATAACACAGCAAATACAAAAGGTAAGAAACAAAACGCTTATTATTAATTTACAACTGAAAATATAATTCTTTTTTATAGATTGTGGCTAGACGAAGAAAATTATGTCGCAGCTGATGATGAAGATGCCGGTGAGAAACCTCAATATAAAGAAGATATGGACGTGGATAGTCCTAAGGAAGTGGTGAAATATAAATATAATAACTTATGTGTATTTAGTTAAATAAAATAATTACTAAATTTATTTAAAGTTTGTTTATATGTATGTATATTTTATACAGTCACAAGTGAGTGCTTTATCCAAAGTCAATGAGTGGTCATCTGTGATCGCTTTATCCAAAGTAAATAAATGGTAAAGTGTGACCGCTTTTTGACTAGTAAAAAGTAGTAGAGTGAGCAGTGAACATATATGTTACGTACTGAAGAAAATTTCACAAGTGCGAGAGAAATGCAAAATCACACGTACACAAAATAAGTGGTAAAATTCTTCATATTGCTCTTAAGAAAGTGACTTGAGGTTGTGACCACTTGAGGGATTCAATGACAGTAAATTTACTAGTCAATGACCATTCACGTTCTGGTAGGGTAATTAAAAGCTTTTTATTTGATTGGAATTAAAAACCATATTTACATTTGGGGGCTCAACCGACTCTGAATTAGCCAAGAGTCTTATAGTGGAAAATACTCTAATAAGTAAAAACAAATTTAATTTTTATTCATCTATAAGTTTTCTAACAAAAACCAGAAGTGCTCTAAACAATAATTTTGAAAAATTGTGAAACATTTAAAATTTGCTTATGAAATTTACTAGAAACGAATACAGTACTTAAAAACTACAACAACAAACTGTATCAAAGTATTCGCTTATTTAAAATTAAAAAAAAATAGTTTTTGCTTAAATAAGTGCGAATAACGGTTTACAAAAAAAAGCAAACATCGAATGATGAAGCGATATTCCATAAAATTCTAGAAAAATCATAAAAGAAACAACAGCGAAAGATAATAAATACACATAAAACGAAAAGAAGCTAAAACTAATTAGATCAAAGTTGTGTTGGCGTTAAGCTGTGTTTGTATGTAAATATAGAATATGTAATGAATAAAGATAAAAAGATCGAAGCAAAAAAAGTAAGTGATAAAGAACCATACAACACAAGAGCAAGGGTGAAAAATACAACAACAAATATACAAGAAATTGATCTCAGTTCAAAACAACAAAAGGAATTAAACTCACCACGAAATATTGCTCAAACCATTAATCTGTCAGAAAATGATTTAAAAGAAAACTGTGAAAACTTTGAAGTTTTAGAATCATTGGAAAAAGTTGAAAATATTACAGTTCAGGAAGAACTTAAAAAGTTAAGTGACATTGAAAGAAAAGGTTTGAAAGCAAGTGATCCAAGTTTTAAAGAAATTGAAAGTAAATACAAAGAAGTTGAAAACAAAGAAGTTGATAATAAAATCAGTATTATGGCAAATGAACAATTAAGTGAATTAATACGGTTGCTATCTATAAAAATAGCAAAGGAAGAAAACGTTGATGAAAAAATTAATATTTCGGTCGAAAGTTTTGCAAAAATTATACCTGATTTCGACGGTAAAAATATGCCAGTAAAAGACTGGTTTGATGCATTTGAAAGTAATGCATCTGCTTACGAATTGACAGAAAAGCAAAAATATGTGCAGTCGCGCAATAATGTGTCGGGAACTGCTAAATTGTTTTTAGAAACAGTGTATGTTAACAATTATGACGAACTAAAACAGCAACTGATAAGCGAATTTAGCAAAACATACAATTGTAATGAAGTGCATAGAATGTTGAGTGGCAAACGTAAAATAGAAAGTGAATCATTTCACGAGTACATGTTGCAAATGCGCAAAATTGCAGCATTAGGAAATTTTGATGAACTTTTAATAATTCGTTATATTGTAGACGGGTTAAAACCTAAATCGGAACTTAAATATCAACTTTACAGTGCAACATCGTTCAAAGAACTACGCGAAAAATATGAAATTTACGAACATAAATATGAAAAGTGATTTTTGTTATAAAAATAAAAAAAAGCAAACAAAAACGCAAATACAAAAAAAGATAGATGTTTCAACTGTGGTTCCACAGATCATACGAAATCTAAGTGTAAGACATCTGCAAAATGTTTCAAATGCAACAAATTTGGGCACATAGCCAAAAACTGTGCCTTAAGCTCATTTAGCACAAAAGAAGTTAAAAAAAATGTTAATGTCATCGTGGACATAAGTCGGTATAAAACTATAATGTTGAACGGCAAAGAACTAGAATGTCTTGTTGATACAGGTTCTGACGTTTCGTTAATGCGCGAACATGTATTTAAAACAAAATTTTTAACAATGTGATTTGCTAGATAGCAATTATTTACTTTTCGGTTTCGGTAATAAAATAACAATATCTATCGGACGTTTTAGTGGAACTGTTACAGTGGATGGTATACAGACAGAACACGATTTTATTGTTGTTTCTGATAATGCTCTTAAATGTGATGCCATTTTAGACTATGATTTTGCAAAGAAATTTAAATTTTATGGTGATGAAAAAGGATTTACTTTTAAATAAAATAAAAACTAAATAACATTTTTTAAATTCAACGGTTTATTTTTGTAGTTTTACATCTCTCCGTGTATGGCTAAGAAAAAGAGTATGCCTTCTTTTCAGCCGGGTGTGGCCTCTATAATGTAGAATATTGCGAGCAAGTACATTTGGGTGCAACTCAAGCTTTTTTATATATTTTTTAGCGTGTTTTGAAAATACTGTCTTTACCAACGAAAAATCAAGTTTTTTGTGAATTCGCTGATTTCGGATATACCAGGGGGCTGCTGTTATTGTACGTAGAATTTTATTCTGTCGCCTTTGAATTTTTTCGACGTTCGATGCTGAGGCAGTGCCCCATAACTGGATTCCATAGGACCATATTGGTTTCAGGATTGCGTTGTATAATAGAAGTTTACAGTCTAGGCTTAGTAAAGAATTTCTTCCGATAAGCCAATTCATTTGGGCTTCTTTTAATTTCATTTGTGTTAACTTTGCGTCTATGTGCGATTTCCATGTTAAACGGCGATCAAGGTGAACGCCTAGATATTTTACTACAGTGTGTTGCGGTATAGTCTCGGTGTTGATTTGTATAGGCGGGCATGTTCCCCTGCGCAACGTAAAAGTGACGTGTACACATTTCCGCTCGTTAACTTTTATACGCCATTGCACAATGGTCTCCTAGGACCTGTTTTTTTGGCCAATACTTAAAAGTTTTTTTTCTATATTTGTTGTTGGAATATTGTAGCAAACACTTCAGATAAACAAAAAAAAGCATTTGTTTTTAAAACTTCAATTAACCGTTATTCTATGACGAGATAAAATTCAATGTTTTAAGTGCAGTAATACAGTAAACACGTGGTGTAATTTTTTGCTTTTTTTCAGTCACAGGTTACACGAAAATAAAAAAAACTTTTTAAATCTATTAATTATGGATATTACTGACGATGGTAAGTATTTGAATTTTTTATAGTAAAATATTCAATACAAATTATGGTAATAAGAAAATACAGGAAAACTTTCATAACCTCAAAATCAGTGATTTTTGCCTTTTATAATAAAATATACGGTATATAACTAAAAAATTTCAAGTAATTTCAATGAACCAAAAACACACTAAATTACGGTGATATTTTGTGCTTACAAATCATCAATAAATTTCTGCTAGTTTTTGCTTATTTTCGAAAAATCTGCTTTTTTTCAGGAAACTTTTGCTTCAAAAATTGTGATTTACTCAGAGTTTGGTAGAGTGGAAAGACAAAAGAAGAAAAAACCGAACGTGTTTTTAATTATATTTTGGACAAAGTCGGAGAAACGAATGTTTCTAATGAATATAAGAAATATCTTAATAATAAAATTCGGGTGTATTGCTTAAGACTGGATGAGAAGTGGCAGAAGTCTTCTAGATCAATATATTTATTTAATTTATTTATTTATTTTATAAAGTTAGAGATTTACTGCCTGTTCGCCGATATCGAAGAAGTTCTTTCTTTCGAGCAATTACATTTGAAACAAAAACAAATTCAAAAATTTTGTTTTTGTTTCAAATGTAATTGCTCGAAAGAAAGAACTTCTTCGATATCGGCGAACAGGCACTTAGATTTTTTAAAACTTAATAAAATTTATGATTTTTGTCATTAATTGTTTTTTTTTGTTTGAATTCATGTATATAATTGATTATTTTAGTTTTGGCCAAGAAATGTGGCTCGCTAGACCAATGTGCATTGTTTGAGGCATTTTTCCAATTTGGATATATACCCTTGTAAGTTGCGGGAAGCTTCTACAGGACTTTCATGAACGCTTAGAAAAGCTGTATCATCAGCAAATGTTCGCGTGTGAATGTTACTACTTAACGGTAAGTCAGAGGCGTATATTAAATAAAGTAGGGACCGAAGATTATGCCTTGAGGGACTCCGGCTTCAATCGACTGCAGATGGCTTAAAAAATTGCCTTCTCTAACTACAAATTTTCGTTCCTTTAGATAGCTTTTTAAAAGTTTGACGATATTTACTGGTAGATTTTGTATTAGTTTTTTGATAAGCACTTCGTGCCATACTTTATCGAAAGCTTGTGAGACATCAATAAAGAGCACAGAGCAATACTTCTTTTTTCAAAAGTGTCTCTAACAACATTCACAAGTCTGTGAGTTTGCTCAATTGTGCTATGTTGTCTGCGAAATCCGAATTGATGAATTGATGTCTGGAATGCATCCATTACTAGTCACTATAGGCATCAGCTTGCTCATATACAGCTTTTCAAATAGTTTTGAAATTTTTGGCAATAAACTAATAGGCCGATAGGATTCAACCTTCGTATGATCCTTGCCGGGCTTTGGTATCATAATAATCATCGAAACCTTCCATTCTGCAGGATAGTATTGCAGCCGTAGAATACTATTAAAAATGAATAGTATAATTCTTTTTGCAATATAAGGCAGTTGTTGAAGCATTTTGTTGCTTATTTTGTCGACACCTGGGGCTTTTTTTTCAGTTTCAACTTTCATTCAGTTTCAACTTTCGTAGTGAACAGACGCGTTTTTATAATCGTCGCAACTGAATATAAAAAAAATAATTTTTCAAGTCACAAAAAATATAAAAAAAACAAAACATTTATTGAACAATAATCCTACAAGCAGTAGGAATGTACAATATATAACTTTAGTTGCTGATGACGACAATAAAAAAAAATGAATTAAACAAAAACCTGAATTTAACAGAAAACACAAATACTCGTGTGCGATCATTATCTCTGAACATGTTAAATAGTGATCAAGAAGCAACAACAATTGCACCCATCAGCAAACTTGTCAGCTTAGCTGTACAAACAAACAAACAAACAATAAGTAACAAGGTGACCAACGTGCACAAAATGGTAGATGCGGTGAGTACAATAAATGATAATAAAATTCAAACAGGAATGGACAGATACATAACCGTATTAAAAAGGGGAAGAAGTCCAAAATCAGCTCAAATAGCTTCAACAGCGAAAGTTCCAAGAGATGGAAAAAACAAAACAAAAAATTCCGAAAATCGTTTCGCGATTTAATCTGAACAAGACAATGAAGACCCAACTACAACAAGGTCGAGTAAACCTCCACCGATATATTTAAGAGAGCAGAACTCCTTAATTGGAGAAAATGAGTTCTATGTAACTCCAATTAAGCGCGGAAATATTAACGAAACAAAAATCCAGGTAGTGCAAGAAAGTAATTACCGAAAAATAGTTTCTGACCTTGAGTCAAAAAACAAAAATTTTTATACGTACCAATTAAAGAGTGCTAAAGGTTTAACCGTCGTAATAAAAGGTATAGACTCTAGTGTGGATCCAGAAGAGGTTAAGTCTGGCCTTGAAAATAATGGCTTCAAGGTTAAAAATGTTTCTAACATCAAAAATAGGGAAAAAATCCCCCAACCTATTTTTAGAGTCGAGCTACAGCCAGGTGACTTGAAAATTAAAAAAAATGAATCGCACCCAATCTATAATCTAAAGTACTTGTTACACAGAAGAGTTACAGTTGAGATGCCACATAAAAAAAATGGTAACAGTATTTCTGGTAAAGAGATGACTGGTGGCAGTTCAACAATATCAGTAGAAATATTCGGTGTAAATACTTTTTCTAAGTGCTTAACAAAAAGAGCACCTTTTTCAGCATCAGTTCTTGCCCAGTCACCATTCGAATCTCGTAATGGAGGTTTGCATATCATCATTTTTAGCATCAGTTCTTGCCCAGTCACCATTCGAATCTCGTAATGGAGGTTTGCATATCACTGGCCTTTTCATTCCTTTGGCTGCACGCCACAGCGAATAATCTCTTGACGGTGTTGCATCGAGTTCTTGCATAAATTTTTGAAGCGAAGCTGTTTTTTGTGTTTAAAAAACTATCCTAAGCAGCTTGGTAGACTCCTTAAGCCGTAATTTTAGCTGGGGCGATCTGTAGCGTTGCCATTCTCGTCGAGCTCTACGTTTTTTAGTCAATAGCCTTTCTATATCTACAGAAAAAATATTGCTAAATCTAACTTGTTGATTTGTTTTAATTGAAGTAACATTAAATGCAGCTTGTTTAACGTGCGCTTCAAACAACCTGAGGGAATCGTCTATGTCAGAAGGTGTTCTTAGCGGCATACTTTCCGAGCAATGAGCACTCAGATATTTTCTGTATTTCAGCCAGTTAATACGTGCAGATGTCATCGGTTAATCACATGTTGGTGTTACAGTTATGTGTGAGTAAATAGTGACAATTGTAGGCGAGTGGTATGAAGATAAAACCAAAGATGCATCAACTTCAACCATATCGCTGGGTACACCTTTCGCTATTCCAATGTCAAAAACAACAGGAATTTTTGTCGATCTGTTGGCCAATATGTGGGCCACTACGTTCAGTTCCATTTTAGAAACGACGTCAAATAAAACTCGTTTCTTAGGAGTTATTAGACGTGAAGCCCAGAATGTGTGTTTGCATTGTAGTCAGCAGCTGCTAGAAAACGGGGACCCAATGATTTATAAAAATCCGTATATTGACTCCCTGAAATTGAAAACCTGGCAGTAGAATAAACGGATGATATCACAAGCTTTTGATAATAATTTTCATGCAGATGTTCGTTGCCTGAAGATAATCTTTCCAAAAACCATTTAACAGGTAGTGTTTTATTCGCCTTCTAATAACTTCCTGAGCTACCCCAAGCTCTACCGCGAGGATCCTTTGTGTCGTAAAAATTATATCCACTAATTCTGAAATAGCTTCGAGACGTCAAATGAGTTTCTGAGATAAGCATTACATCGATTTGATTATCCAGAAGAAAATACTTTATTACGTTTTTATGTTGGCAGATGCCGTTTGCGTTCCAAAAATAGATTTTTAAGTTCATGGCTTGTTTAAAACAGCCTGCAACAAGGTAGACTGCATTTTCAACATTTCCTGCATTATGCAGGACATACTGAGAGTAAATGTATTTACTGTTTGTATTAAGCTCTCAATTGGGCTTCAATACGACTAAAATTATACCCCGAATCTTCATTTACATTTACGGATTTTTGCGCCGTACTCTGGTGGCTTTTTAAAATACTAGCGTATGAAAAATTATTATTAGCTTGTGTTGGGCACTAGTCGCGTTAGACTTGAAAACGTTAGAATGTTGATTCTTGCTGGTATACGGTTGAGGTAATTGCGGTAGTTAAAAGGGGTCTTAGGCTGAGCGGGAGTAGCATTAGTTTTATTGTTTTTTGAATTCTTAAGAAAAAGAGCACAGGGGGCAGCCTCTATAGTTGGCAGTGTGATTTCCGCCGCAATTGCCACATTTGGGATCACCTTTAATTTTGTTACAGTTAGCGGTACTGTGTAACTCACCACATACAACGCAGACTGTAGGCAACTTGCAATAAGTCTTCGTGTGCCCAAATTCTTGGCAGTTCAGGCATTGAACAGGTCCAGCTCTTTTATGTAGAAGCTCAACGGTAACTCTTCGATGCAACAAGTACTTTAAATCATAGATTGGATGTGTCTATTTTTTTTTCATTTTTATGTCACCTGGCTGTAACTCGACTCTAAATATTGGTTGGGGGATTTTTTCTCTATTCTTAATGTTTCAGACATTTTTCACCTTGAAGCCACTATTTTCAAAGCCAGACTTGACCTCTTGACCTATTGTTAGGCCTTTAGCACTCTTTAGTTGGTATGTGTAAAAGTTTTTATTTTTAGATTCAAAATCTGAAACTATTTTTCGGTAATTATTTTCATGAGTTAGCTGAATTTTTGTTTTGTTGATTTTGCCGCGCTTAATTGGAGTTACATAGAACTCATTTTCTCCAATTAATGAGATAAGGCTTTTTACCAGAAAGTTGGAGTTCTGTTCTCGTAAGTATATCGGTGATGGTTTACTCGAACTTGTAGTAGTTGTGTTTTCATCACCTTGTTCAGTTAAAATGTCGAAACGATTTCCGTTATTTTTCAATCTTTAGGAACTTTTGCCGTTGACGCAATTTGAGCAGATTTGGGACTTCTTCCCCTTTTTAATACGGTTATGTATATATCCATACCTGTTTGAATTTTTTTAATACCTATTTCACTCACTGGATCAACAAGTTTGTTCATCTTGGTCACCTTGTTATTATTTGTTTGTTTGTTTGTTTGTACAGCTAAGCTAAAGAGTTTGCTAATGGGTGCAATTGTTGTTGCTTCTTGATCACTATTTCCCATGTACGGAGAGCATGATCGCCCACGAGTATTTGTATTTTGTGTAAATTTTAAGTTTGTGTTTAAATTATTTTTTTCGTTGCCCTCATCAGCAACCAAGGTTAAATACAAATTCCTACTGCTTGAAGGTTTATTGTTGTTATTGTCAGAAGCTGAACTCATTTAGAGTTCTCTTTTTTTTAAGTTCACTATATGAGTTTGTGTATGAAAATATTTATGTATATTACACGCAAGCAAAAAATAAATAAAATGAAACCAGTATAATTACTGTTTAATCAATGTTTTGTTTTTGTTTTTTTTCTGATTTCAACTTTCAGTAAATTTTTAATATTAAGTTGCGACGATTATAAAAACATGTCTGTGCACTACGAGAGTTGAAACCTACATACACCCATGATTATGTGAATTGATACACTAAGAAATACTTCTTCATTATCGCTACTTCAATTAAAACACAAAAAAGCTCAATACAGTTGGAGATAATTTCATCAATGATATCTATAAAATCTCTAAAGGCTGCTGTCAAACGAGGTCGTTGTTATGACTGCTATCATTCAGGTGAAAACAAAGACGATTTTTATTGTTGCATTTGCGATAAGGCTATATGTGTGTAAAGATACGCATGCTGACAATATTTGCAAGTCATGCGTTCCAGAAGAAAAAAAAGATAAAAAGTGAAGTTGAAATAAACTAATAATTACTAAGGTTGTCAATTATTCGCCTTTCAACTTTGTTCGAATATTTCAAATAATTGTTTTTGTTCGTTCGATCAAACGATTAAAGCTGAAAAATTAATTGATTAATCGATGAGAACAACGAATAAAAAATGGGCGCGAGTTACGTACTTGCCCCACAGGCAACCCGAACCAAGTATCATTGCAGACAACAATGATATCAATGTCATAGTCCAAAGATATATGAAACAGTAAACTACATTTTTTAATCCAAAAATCCATTTAAACTAAAATCCCATGTTTATTAAATGTCGACAATACAAAACCCAAAAACACACTTCAATTTACTTAACTTCATTGCCGCTCTTGGCAATTAAATAAAAACCGAAACAAAAAACTCATTACGTAACCCGAATCCATATGTAAACAAATCTACAAAAACACCAACAATACTACTCACATTGTCGCTGGTTTTGTAGACCACCCAAAAAATCTCAAGTGCAATCTAAATATATGAAAACTGTAACACTTGACATAAAATTAAAACTGTAACCCAAATAAATTACAACAAAGAACTAACACACTAAGCAACAAACGATGACTCTGCATCGTCGCTGCTTATGAAAAACGAGAATGTTAAATTTACTATAAGTATCTAGAGTAAGATTATTGTAAAGTTAGTCTTAAGACCGATGTTAATTAATAAAAATAAGAAAATCAAAATTCTCTCGTCTTTATTTATTTTGTTACCCTAAAGTGGAAAAACATAATTCGCGTTCAGCAGAAAACCCTGCTACTAAACAGATTAGATGTAGCAACTTTTGATTTGACTAATTTTTCTGAACGATCTGCTCATCACTTTTTTGTCAAAAATATTAAAAAAATTTACTTTTCAATTAAAATTATTGAATTTTATTTTGTAAAAAGATTTCATAATATTTATTTGTGAATTTAAATGAATTAAAATTTTAAAATATATTATGAAATTTGATTCAAAAGTCAAACTGAACTGAAATATCGTAATTTGATGAAATGTATCGTACTTTTTCTTTGCTACCTAAAATAGTGAGCGCTCACTCAACATGTTCGCTCATCGCTCAGTAATCAAAGCGTTCAGCAGATTGTTGAGCAACAGTTGTGTAGCAAACTGTGTCTGCTGAACGCACCCAATGACTTAAAAAATTTATTGACAAAAAATAAACATTTCATACAAAAAACTTAAAATATAAAATAGTTAATATTTTTTGATATTTATTTTTAATAAAAATGGGCTTTTAAAGAAATAGCAAAAACTAACGGAAAAGGTCAAGTAATAAATACTTAAAAAATAAGTTAATATTTTCTTTAACAAAAAAAAATACATAAAACTATTAATTCAAATAAACATGCTTCATTCAGTCAAAAAAAATCAAATGATTTTTTTTTTTTTTTTGTTAAATCAGACAATTTGTGTTGTTCTTAAGAAATAATCTTTAACAAATAAAAGTTGATTCAATATTTTAGCTTTCAAACCATTTTTGGTTTTGGTTTTATTTAATTAAATTTTGAACAATCTCTTTTGCTAATTATCGAGGTAGGTGATATTGTGGGAAGAGAATAAAATAGTTTATATAATTTTTCTGTTCTTTTTTTTAGATTTTTCACAATATACCATATCGTCTAATATACCGCTGAAGTCTTTTTTATATTTTGAATTTAAAATTTTTAATACTTTTAATATAATTATTTAATTCGTATAAAAGATTGTTATTTTCATTACTAGTAACATCTTCTATAACATTACTTTCATCCGAATTATTGTGGTTACATTCAACATTAATAGAGTATAATTCATTTGGATATTCTTCAGTTTCACTTTTTGAAGAATATTTTAAAAAACTTTCATTGCTCGGAAAATTTCCAGAATTTAAAAAATATTATTAACGTATTTTAAAAATTTATACGTCTTTCATTTATTCTTATTTTAATACGTTTTCGTAAATCTGTTGCAAAAGAATTATTAATTTTTTTGTTGTTGATCCAACAATTTTGTATACTTTAGGATACTTGTTACTTGTTACATGTGACTTTGTTTTTTTTTCATTTTTGTTCTTGGTAAATGACTTCCAAACTGAGTTAATTTTTTGGCTTTAGTGTATTTCTAACTTATTCACCTGAGAGTGAAAAAACCCCATTATTGAAAATTGTTTAACGTTTCATTCACGGCTACTAGGTATGCGCAATTCGACAACAACTACAAACATCCAAAATAACAAATTTAAAAAATTTTTACGTATGTATTTCAAACTGAAAAAAAATTGTTCGATTAATTGACATTAATTAATCGACTTATTCGTTATTCGAAAATCGGCACTTTAAAATTATTCGAAAAAGAGTTTTGTTCTGTATGATCGATTAATTGAATTATTCTTAATCGGTTGACAACTCTAATAATTACCTACATAATTTCATGAAAAACATACATACATACAGACATACTTGTAATGAATTCAAATAAAATGAAAACACTATTAAACACTGTTTATAAAAGTTTCTATGAGTCATGGTATAATAAATTTTCAAAACTAAATCGATGAAAAAAAAAATTGGAATAAATATTTAGTTGAAAAAATCGCTTTGTACAATAATTTTATTTATATCTCATAAACCATTTCGTATCCCAAAATAAAACTTACAGCAATTGTAGATAAGACGTTGTTCTTTAACATATATTTTTTTTGAAATTTTAAAAATACCATTTTTTGATAAAAATTACCAACAAAAATATTTGATCAAGTTTTGACCTTCGAACTTTGAATTTCAAATCTGCAATTTAAACCCCTTAAAAGCTTATTTTCTCATCTTTGATTTCGTCCAACAACGAAGAATATTGCTTGAAAACTTCCGAAAATAAAAATAAATTTCTAAGTCCATAATAATAAATTTTTGTTGAATTTTTAAATTTTTAAGTCGCTATATCTCGCGATTGAGCCGCGATAATAAGCTTAGGTTCTACATGCCTACTAACTCTATCATGTGCATAGATTTCACAAAGTTTTAGCCGATTCGGAGAGGGTCGGTTCCAAAATGATATAATTTTCAGTTGATTATAAATGGAATTACCCCATACAAAAAAATATCAGCTTTTTATTTTTTAATTCATCGTTTTATTTACCGCTGTAATAATGTTAGGAGCATTACCATGCTTAGCAAATTCGGAAAAACTAGCTACAGTATCTTCATTGATTACAATTTCATAAAATTTTGCCGGTCGGTTTTCAATCCTTGATAACAGTATTGAACATTAAATATGTTTATGTACATATGTATTTTTACATCATCTTACCATGGCGAATTCCGTGTCTTGATTTATATCCTTTTCTCTGGATACATCCATCCTAGATTCCTTTAACTATGTCACAAATACGTCGTCGTCGGAGAACATACTACAAACAAACAATTTATATTATTGCTTTATATAAATGTACATATGTATGTATAAATATTAATATTTTAATTATTACTTACCTGAATTTTACTATTATTACAAAGTTTTGTTTCTCAAATTTGCAAAAACTGACTTTTTAATATTATTTTTTATGTAAGCAAACCGATAGTACTGCCACATTTTCATTAAATTCTTTTGTTAGTTAACCGAGATGATGAAACGAAAAACGTAACCATTGATTACATAGTGCCCGTTAGCCTAAGCAGCAGTTACTTAGTTTTTTGTTAACAGACATTTTACCGAACATTGTGAAATCGGGCGTAAGAGTTTTGTTTTGTTTTGCCTCTTAGAAAATATGTTTTGTTGCTAAAAAAGCGTTTTTTTCATTTGACGTTTTTATTACGATTTCAATAAGCTATATTGACGATAATGACAATATTTGCCCAAAAATATGACGCTATTACCTCTAAAAAATCTGGCAGCTATGATTAGAACCACAAAATTAATACATATACACTTAAGCGCCATGGCCACGTATCAAATTGGCTTGACAAATAACATGTATGTATGTGTTGGTAAATATTATTTTGCTTTACACAGCAACGTGTCAAATTCATGCCCTCAAATTTCATTTGTAAGTTATTTTTGAATGATAAGAACGTGTGATGTTTTTGGTCGCAAAATATTTTTTGCTAACAAAATTTTCTTAATTTTATTTATTAATATTTATAATATCAATTACCTTATATTTTTATATGCGATTGACCTACAGAGCCTTTATATTAAATTATTATGAAAATAATTATATATATTTTGTTAATTTTAATTCAATATATATAAAAATTATCATTACATATACATTTTTTTCAACATTTGCTTTATTTTTAATTGCTATCCATAAAGCAGGCAAACAGCGATAAAATTTAATTAATTCCAGTATGAAATTTTTTTCATCCATTTTTTATTTATTGCGCTATCAAATTTTCCGCGTACGATATTGTCGCTGCACAAACTAAATAAAAATGAGATTTGATGTAAATACGCAGCAACACATCAAATTTGCTTCAAATTACACTATCGACGGCAGTGAATATCAAAATTGTTTTGATTTTCGTCAAACTCACATGGACATATACGTGAGAGTTTTTTTTCACTAACACAATCAAAAAAATTTTGGTTTGTCAAGCCAATTTGATACGTGGCCATAGCGCTTTACGAATACACAGGTTCTGTGTTTTCTTTTTTACAGACCGTATTCAGTCGTTAGTTAGCAACCGTCGAGTTAACATGAATTACAAAGAAGAATGGGGTTGGTCGTGCCAACAAACTTTATGCATTTATTTTTTAATAAAACAGTATGAAACATTCTCTTTTTAATTTTTTTTTATATGTATTTTATATGTTTTTATTTTATTTATAAGTAGAAAATATTTTTTGTAAATAAGGCGGTTTATGTTTATTAATTGTTAATTGATTAAATTTTTCAATAAATCTTTTAAAAAACATAAAATTTTTTAACGATTAATTATAAAAATTCTCAGAATTTACTTAAAAAAGTTCTAAGAGAATCAATAAGTTACATACACAATTAAATCAAAAACTTTGAAAAATGTTTTTTTATTACTAGGTACCTATAGAAGTTGTGAAGCAATTTAAAAAATTTTTATATCGATGTGCCAGATGATTTAGTCTCGTGTGTGAACAAAAGAACAAAAATTGAGCGGCTTTAAAATTCATCTCGTCTGTGACACCTCTATGACTTTAAAAATTGCTTACGTAATGAAAACATACCACCGTTATTATGTGAGTGTATTTGTAACGAGAGTTACCTTGTGCACAATCTTCCTGTTTGTTGTACTCTTAGTAAGAGTAAGAGTCTCTTACTTGACTGATAACGTGGTAGAACTAAACAACGTATAAACAAATAAACAAAAACATATCCTGTGCACAGGTTGAATATTCACCAACACTTGTCCATTAGCTCGTGGTGTAAACATAAAGATTTACCCACACACTAATAATTGGCATTTATTCACTTTTAAAAGTTATGTTAAGGTAGCAAATAATATGAAATGATATTTAAGTTTAAAATGTGAGTTTTAAACAGTTTCTATAAAACAAATATTAAAATACATTTGAAATTTATGTATTTTATTCCCGAATACAGAAATAGTATCATTTTTATCTGAAATTTTCAATACAGTATATCCCTCAAAATACAGACTAAAAATAGCAAATCGAAATTTGGCATAAAGAGCCATGACACAGAAATCAATTCCGATTAATAGTGATTTTAGTTCCTCAAGTTGAGTGTTTAGAGAAAGAAAATTTTGTTCGTAATCAAACCACTTTTAAAATTCAAAATGGAATTAACAATTAATTTTTTACGAAACTCGTTTTTAGTTAACAATAAAAAACATACATATATACTTTCAGGAGCATCAGTAATATATATTACCATAAGCTTTGCATTTTAATAAAATATCTTAATGTAGGCTTTTCTAGTAAAAACAATTTAAGCAACCTTATACTGTGAGATCGAAATACAAAATAACCTGAATCTAAAGACAGTAAATCAAAAACGATCGGATGACAGTTGCTGCAATGAAACCAATCCTATCGGAATGTGTGACTTGTCCGATAATACTAATGTGGAAGCTAGTTTAATATCTTAGTGGGAGTTCCTTTAACCAATAGAAAATTAAATTAAAATTTCGGAAACCAAAACGCCTGATACGATGCTCAAATATTGATATGGTATTTTTTATTTAAAAAAAAAATTATTTCCTTCGGGAAACTACCGTAAATGATTGAAATATTCAAATACATTTGTTTTAATAGCAGCTCTATGAGCTACGCATGGCATCAATTAATGGCACTGCACAAATGCACCACGTCCCTTAAATAAAGCAAAAGTAACATTTATAAAGATCTAAAGTTAAAAAAATGCTGATATAAAATTATCACAAAAAATATAGAAATCTTTAGAGGAACACATCTTCTGATTATTTTTCTTAACAAACATACGTTATATTTACTAATTAGATCCTTTATAAATTTATGTCGGATGTTTATGCATACAACTGAGTCTTTTATGCATAATTCTTTCAATTTTATAGCATTTCCTGCTGCATATTTTCAGGCATTAATGCATTAATGTATATATATCCGTATGCAAACATAGGTTGAGTGCTTTAAGTGGTTAAAAGAAAATAAGAAATTATATGAAAATTGTATATAAATTAAACATAAATTTTTATTTGCAACAGGAACAACCACACACACAATAAATTAACCTGTGGTTTGGCAGTCATATGAAAATGTTCGTATTGATTTATTAACCGTAATACTACAATTAACACAAACATTAATGCCAGAGGAAAATCTGTACGATTGTAAAGCATGATATGAATGTCTTGCAAATTTTTTACGAAAACAAATTCTTTTGTGATGCGTATACCAGAAAATAGTTTATTTAATATTTGCAATTTGCTGATGAAGGGAAATTTAATGGGCCTGATAGCGTTTATTACCAAAAAACAGTAGTCATATTTTAAAATTATATAATAAAAATTAAGTGAAAACATAAGCTAAAGTACAAGTTAAACAAGAGTGTAATACCAATGTATAATCTTAAAATTTTATATTTCTTACGGTCACAAGCAAAATACATACCGAGGAACTACTCAAACCCAAACGAAATATGAAGAATGACCCAAAAGTTAAAATTGAACCAAAATGAAAAATGGCCCAAAATTTGTGTTTTGGAAACAAACTTATTAATTTTGAGGCAATTTTTCCTATATTTATTGGGGATTTTTTTACTTTTAATTATTTACTTTTTAATAAAATTACTGCAGTTTTGTTAAAAAATGAAGCCATCTTGTACATTGTCATTATGTATCTAGGCGCACAGTAGTGCGCCAGGCCAAGTTCGGCCACACAGTGTGTATATTTGCACGAAACCATTCGAGCTGTTTTTACCCCCTCACAACTTTGCTCCTCTTGATCATAATATAATTAAACTTAAAACATAAGGTCTCCCACAGAGGTGACCTCACAGGATAAATTTGAAAGTTCTACGTTAAAAGCTTCCCGAGATATTAAGGTGTAAAAAGTCCATATTTTAGTACTTATTCACTCACTCACTGACTCACTCATCAATATTATTGGGCACTTCCAGTAAAGCTAGAGAGCTGAAACTTGGTACACAGGTAGGTCTTGGTGAGAAATTAACAAAAATAATTTTTAAACGGGAACTTTTCACCTGGGGGACTAGGGTTCCCCTTCTTTGTATGGGGCACTTCCAGTATCCGAGCAAAAAATTAGACATTACCAGCAGAACTACTTGCCATATAATTACTTACTTTTGTGATTGCCGAATTTGAACACTCGCTTACAAATAACATTCCTTAAACTGATGAAAAAAGGAAGCAGAAATGAAACTAATTCTTTTAGATTTAACATACGTGAAAATATTGCTAAAATATGTAGTTATTTTATAGAAAATATACCGATTTCTAAATTGCCTAGTTAAATACTTTGAACTAAAATATAATAAGCTACATTTTGGAAAATTAAAATAGAAATATAACTAGTTCCAAATATCTAATAATATTTTTTCAATAAAAATACCAAAATTTCACCCATTTTAGCAAAAATCAAAATAATTTTATAAAAACATATACATATATACATATGTATGTATACATATAATCGTATATACATAAGTATCATTCGAAATATATGTATGTATGTTTATATTATTAAAAATAACATAATTTCTTCAACAGGGCTTTGAAAATATTAATTTGGTTTTAAATGTATTAAAAAATATTTTGTATGGCAATTCAGGTTAGAAATACATTTTAAACTTAAATTGTATATGTAATTAACTTTGTTACGAAATAGTAAATAATTTTAGTAATGATTTCCCATATATTTTTAATAATTGAATCGTGAATGTATGTTCCAGTACATACCTCCCCTCTTACATACATAGTATTATTTCTGTATCTTGTATTAGTGTTTTTTATGAACGTTTTGTTTGTTTTTTAATTATCTAATTTTTATGTTTGTAATGATACAGAATTCTTTTAAGTTCTTAATGAATAAGATTCTTTTATTTTAATACCTGAATTCTACTACTTATGCAATTTCTCAGTGTTAGTTGTATTCTTAATATTGTTTTTTTTTATTATAAAAAGGTATACTTATCTTTATAAAATACAGAAAATAAAAGTGCTTCTTAAAAATATTTGTGAAAGTAATTATTTTATACAACAAGGGAAGGAGTTATCATCTGCTAAAAAAGAACTACATACTTAAAAAAAGGAAGTTCTTCATTTTCGAGTGAAGTAACTACTTCGTCAGTCGAAATAGGAAATCGTTACCAGCATTAAAAATAGATCTGATTACATTACAAAAAATAGAACTAATTTGTTTTCGACTAAAAAAAATTATTCCAAATTAAAAAATATAATCATTTCCTGCATTAAACGAAGTAACTACTTCTAAAGAATCGATTGTAAAAGTGTCACGCCTTGTTAAAATCATTAATGGTGTTTTCTTTTCTGCAAAAAAAATGCTACATCTCCCTGCAGAAAATATACTTTGGTGTTCGTTTCTTAAAAATGTTTTGCTCTCTAAAAGGGCAGTGTGTTTGATTATAAAAAAATTGCTCTCATTAAGGGTGGAAGGATTGCACTTTTTGCCCCGTAAAAATCGACAGTGTTGATAGTGCCTTGTGAAACTTAGCTGTCAGCTGTTAAAACAGGGCGTTCCACTTTTTCATAAGTTGTGTTCAGTTCTAGTGAAATAATAAGCTACATTATTACAAGTTTGGCAAGACATTTTATATACGTACCTTTCAATAAGGTGCCATTTTGTGTGTAGAAAAGAAAACACCATAAGTTGGTAATTCAGTTAAGAAGAGCTTCCACTAAAAATACTTAATTCCAAACTAGATTACCTTTTTAAAAATTGTTTGGTGAGATAGCTAGAAAGCTGAAATTTGGTACACAGGTAGGTCCTGATGAGAAATTAACGAAAATAATTTTTAAACGGGAATTTTTCATCTGGGGCGACTATGGGGCCCCGTCTTTTTATAAGGCACTTCCAGTATAGCTAGAAAGCTGAAATTTCGTAAACAGGTAGGCCCTGATAGCAATACACATAAATATTTATACAAAAACAACTTAGAAAAAAGAAGTGAGATCCGCACAAAAACATAAATGTGAAAATAAGGCCAAGTTCCTATCCAAAAAATTTCGGTCGTAAAAAGTACTGAGATCAAAATAAGTACCAAGTTCTTGATAGGTACAACTCCATCTCATTCATTTTTCTATGGTTTAGTAGAGTATAGAAGCGTTCTTTATAATCGTCAGAACTGAATATTAATTAAAATTAAAATCACAAAACAATACAAAAATAAACATTTATTGATCATTTATTTAGTCATTTACTTTTTCTTGTGTGTAATATACATAAATATTTGCATACATATTGTTACGCTTTTAGACCTTTTCGTAAAAACATTTTTTATTATCTTCTACAGGTTCGTTATATTGCAAATAAAACAAGGATATTTAATTTCACAAAGTCACTTAATGAAAAAATTGTCTATTTATCATTAAATTACTATAAACTGGTTGTTATTCACTCGACCATCGAATATACAATCAATGATGTTGACGTCCGGCAGCCTCCTTATATAGCAGACCATTCAGTTGTATGACAACGTCGAGAAACATTGATGTTCGTTGTCTCTTGCGCACTTAGATTGTAATGCTGTGTGCATGGTCTAATAAAAAGGTCTGCTTATGAATACAACAATAATACAATACAAAAAACAACATGGATTTTGTTTGTGTAAAAAAAGCCCAATATTGTCAAAAAAAAAGCTGTTTACAAAACAAAACAAAATGTGGTTTGTGCGTATTTAGTGGTTATGCAAAAAGCAAAAACAAAAAGCTTAACGTAAACAAAAATAATCATGATGGCGGCCAAAAATGTAAACAACTTTTGACAAGACCAAGAGACTTGCCATTTTTTTGCAGATTAAAAATAATATTCCTTCTTGCGCATACCTGATTATTATACCATGGTTGTGTGTGTATGTTGGTACGTGTTTGTAATTTAGGGAAGAATCTAGGCGTATCCAACAGGTGAGCTTACTAGCACAGCTGTTTTTGCTCGCTTTATAGCAAATTTTCATACAAATTGATACAGTTTTAAAAGAAGGCATAAATAATGGTTACAGTTTGGTATGCGTAAGAAAAGGTTTTAAATTTGTTTGTGTATTATGATATGAAGCGAAAGCTTTATACAAACAAAAAGTAGAGAGCTGTGCCGAGGTCCTGAACGGCTAGTTTAGTGTATAAAGAAAACTTAGTCCCAAATAGCTACTCCCTCCGGTGCCTATGGCATGGGCCATACAAAATAGACCTTTAAAAAAATAACAATTCCAAAGACGTTGACGACGCTGACACAATGGACGAATCGTCGCGAAGAGACGTGTTGCTGCCTCTTTTGCATGACAATATGGTCACGCAGGAGAGCCAGCTTCGAAATGCAATGGAGGGTGACTGTCTCTAGATTCTCTCAGGTGACTCATCCGTAGGAGCTATTCAGGCTCTGAAAAAACTTTGGGGTAAGACGACGAATTGGAGACAACTAGGTCTCCAACTTGCCGACAAGGAGCAGCCATCTACCTCTAAAGGCATTTTTCGGTAGAACATCTTGACAGTTGTGGGCAAGGAGGACCTGTCGAAGAAGAAGTAGACCATGAGGGCGACTAGGAGATCTCTTGAGTATCTATATAAGATGGCCAAGGGGGACCCTATGCTATTCACGGCCAAGAAAAAACATCTCATCAGGAAGCACAAACAGGACGTGAACAAATTCGAAAGAATTTATGGTACTGTCAGTGTTCTCCTGGGGAGACCATTTCCTTTGGTGAGGGTTGTGGAGACTGACAAAGCTCTGGACGCATCTGGCAAGGATGTAAGCGCAATGTCAGCAGGCACAACCATCTCTAAAAATAGAGTTGTCGTGGCTGGCGGGGCACCCCTAGGCTCCCAGAAGGTGAAGGGTAGCGCTTCAGGTGGTGCTACTGCTGATGCCAGGTAAGAGGCATCAAAAAGAGCACGATCTGGGGAAGAGCTGCCCCCACTTCGAAGAGGCTTAAAAAGTCCTTGAGCAAAGAAGGAGACCTACAGGTGGCTGTCATAGACCGGATCGATCAGGATTTGAAGATCTGCCCGTTCTGTGGCAGTTAGTTGAAGGCAGGCTCTTGGACGAAATCGGCAAGGCCGGTGTAGGAAAGGAGGTATGGCGACCTTCGGCCGGAAGCGAAACTGGAGGTAATTCTAGCCTCTGACCTACCACGTAGGATAGTGGTGACAGCATGGTTTCCACCACCAATAAGATCGATGGAGACCATCCTCTCAGTACTGGAAAACCAGAAAGTTCCATTTAGGACCAACCACTGGAAGCCTTTGGCCTCGCTGTAGTGTAAGGGCAATGCTGGAAAAGATCTTCGGTTCGCCGTTGATGAGAAGTCTCTCAAGAGACTGCGGGTGTTGGGGGGTGTTGTTAGGTTCGGCTTGGGGACCGTCAGTTTCAGATTTCCCAAATCTGATGATCCCAGGGAGGCTGCGGGTGGTGCAGAAAAACCTACATCATAGTATGGCAGCGTCAGCCGAGTTGACAGCGCTCCTCAACAGATCGCAGGTAGACGTGGCTCTTATCCAGGAATCCTGGATAAATAAAAATAGGGTTTGTGGACTGGGAGTCACGGGCTACTCTTTGTATGTCCCGGGCAAGGGGGACAAGGTTAGGACTTGCATTTTAGCAAGGAAAGAATTAAATCTAATACTATTTAACTCTTTCAGTAAAGGAGACCTCACGGTCGTTTCAGTTGTGGCCAGGGACAAGCAGGAATTTGTGCTTGCTGCGGTCTACTTGCCCTATGAGGCTGTGGTCCACCAGGGAATGGTGTGCTGAAGCTGACGGAGTATGCGAAGATGAGTGGCAGCTTATTGACACTCGGGTGTGATGCAAACGCTCACCATAGTCATTGGGCAAGCAGCAACATAAAGAAAATGGGTGAGTTACTATTTGATTTTATATTTTCCCGTAATATGTCTATCTGTAAAAGGGGCAATACGCCAACGTTCAGTAATAGGGCGGAGCTTATAGACTTAACACTGGCCAACAGGAATTGGAATCTTCTGTTCTTTTTCAGACCACAGTAGGAGATCCATCAGCCTTAACTTTGCAGGATCAAGATGTGACCCATATAGGATTGCGAGAAAGATAAACTGGGACTCCTTAAGGGCCACTGCAGATAGTAAAGTAAGAAACGCTCCTCTATGGATTGATTCAACAAGAGGGGTGGAAGAGGAGGTGGATTATTTCACCAACATATTTAGAGAAAGTTTTGAGCTATCCTGTCCACTAGTTTTCCCAGGAAAAAGGACACAGCCATCGTGGTGGACATGTAATCATAGAGATATTCGGTCTGCGGTAAGAAGGCTTTTCAATAGGGATTGGGACAGTTATAAAGTGCTGTACAATGGGTACAAAGGGGAGCTCAAAAGGTGGAAAATAGTCTCATCGAGGAATTACTGTGAGGCCTTCTGGTGGAGTGGATAGTTCTCAAGCTCAGCAGCAGAATTATCAACTCAAGTATAAAGGGCGAAAACCTGAGGAGCTTATTGACAAGAGGGACGCCGCAAGGGGGAGTATTATCCCCCTTTCTGTGGCTGATAGCTGTAAACGTTATTCTCAGACGTTTTGAGAGGAACGGTCGGAAGATAGTCGCCTACGCTGACTATGTGGTATTACTGGTAAAAGGGAAATTTCTTTCCACTATCAGTGAGGTCATGCAGCCAGCGCTTAACGATCTGTCTTTCTGGGCTAGTAGTAAGGGTATAGGGATCAAACCGGTCAAAACGGAGCTAGTTCTCTTCACTAGAAGATACAAAATAGATATTTTTTGCTACCTTGGTCAAATCTATAGACTGTACGAGGGCTGCGCGGTCTTTACAGATGGATCGAAAATGGAAATAGGCACGGGTGCTGGAGTCTATTTTTTAGGAACGGACATTCGTAGGTCTTTTAGGCTACCGAACGAATATAGTGTATTTCAGGCTGAGATCCTCAGGGCCACGGAACTAGTGACAGAACACGTAACTGAAGGCGTTGACAGTCAGCCGGCGTTAAAAGCTTTGAAGGGGCATAGTGTCAAATCGAAGCTGGTCAGCAAGTGTAGGCTATCTCTCAACTTGCTTATGAACAAATTTAGCGTTAGGCTACATTGGGTACCAGGACATTAGAATATTGAGGGAAACGAAATCGCTGATGTGCTGGCAAGAATAGGGTCAGCATTAGATGTGGCAGTTAGTAACAGGTCGGTTAAACCTCCAATCGGTCACTACTATAGGGAACTCAGTAATTAGGTAATTAGCAGAACTAACCATTCCTGGAGGAATAGAGAAGATTTTGATTGTAAATCTGATCTACTGCTGCGTATGAATAGAAAGGTTTTGAGAGTCTTAGTAGGCGCCTTGACTGGCCATTGCTCGGTTAGAGCGAGGACCAGCATACGGGAAAACGGCATTCCGGATTTCTTTTGGATGTGTGGGCATGAAGAGGAGCCAGAAACTATAGAGCATATCATCTGTCATTGCCCAAAGCGTTGCAGCCTTTTACGGCTGAGCAGACGTTTACATGAGGGCATTGGTGATATCGTGAAATGCAAACTTGAGGATATCAGGGGCTTTATCATGGGAATTAAATGCATGATTGATGGATGATAATGGCTCTTTGTTTCTCCTTGGACAGTAAGGAGACTAATTAGTCAATAAATTAAAAATGAAGGGTTCGCCATCGTGGTTCACGGAGTGAACCTAGTGTTTCAATTCGTCGTGTGAACATAGTATTACGCTCATCACTATACCAAGCATTAAGGCTTTGCTGACTTATATTTTTCCACAGCCATAACGTACCGCTTAATGTGACAAATTGAAAACTGGTCCCAAGGCGCAAAAATGCGAAAATTTTGCGGAAACCATAGTTTAAGTTATAAGGGATTCCCGTTTTATTCGCTTTTTAAGCGTTCGTCGAAAAGGAAAGATAATTATACTACAGTTTAGTCTAAAACAGTTTTCAACTACCCACAGTTACCTCAACCATTTACCATCCATAATCAATATTTGCCCAAACAAGTTTGAACACCTCAATTCATTATTCTTATTATTTAATTATACTTACCTAAATTATACTTACCTTACCTTATACTTACCTAATGCTATGAATACCTACGAGTATATGAATATGAATTTGAATTAATCGCTAAATCCATAGTATATAATTAAATGGTAATACTTAAATTTAGTACTTATACATCGTTCCAACTGTCAATTTAATATCGGTTCTTCCAAAAGGAAAACCAGACTATATATATACATAAAATATTCATTCGTTTTTCACTCTTGTAACCCTACAGTTGTAATACCTACATTAGAACCCTTAATCTTTTTCGTACTTTCTCAACAATTGTAATTATATCAACTGGATTTAATTAAACCACCAAAAGAAAGAAATTATTCCCGTTTCTTTTCTTCACATTATTATAATCAACACATTTGTGATTATAATAATCGTTATTAATAATCAACCAGATTATTACAATCTTTAAACGTTTTAAAGCAAGGACCCTAAATAATAGTTATGCTCATTTTTCAGGTACCAAAAAATTTACCACTTTTAAGAAATATTGTATAAAAATTGGTTTTAATTATTATGTATAATAAAAATAAAAAATTGTTGAACATAACTATTATATCCAATTAATATCTTATTACATTGGCTAATAACTATTATGATCGATAAATATTTATTTGTCTTACAGATAACTATTACTAAAGATTTTTATTGTTTTTATTTACTATAATAATTATTTTGAATATTTTCTTGATATTAATTTTTTTATTTTTGAAGATTATACATGTGGATATATATATATATGTGTATATATATATATATTTATACATGTATACTAATTAATTATAATACAACAACATTAGGTGCATAACCTGATTTGTATTCATTGATCATATAAATAGGCTTTGCATTTGATTTTTAATTTTAAGTGATTATACCTCTAATAAATTTACAATAACACTAAAGTAACGGGAAAATATTAAGTATTTGAATATGTATGTATAACAAATTTTAAAGTGCATAAGACATCACACTTCGCTAGGAAAGAAGTTATAATTTTTCATTAAGTAATAATGCGTCGTAAAAGATGTTTCTTTATTAGAGAGTTTTACCAGTTCCAACAAAACTTAAATACATCAATTTGTAAAATCTGTACATTGTGCATGCTGTACCTGCAACACAGGTTTCGGTGGAAAGATCTTTTTGCGCATTGCGCTTAATATTGACCGACCAACGATTACCTGTCAGATGAAAAAATGCAAAAAATTATGTTCATCAAACTAAATATTTAATGTATTTTGAAATACTCACTATTGGTGTTCCCTTTTTGTTATAGATTTTAATAATAATTTTAAAGTTAAATAGTGTTATTTCTTTTTAAATAGAGCAGTGAATTAAAAAAATAAGTTTTTTTCTATGTTTTGTTTCTATTTAAACCTCTTAACTACAATAAAACATCATTTATAAAACAATTTGTGTTACTAAACTTTATTTATAAAATGAGTTATAACGATTATGTTATTTCTTATTCATAACTATTAAAAATAATTAGTAATATATTTATCGAATAGTAGTAGTTATGCTTGAGAAATATTTTTATTTGATACCCATAATAGTTATTATCAATTTTTTTAAATAAAAATTGGAAATAGTAATTATTCTTAATATATAAAATAACTATTTATTCGTAATAATTATTAGCAATTTTTATCGAATAAAAGTTATAACTATTAAGTCCTTGTTTTAAAGTCTAATCAGATTGCAGTTAAAAACCGCCTAGTAGCCAACTTTCATATGCTAATGCTTTAAGGTCTAACCAGACTACTGCTCAAAAATGGTACCAAAGTTTGAGGGTCCAATTTTAATCATATTGAAACCTCAATAGAGAGCTTAACTCATTTACGCCCGCCGTACTCATATGAGGACGGTACTTCATATGGCCATAATACTTAGCTCCGAGACTTTATATTCCGTTTAGATACAAATTTTCATTGACAAGAAATGTGACTACTAAGTAAAACACTAACTTTTATGATTATATGTTTAGGTTGATTAAAATTAGAGGTTAAATTTATATCCTTGAACTATGAGTGTGTGATTTTTAAAATTTTTTACGTGCATTTATTTATATACAGTTTTTTTTATCAGGCTGTTACGAAATTGCAAATAAATAACAATATTTGCCGAATGGCGGCATATTTTAGTTTGGTGTCCCTCATTGGGTCCAATGGGCAGAAAGCTAACATATTTTCCCTTAATTTTTGCTATTAATAGTTATCTGCGTCCAGTACACATGTTTGAATTTCTCAGCAAGCATCTTCTAAATATATTGTAACAACTGATATACTTAACAGCAATAATATATACTTACATACTCGTATACTAAATGTATTGTTGCAAGTAGTTTTCAGTCAGTTGAATCGCATTTGATTTGAATGAAAATGTACATTTTAGCTTTTAGTATTCGTTCATGTAGACACATGTTTGCTTTACAGCTGATACTCTATTGGCGCAACCGTTTTAAAACCAACCTCTATTCTGGGAGCAGGATCTAAGGTGGCAGAGAACTTATTGAATAAAGCAATATAATCATACCATATATTTTTTAATAGCCATGCAGTACTGCGAGATTTATGCGAATCTGGTCATTGGTAGCGTGAGGGAAAATATAATGAAAAAATGCGCACTGGTTCCTGTAAAGGACGTGAAAAAAAGGCCTTGCAGAATTTGGCTATCGTTTTGATACAGCTAATCAAATTTTGATCGTGCGGTTCGTTGATAATAGCGTATGTACCGTGGTTACCAACTACGATTTTGTTTATCCTAGGTCAAGTGAAAAGATGGACCTATATAGCAAAAAAAAAAAAGAAAGTAGATGTGAACAACCATTTTCTTCTTCCAGAACTACAACACAGGCATGAGAAAAGTATATCAAGCTGATCAGTCAATTGCAGTATCTATGTATTTAGGAATACGAAGCAAAAAATTAAGGTGGGTTATATTTACCTACATGCTAGATTTATCTGTGGCTAATGCTTGGCGGCTTCATCTGTTGACTGTCGGTGAAGATATGGACCAGCTGCAGTTTCTGAGAAATTATTTAAAGTATTTAGACGTGAAAATTATGATGGAATGTGGCGAAAGCCTTCATCAGGGTAATCAGGCTTGAACTTAGCTGGCAAGTCAACTGTTAAGCCGTATCATAAATATTTGAGTTGTTGCTTCTTTGAGTTGTGAGTAAAAAGTGTTTTTTATTAGATTACATTTCTCTACTCGTTATTGTTATACATGGTTGCTTATAATTGGTAAGTAATGCCAGTGCTGCTCAGTGTCATCAGAGCTGGCACTACACCTCCCCTTTTTTTTTAAAAAAAGATAAATTATAATATATAATATATGTATAGTAAGATAGTTATATAATATAATAATAAGTTGGCATGAGGGGTATTGGTACAGCCATTGTACCTCCCTCTTTTTTTGAAAAAAAAATACTTTTCTTTACATATTTAATTATTTGTTTACAATTAGTTATTTTTTTTTATATTTAATATATTTATGTATATATTTTAATGTAGTGTATATATATGTTATCTTAAAATATTTTTGATATTTAATATCTTTCTAATGTTTTGATTTGAATAAAATGTTCCTTAGTTTAATATAAATTCTCTTGGTTTTTTTCATAAGTTTCGGTTTATATATTTATGTTTGTTTTAAATAAAAGATTTATAAATTTATTAGAAATTCTGTTCTGGTTTGTTTTTGTTTATATTTCATTTATATTTTTTTTTAGAAAAGATGATGGAATGATCAAGTTGATCAATCTTAACCATTGCATGACCTTTATGTTAATTTAAAAAAAATTTATATTATATAATAATATTATCTATTATTGTTTTGTTTTGTTTTTTTTTTTTTATATAATAAGGAGTATTTTATTTCATTTTGATTAAAAATATTTTGTTCAGTTTTTAAATAAAAATTTGTTTTTACATACTGAGTGTTTATCTTTTTTTTTTTTTTTTTTTTTTTTTTTTTTTTTGTAACAAAAATTAAAAAAAAATTTTTTTTGTTGTTTTGCTTATGATTTTTAAAATTTTCTAACTCTGTTTTTATGAACAGTTTTCAATTTTTTTGTTTTTTCATTGTAGATTGTTACATTTACTCCATCTATATTGTGGATAATAAATGGACCATCATATATATTTTTGTGTTTGTCATATGGTTCTTTCTTTAATAATACTGAATCATTAATATGTAATTCAATAGGTTTAGCGACTTTATCATAAAAAGTTTTGTTTCTTTTTTTGTAGTTTTCAATTAATTTCTTAGCTATTTTGTTAGTTTCTTGCAGTCTATATTTAATTTCTTTACTGTAGTTTTCTATATTATATATTGGATCTGAGTTTGAATATAAAGCATTTGGCATTTCTGATTTTTTTCCAAAAACTAACTCGTATGGTGTGAATTTATTTTCAAAGACTGTGCTGGGAGTAGTGTTATGGTGGAATGTGAAATACTTTAAATAAGTATCCCAATCAGATATATTCTCACTTATATATGCTCGGATGTACTCGTTGAAATTACGATGATTTCTTTCTACTGTACCTACTGTCTGGTGATGATAACTTGTTGAAAATTTTATTTCAATTTTTAGAAATTTGCATAATTCAGAAAATGTCTCATTTTTAAATTCTGTTCCTAAGTCGGATTTAATTTCTTTCATCTTGCCATACACTAAAATGAAACTTTCGAAAATTGCTCTTGCAACAGTTTGTGCTGATTTGTCTGGTATAGGAACTGTAACTAGATATTTCGATAAATCGCAGATTATCGTTAAAGCATATTTATTACCAAACGTAGATGTAGGTAAAGGACCTATTGTGTCAATGACAACAATGTCAAAAGCCTTTGCAGGAGTTGGAGTTAAAATAAGTTTCTCTCTATTTGAAGATTTTACTTTGTTCAGACAGCATTTTTGGCAGTTTTTTACAAATTTTGCAATGTCTCTGGTCATGTTCTTCCAGTAATATTTAGTTTTTATCTTGGCATACAATTTTTTCTGACCACAGTGTCCACCTATAATTGGATCATTGTGATATATCTGCATTAAATTTTGTTTTTCGCTGTCTTGAGTTATTGTTTCGATAGGTTCTGTAAGAATAATTTCCAAATTTTTCAATGTTTTAATACCATGGTCTTTTAATTTTGAGATTGAACAAATTGTAAAAAATATGTCGTTTTTAGGCCATTCTGCGCTGTGAATATTGAGATTGTTGGTTTCAATGTCTAACCGCGAAAGCATATAGTCTAAGCTAATAGTTTCGTTAACGAGCTCGAATTCTACAGACAACAGTAATTTGAATTTTTTGTAAATTTTTATGCATAGTATTTTTTCCTTGTTAAAATTAAGTATTTCCGATCTTATTCTTGCAGAATTTCTATTGAAGTTGTATGAAAACTTGTCGTAAATTTTTAATTGTAGTTTGTCCATATTTGCGAAAGATTGGTTTAATTCGACATTTTTGTTTTCAATTTGTCGTGTCATGGCACGAGTTTTTATCGAAAGTATATTGCTGTTAATAATTTTTAAATCCTGAATTGAAACTCTAGACAGTGCGTCTGCTCCTACATTATTTTTGCCTTTAATATACTCCACAGTGAAATTGTATTCTGCGAGTTCCAATCTTATTTTGGTTAATTTTGAAGAGGGGTCCTTAATGTTGAATAAATAAACTAGGGGTCTATGATCTGAACGGACTATAAATTTAGTTCCATAAATATATGGACGAAACTGTGTTATTGCGAAATGAATTGCAAGGAGTTCCAGTTCGATAATTGGTTTTTTCTGTTCAGCTTGATTGAATGACTTTGAAGCAAAGTATATAGGTAAGTCATTGCCGTTAAAATCTTGGCTTAGTATTGCTCCACAGCCGAGTTTCGACGCATCTACCGTAATTAAAAATTGTTTTCTAAAATCAGGGTATTGTAGAATTTTTGGTGACATTAAAGCAGATTTAAGTTTGTTAAATGCATTATTGCATTTCTCATTCCAATCGAAGTGAATATTTTTCCTAGTCATTTGGTTTAAAGGTGCTGCTAAAATAGCAAAATTGGGTACGAATCTTCTATAATAATTGGCGAATGCCACGAAACGTCTAACTGAGTCTTTGTCAGAAGGTGTTGTATAGTCTTTAATCGCACGTATTTTTGACTCGTCCGGTAACAAACCATGTGCTGTGCATTTATGACCGAGAAAGGTCACTTCGGGTCGAAAAAATTCACATTTGTACGGGTTCACTTTCAAATTGTGTTCACGTAAAGTTTGAAAAACGTCTTTCAAGTTATTAAGATGGTGTTGTTTACTGCAACCTACTATTATTATATCGTCGATATAAAGGAATGCTTTACTGGGTGCGAGACCAGAAAATGCAATTGACATCATTCTTGAAAATGAATTTGGTGCTACATTAAGCCCGAAAGGTAGGACTTTCCATCTAAATGAACCTTTGTCAGTGCTGAAAGCAGTAATGTCTCTTGAGTCAGGATGTAAAGGGATCTGATGAAATCCAGAAAATAAATCAATAATTGAAAAATATTTTGCACGACCTAAATTGTCCAGAATATCGTCGATACGCGGTAGGGGAAATTTGTCAGCAATCAGTTTTTTGTTTACAGCGCGATAATCGACGCACATCCTATAAGATTTTTGAAAATCTGAACTCTTTTTAGGTACCAATATTAAAGGGCTGTTGAAATTCGAACT
Source organism: Lypha dubia (assembly GCA_947311025.1). NCBI lineage: Eukaryota > Metazoa > Arthropoda > Insecta > Diptera > Tachinidae > Lypha > Lypha dubia. Next base: position 31,168,628 of record OX371262.1, on the reverse strand, counting down.
GCTTGGTTCAATTAAGTCATTTTCTAATAATTTTTGAACTTGCTTGCCTATTTCCTCTTTCTGAGTATGTGGAAGTCTGTAGTTCTTAATGTACACGGGTGACTGATCAAGTAATCTGAATTTCTGTTCATAAAAGTTGTTTACTGTCATCTTGTCATCTTTTAATGAAAAAATATCAGCAAATTGTTCACATAATGGTAATAAATTATTTCTGACTTCAGTCGGCATTTGTTTTTCAAGAATTTCCTTCAGTTGTATTGTACGAGTGCTACTATTTTGAACTTTGTTTATCGAATATGCATAAAAATTATTCAATTTTTCAGCTTTAATTTTATCATTTTCAATGCATTTATAATCATTTGTAGTATTAAGGATGCGTAAAATAGGATTATTTGAATTTATAATTCCTTTTGCAACAAACACTCCATTAGTGATCTCTTGAGAATCAATGAACATTGGTTCTTTAACATTACGTAAATTAAAAATTCGAAGTACTTCACATCGGGGCGGAATTATGCAAGTAAAATTCCTTGTACCTTGGCTTATTGGCATTATCAAAATTCGATCTTTTGTTAGAATGGATATAGTCATGTCTTCATAATTAATCTTGCACTTATTGTCTTTTAAAAAATCTTTACCTAAAATACCATTAGCCGGGATATTGAAATCTTCCCTTACTACATGGAAAATTTGGTTTATCAAACAATTTGAAATAATTAGTCTGGTACATATTGTGCCAAGTGTAGTAATAGAGTTTGTTGTAATACCTGTTATACTTATTATGTCATTTTTATTTAAAACAATATCCGGATTAATTGATGAAATTTTTATAATTGAAATATCTGCTTGAGTATCTACTAGAAAAGAACATGTTTTGTTTGTATCGACACAGTTTAAGTTAATAAAATCAGCATAGTTAAGATTTAAACTGTAAACTGATTTATGAATGTTTGGTTGGTTTAGTGCTGAAAAACGTTTTCCTCCCTCAACTGTTCCTGTTGAGGGGGTTCCGCGTTTAAAGTTCGCACGGAAACCCTAGGAGCATTTGTGTTTTGTGAAGAATGATTGCTGTATCTAGTACGATTATTGTTGTGAAACCTATTGTTATTATGGAAATTACGATTATTTCCTCTAAAATAATTGTTATTATGAAAACTACCACGATTATAAGACCGGTGCGAATTATAACGAGATTGATTGAAGTGAGTTGTAGGCTGAAAATTATTTCTATTTCTGTTATGAGCTTGCATTGCCAAAACTTGCTTTTCCTTTGTTTCAGTTGTTTGTTCAACAACTAGTTTAGCTATCACGTCTTTGGGGTCGTGGAAAACTGATGAAGCGATTATTGATTTCACCAAATCAGATTTTGCATTTAACCTACAGGCTGTTATTGTTTGGTCTATTGCCATTTCATGGGCTTTGGGTTTCGTTATGCCTTCAATAACTAACGAACGCTTTAGTGCATCTGCAAGTTCTTCGGCATTTTTTGCAAATTCCGTATAATTTCCATTTCTAACGCTAAGTGCAGCGATTCTGCCAGCTACAACTTTAGAGCTGTCGGGTTTTATTTTATTTTTCAAGGCTAATTTAATTTCATCTATTGAATTAATATTTTCGGGTAAAGCTTCACGAGCCTTTGCTTCAAGCTTAGATTTAACGAAAGTAATAAAAGTTGTTTCTAAATTTTCCTCGGTAAGTTCCTTCAATAACTCGATTTTATCTAAAAAGGAATCTAGTTTTAATGGATTTCCGTCATAGTTTTCCCTAACGATTGATGCACACATACTAATGTATGACTTTTTCTGTTCAATAGTTGCCATCTTGTTATCACCTTTTGTGTCTGTGTCACTTTCAAAATCTGTATTCTCTATATCACTTTCAGTCGTAACGCTAGCATCAACCAGCTCAAATGAGTTTATATTTTTTGGTATTTTAACTTTACAATTTAATTTTTTAAAACAATCCTTTAAAATAAGTTGGCAATGTTTAAGTTTTAAAATAATTGGTTTTTTATCCACATTTGATAAATGAATTGTGGTTTTTCTGGTGTATACCAACACTGCATTATAATTTGTGATTAAAAGATTTATATATTCTGTAATTTTCTTCAAGTTTGTTGAAACAGGCCTATTTTGTAATATTCTTTTCTTAATTTTGTAAAAATTGAAAATTAAATTATTAAATTCTGTTATATCGAAGGTTGACATTAGCTAAATATGTAATTCGTTTTGTTTTAATCATTGATTAAAATCATTACAATTGTCCATGTTAAATTCTTTTTGTATATTTGTTTTAATTGCTGTATTTAGTTTTGAAAAATTTTTTTTTTTTTTAGAAAAAAAAACTTTTCTATCTATTCAATAATACTTGATGATGTTGTACTGTTTTTATTTTTTTTTCGCCACTGTATTAGTGTCATCAGAAAGAATTATTGACAATTGGTATAATGTTTACTTTTATTATGATATTAAAAGTATAATTAGAATATAAGTTTGCCTTATAAATTTATGAAAATAGCTAATTAGATGTTATTATAATACTACAAAGTGTATTAGTATATAATAATAAAATATGTGTTAGTACCATTATATATTTACTGCTTGACAAGGTTTGTTTCCTCTGCATGTGAATTATAATTATTGTGAATGATAATTATTGTGATTGCTTCAATTTATGCTGTCATATTGTGATGTTATGCTTTCATCTCTGTTTAGTTTCATCTACTTGGTATACATATACTTTGCTTTATTCGTTCCTTCACTCACAGGTTAAATACTTTTGATGTTTTTCTTCTCGTTGCAACTTATTCGTTGGTAGTTATTTTCCCTCATCTTTATTTTTGTTGTACATACAGTGCTGGGCAATTAAGTTCGGCAATTAATTTTATTTTATTATATTTTGTGTTAAAAAAATTTTTCATTTGTTCGTTTGTTTTTGTTGTTGTCATTTATAATTTTGTGATTCAGTTGCCATTTTATATTGTTGTGTTTTTTTTTTTCTTTATTTGCTTTATTTGAAACTATTTGATGTTGATTTTTTCTATTTTCCATTTTTTCGATTCATCTATATTCGTTGTGTGTTTGTATGTCTAAGCTGTATGTATGTATGTATTCTAATGATGATGTTGTTATTATTGAACATTCATCGTCGGCTTTTCGTTTTGTAGCATTCGTTATGATTGTTGGCGATGATGGTTGGTCTAAATTATTGGTTTTTCCAATAATTTCTTTTTGATTTTCAGTATTTTCAATTTTTATTGTTAATTCTTTATTAATAAAATATGTTGTTTTGGTAGTAATAAATTGTATTTGATTATTCGTTGTTGTTTTCAGTCTTCGATGTATATATTGTAAAATTATTTTTTTTTGTAGTTTTGTAGTTTTCATTGTGTTTCATTTTTCATTTCGTTTTATTTTCAGTTTGTTCTTTTTTTTTCTATTTTTTCGGTAGCCATCTTTTTATTGAATACCGTTTTTTACTTTTTTTTTTCGAATAACAGTTTTTTTTTTGTATGTAGGTATACTGATTTATATTTTTTTAAGACTGTACTTTTTTTTCTTGGTTTTTTGCTTGTCAGATTAACCTTGACGGGGACTGGCGGTCAATTAAGGAAACCGATAAGTAATAGCGGTAAATATATTCTTTATAAAAAGAAATAACGTACTATGTACATAATAATTGCAAACTACAGCAATAAGTTAGTGCCACAGTAAAGTAGTTATTCGAAAATAATATATGATTTAAATTAGATATGTACATATGTATAACATTTCCAGATGTTCGCCGCTTTTTCCACTATTTTTCACTTATTTATTCAACTTCGTTTTTTGTTGCAACCACTAGACAATTTTTTTTTTTTGTGAAAACAAGAATCCGAGCCCCACTATATTAAGGCAACGATATGTAGTATATGTATATGTATGTAGTACTACTACTTAGTTTTATTATAATATCTATGTATATGTATGTATGTAAATCAAGGGCTTACATATACAAATGCTAATTTCCGTTTATACACAAGTATTTATTTCATAATTAGTTTTCATAAATATGTATTTCATTTTTAGTTTTAATTATTTAGCCACTTGAATAGTTTGTATGCATATACGAGTCCAATATTAGGATTTCTAAAAAAGCTTGTTGGTTTAATTTCTTATTCTTGTATGTATTCAGCACGTTCGGACTTCACGGTCGCCATGTTAAGCCGTATCATAAATATTTGAGTTGTTGCTTCTTTGAGTTGTGAGTAAAAAGTGTTTTTTATTAGATTACATTTCTCTACTCGTTATTGTTATACATGGTTGCTTATAATTGGTAAGTAATGCCAGTGCTGCTCAGTGTCATCAGAGCTGGCACTACACAACTACGATGTCCCGTATGCCACAATAACAAATCGATCTTATGCTTATCTCAGAAATTCATTGAAGGTATTGGAGCTATTTAGGAAATAGTTAATATAATTTCTACATCACTAAGGTCCCTTGTGGTAGTACTTATAGTGGCTCATGAACTCTAACAAACACCACCTCTTAAATGATCTTTGTGAAGAATATCTTCAAGCAACGAAAATCCCAGGCTTTCAATTCACTAGAGTCAACAAACGGCATTTTTTACATAAATCACTGGGCTCACGTTTTCTAGCAGCTAGTGACAACAATGCTAAACACACGTTCTGGGGCTCACGTTTAAATACTCCTAAGGGTTGAATTTTGTTTCACATAGTTTCTGAAATGGGTTTGAATGTAGTTTCAAGTGGCCAGACAACACATTGGCCAACATATTGCTATCGACGTTGGACTAGAGAAACGTGTGTCGTAACATCAAATTTTTCTTAGTTATTAATAATATTTAATATGCCAATGATGATAACATTTTTTACGTTTTTTTTTTTTTTTGAAGAGCAACAGGTTGGTACAGTGAGGGTTAAGTTACATATCTTTTTGTGTTTACTTGTAAATCGAAAGAGAGCGTGTGTATCGATTTACAATATTCGATTGAAAAAATTCAGCAGTGGTTATGTATTTCCCCTTGAATTATAAGTGCTAAAACTGGTGATGGGGGTGTTCCCTATTCGCACTAATGATATGCCCTTTGTCTCATCTCGCATGTATGTCTCATGTATAACCCCGATTATGATGAAGTATTCTCAGAGATTTAAGGTAAACTCAATCAGAAAAAAAAAATTATATACACAAGAGAAAAAACTACACATAGGTATAAATAAGAAAAAGAAAGACATATGTACTTATGAGTTTTAAAAGTTATTAGACTAAGAGTATAAACACAATGTTTGTGGTGCGGTGCGATTTCACATTGCGGGAGAGAAAAGTAAACATAATACAACGGAAGACGGCGACGGCAATAAATTTACATTTTTATTAATTGATATGTGCATACATTCAAACTAGAGATGTGCAAGTGTCGTGAAGTTTTCGTGTGACGCGTCACGCGTGATTCGTGTTTACAAATTGATAAAATCACGCGTGCGTGCGTGATCGTGATTCAAAAATATAATGCGTGATCATGCGTGATTTTTTATTACAATTTTCACGCACTCAGAACTGTTCTCTATGTTAAAATTTCCGTTATAAATGCAGGCATTCATCTACATACATACATATCCATGTACTTACTTACATACATATAAAGATATGAAAATCCATTTTGTTTTCTGTATGTTTAAACAGATAATGAAAATATGTAATGTGATATTTTATCTCATTGGTGTTATAAAATGTATGTATGGACATTCCAATAAAACGCTATCTTGAACCGTAGTATGTACCCTGCAGGAAATGTCAATAGTAAAATTATACTTATTTTCTATTGACAATGTCAACAGTTCTATTTTCAAATTATACCCCAAGTAATGCTATCTACTATTGACATTTAACACAGGCGTGTCCTACGAAATCTACCAGTAGACTGCGTCAACACTGACTAGGTAGTTCTTGTGGGACCATATGGAGCAAATGTACATAGTAAGATTGTACTGAAATGTCCGTAGTAAAACTGTACTGATTCACTGTAGACGCTGTCACCATCTGCAGGAAATGGCAATATTAAAATTATACCGATTTTGAGCTCATCAAAACCGTCAAACATTTTCTCTACTCATCAAAAACAAAAGAAAAAAAAAAGAAAAATTTGTTGACAGTGTCACCAAAAAGACACCATCATGTTTCCTTCACGGTAGTATATACATACATACATACACCTTTAACCTAAACCTAACAACACTAGTACTCCTTTTGAATTCCTTTACATATACTTAAGTAATAAATTTAAATAACCTGCCTTGGTAGACAGTGAAAGATTTTTTATATTAAGTTTATCATTTGTATTGCTAATTTTGCGAGCTTTTCATTAATTTTTTTTATTTAATTGAGATCTTGAAGTAAATAAAGAAATTAATTACAAAATAAAATTTTTTAGTATATGCTAAATCTTTTATTGCAAAATTTGTATTTCACCATGAGCGTGCGTGCAAAATTATTCCCGTCGTGCGTAAAGTATGTGATTAAACATATTGCGTTCGTGAGCGTGCGTGAAAAATATTTATGTTTCGTGATCGTGAGCATAATATTACTCACGCGCACAACTATAATTCAAACATATTTCAAAAACATGTTTTTTGTTTACTTTATTCAAAAACTATGGCAACATCAGAGAGAGAAAGAGTATCAAAATCGTATGAAAAACCGCACCGCAATAAAATATCGTTACATTGTGTTCAGGCTCTAACTATGAGTAAAATAAAGAGAATATAATTATAACTAGAGAAAAAAAAAAGGAAATATATATGTATATACATATATATCTTCTGAGGTTTAGTGTTTCATCAAAAAGAAAAATGCAGTCGTTTCGATTTTGTCCTCGGCCTCAAGAAGTTAAATATAAATACGAACAACCTAGTACAACACAAAAAGTTCTTTACAAAAACAAAAGAAAAAAAAAAATTTTTGCTTTATTAATAATATATTTTAAGAGGCAATTAAATACTGTACCATTCCTGAACCAAAACGTAAGTTTAGGAAAACGGCAGTTTCTAAATGCGAAAATATCACGAAAAATTTAAACCATTTTTCCCAGAACAAGAGCCAGCAAAGGAATACATCCAGAACACGTGTTCTTATTAGCAGTTTCCTTGAAATCAGAAAAAAAGGTGAGAAAAGATTATCATCAAATTTTCGGAGTTTGCCTCGTTATTATTGGCCAACGCTCCCCAATACCTACTACGCGCGAGTTACATACCCTGGTATGAACCCAAACCAATAATTCACAAATTAATTCAAGTTCAATGCAGTTACTTTTCACTTATTGCAAACCTACGTTTAATAAGTTCAATGTATTTTTCGCTGTTTATAATATTATAACTTTTGCAAACTTACTTGGTAAATAGGTCAATAAATCTGTTACCAAGTAAGCAGAAACAAAAATGAACAGCAACAAAACATATTCATCAATTTCGAAATCAATTTAAGTGCAAGGTAATAGGAAGTAAAACTAGACATAAGCAATAAATTAAGTAGAGCTTAAGTTTCATATTCATCAATTTCGAAATCAATTTAAGTGCAAGGTAATAGGAATTAAAGCTAGCCATAAGCAATAAATTAAGTAGAACTTAAGTTTCATTTGGTAAAAAATTTAAAATAAAAATCAGTTTGTGTAGAAATATCAAAATAGCAAGTTGTTATTTTTACAACCTCCGTTATAGTGAACGTAAATGTCGCAGTCGGTAGCCCGGTTATCCGTGTTATGTACATAGAATGTTATATACCAGCTTCAAGACATCACGGGGGGATTTTAATCCTTAGAAACGGGAAGATATATCAATTCAGCCCATCTTATTGGAAAAAACATCAACCCAGCTCACCTCATGGAATTCAGCAAATTCCAGAAAATGACGATTACTTTTGTAATATTAACCTTAATGTAAGTTCCTTAAAAATATTTTTTTGTGAAACACCTGAAAGAAGCACTAGATTTTGATTGTACCTCCAAATGGTACTAAAGTTAATAATTAGTGAAAATCATAATTAAATAAATTGTCTTTGCCAAGGCATATGGTAACCACAATTCTCCTAACAATAAAATAAATAATAAATTAATAAATAATGGAAAAAATTAGGATTCGAAATATGTTCAACAGATAAATAAATTAAGAAAACATAACTAAATAAGTTATCCTTACCAAGGCATATGATGACTATAACTCAATTAACAAAAAAATTGATAACAAAAAAAAAAGGGAAAAACCCAATAAATAAAAGAAATAACTAAATAAGCTATTTTCGCCAGGGCATATGTGAGACTATAGCTCTAATAATTAACAAAAATTTATAATTAAAATTTAATATCCTTTGAAAGAAATAGATCAAGAAATTACATATACCTTTCAATCAGAGCATAGCGTGATTGTAAAGAAGAGTAAATATATCAAGAAAACATAATTAAAACAAAACCAAAATATATTGTGAATCTTTCAACCAGAGCATAGCGTGGTTGTGATCGAAATAAAAATAAATATATAAAATAAAAATATATACGAAGAAAGGGAAACAGATTTAAACAGCTTCTTTGAAGGTGTAGAATATACATTTAGAAGTATAATTATTACTACTACTATTTATAGCCTTATTAATATATTAAAAGTATAAAATTTCACATATTCAAATAAAGAAACACACATTTAAAACATTAGAAACAAAAATTTCAAACTACTTATGCAACCAACAAGAAAATACTTAGGACCATTAACGAGACTTAGGAAAAACACATTACCAAACATAACAGAAGAAACAGACGAAATGGCACAGGAAAATCAAACAAGCAAGACTAACACAGATCTATATAACTCTCTCAGAATACCAGACGCCCATTTTAACGGGAACCCTAGGCTTCTATACGAATTTATTAATAATGTAGAAGAAATATTACTCTACATTCAGAGTGCGGATAGCACACCGAACAAGAAAACGCTTTTGAGGGCAATTAGAAATAAAATTGAGGGGGAAGCAAACGAAATCCGCAATATGTACGGTACGCCCTTAAACTGGGACATAATTAAAGGCAATCTAGTCCTACACTGTTCGGACAAAAGATCAGAAACTTCCCTGATAAAAGATCTACATAACGTTAGACAAACAAACAAAACAATACAGCAACTTTATAGCGAAATAATGGAAATACAATCAGCCTTTTGCAATAATATTCTCATTCACGAGAAAGACGAAAATGCAATCTCATCAAAAAAACTTTTTGCTGATATGTGTCTCAACACTTTTCTATCCGGACTGAGAGAACCCCTTGGGTCACCCATCCGAGCAATGCAGCCGAAATCTCTTGTCCTTCTGTTTTAAAGAGCAAAATATTTACTACAGACAATCTACATTCTATACACAACCATACAAAAATGATTACACTAGAAACCCACAACAATATAACCAAAGTGTTATTCTACAATATAGGCCAAACAGTCAAAATACGAACTGCCCATTGGAAAGAAGATTTGAAGTATCCGAAACTAGATTTCTAAAAATTACCAAACAAGTCCACCAATCACGCGTGAAAACCATAATTCAGGGTACAGTAACTATTCCAGAAACACCTTTATTAAACAAAGCTCAAGTTCACAAACCAGAATTTCAAGACAAAATGAAGTGCACAACATCGAGCAACCAACTACTTCACACTACCAAACATTAAACCAATTTACACCAGATCAGGATGAAACTACTAATATAGATGACACGCAAAATTTTCACTTTTCATCAATCCATCAGCAGGATACATAGACATAAACACACATGGGTCTAAACTAGCCTAAATAAAAATTATGTCTCCGATGGGCAAAGATCTTAAATTCCTGACAGACACGGGACCCTAAACATCCTTTATAGCACCCGAGCTTGTATACCAAAAAATTTCTGAAAACTGCATGCCAACAGTCATTAAAAAAATTCTAAATGAACATACAATTACAAAAGAAGTAACTCTACCCATATTTCAGGAATTCAAGCAACCTGGACAGTTTACATTTCTTTTATTTAAATTTCATACATATTTCCACGGTTTACTTGGGTTAGATTTCTTAACGAAAATGGCAGCAAATATAGATCTCACTAATAACAAATTAAATGCAGAGCAAACATCCTTACAACTTCAATTCAAACCAAATAATATTTCCGAGAAACATGAATCAACAAGGACTACAATAGCTCTACCCGTGGACACTGAAAATAGAGATATTTATATGGAACAAACCCAAATAGGTCCAAATCTCCTTATCTCGGAAGGAATATATACAGCCAATAATTGGTTTAGCATACTTGATATTACAAATACTTCCCTAGAACCTGATATAGAACAACCCTTGAAAACAAAAAATATTACTCAACTTTGTATCACGAAGTATGCAATTTTGAAGCAAAAAGAATAGGAAAAGAGGCAAAACCTCTCAAGATTGGAACACCTCGACGAAGAAGAAAACATAGTTCTTATCAATCTATGCAAAAAATTCAAACACATTTTTTACAAAGAAAGCGAATCCTTGACATTCACAAACGTAGTCAAACATAAAATACCCGAAACGGACGATATACCAATTAAAACAAAGACGTACCGGTACCCATACATACATAAGGAAGAGGTTAAAAGACAGATAGATAACATGCTCGAACAGGGAATCATTCGACAAAGTTATTCACCCTGGAGCTCTCCTGTTTGGATTGTACCTAAGAGGATGGACACAAGTGGGAAGAAAAAATGGAGGCTTGTAATCGACTACCGCAAACTCAAGGAAAAGACAATCTCAGACAGATACCCTCTCCCAAATATCACAGAAATACTAGACAAACTTGGCCGATGCATGTATTTCACAACTCTAGATTTGACCAGTGGCTTTCATCAGCTGGAAATGCACCCTAGGGACATACCTAAAACAGCTTTCACCGTGTAAGGAGGCCACTACGAATACATAAGAATGCCTTTCGGGCTGAAAAACGCCCCCTCCAGGTTTCAAAGTGTCATGGACAGCATCTTAAAAGACTTAGTAGGGAAAATATTGTAATATCATTAAAACAATTTAGTTATTCTTAGTGTTTGGGTAGTATTTTTATTGTACTTGGAAGTATTTAAATTGCCGGCGCTAATAAAACGCCACTGGCAAATAAAAGTAAAAGGCAGATGAATGCCAGTATGAATTAATAATGCCGATTGAAGGCAAAGTATTAATTGATTTCTTAAACTAATTGACATTGGCTTATATACTAATTATGAGAATAATTCTTAGGGGGTACCTTAACATAAGAGTAAAAGAATAGAAATATATATTATTGTTGGGTAAGCATATTTAGCTTCCAACTATTTATGTATGGCATGTGTTCAACAGTTTTAAAGTTAAACGAGTGCATACTTAAAAGCAACAGATACTTTGGGTTGCTTATATTTACAATTAAACAAATGCAGTAAATAAATGTTATTCATTTAAGTGCATTGTGCAGCTGCACTTGATTAAACGTACAAGTGTCAAATCACAGTCACACAAAATATCTTGCCTGCAGTTTGTCAATGCTTGCATGTTGCGGTACTATTGAATCGCAATGCATACTACACACTTTTGGCCACATGCTACACCTCCACCCTTTACAACAATGTTCATATAACGTTAGTTTTATGGACATTCTTTTACAATTAGTTTTTAATTAGTCTAAGTATAAGTGTAATATAACATTTATTTTGTTTTTAAAGAAAAAAAATTATAATATTTAGATGTACTTATTTTCTAATTTTATAGTAGTCGTATGGCCATACAATAATATTAAATGTTAGTTATTATTATATATCTTAAGTCTATTTTTATGAACTACTTGTTGTTTATTAGTTTTCTTATCAACTATGGTAACATTATTTCTTAAATCTATTTTCTTAATTTTATACGGACCTTTATATTGATTTTCCAATTTATGCCCTGAATTATTCCTAAGTAGAACTAAATCTCCTATTTTAAAATTATGTTCTAAAATATTCCTATCATAATTTAATTTTTGTTTTATTTTATTTTTATCTAAAAGTATTTGCGCGCGCTTATGTGCTACTTCTAACCTAAATTTTGCCTCTTTGGCATAGTTATTCACATTGTATAGTGGTGTCACACTATCTACTTTAGCAAATTGTCTAAAATTGTTTGGTAATCTTGAAAATACTAACTCATAAGGACAGTAGTTATGTGCCGTTGATGGCGTCGTATTAAAGCAGTAAGTGAAATATTTTAACCATTCGTCCCAGTCCGTTTTGTCCACAGATATATAAGAACGAACATATTCGTTAAAAGTTCTATGACTTCTTTCTATTGTTCCTAGTGTTTGATGGTGATGTGCAGTGGAAGTTATATTTTCAATTTTTAGTAGTGTGCATAGTTCCGTCAGTATAGAATTTTTGTACTCTGTTCCCATGTCCGAGATGAACGTCTTCATTGGTCCATAGGTCAATACAAAATTTTCAAATATCGCTTTAGCGATTGTTTTTGCAGATTTATCTGGTGTTGGTATTGTCACCAAATATTTAGTAATATCACATATTAAAGTGATTGCATATTCATTTCCATTAATCGATTTCGGAAATGGCCCTATTGTATCTACATACACCGTGTCGAATGCTTTTTCTGGTTTTTCTGTTATAGTCATAGGACTTTTATTATGGTTTACTGTTTTTGATTTTTGGCATTTTTGACATGATTTAACATATTTCGTTATGTCTTTTATCATATTTTTCCAATAGTAATACCTCTTTATTTTTTCTATTGTTCTATATATTCCACAATGTCCTCCCTCTATCGGATCATCATGGTATTTCAGCATTATATCAAGAATTGCCTTAGCATTCTTATCATTTATATTGGTCACCTCAATAAGTAGTAGCGCTACTTTTATGCCCTTTTATTTATAAATTATTTAATTGAGATAAATTCTAAAATTTTCTCGTTTGGTGCCTATTTGTTCACCGGCCACTTTCTCAAGCCTTGGGAAAAATTGTCCTAAGTCAATATTCCCATTAATGAACATTATATATAATTTACCGGCCACTTTTTCAAGCCTAGGGAAAACTTGTCCTAAGTCAAGATTCCCTTTAGTAAATAGTTTTCTTCTGACGTCATATTGGGCTTTTTATCATTATTTTAAATTTGATGCTGAATATTTTCGATATTACTTTGTTGTTTATATGCCATAGATTTTGTTGCAATTTTTAATATTGTATTAGTTTTTGTATTTATATCTTTTACCGCCATAAAATGGGGTTGTCTGTTTATTTATGTTGACATTTTATTTCTAATATTATTATTTGATGAACTACAGATTTTAGCATCAGGCTATTAATGCCTTGGCTGTATATTTGTGCCTTATATCTTAATTTTGGCATGTTTAAAATTTTTTTTTTTTTTTTATGATTAAACTAAGAAGTAAATATATTCGGGTTTCAAATAAACCGGAGCTATTACCTTCTACAACTACTTTGTTTTTAGCATTTGGTTTTTCAACTTTCGACTGTTCATTCTTCATTTTAATTTTATAATAATAATGTTATTATATTATTTGTCTTAAAATTATTAAGAAGTAAAATGTAATTATTAATTTACTTTCATTATTTTATTCTAATTATTAAAATTTAATTTTACAATTTCATTTTCTTTAATTAAGTTCAATTTTAATTTTATCAATTTTAAAGTAAAAAAATTTTTTTTTTTTAAATTTAAAAATTAAAAATATTCTTTAAGTGTAACATGTTAATTATATTTTTATTTTAAGTGCCGTTGTTGGCGTTTTTGTAAATAAAAATGTTTTTTTTTTTTTTTTTTTTTTAGATTTTAGCTACGAGCTATTTAGTAATCAAAAAAATGTTTGCCACGAGCGGTTAACGCTTACTGGCCCTAGTGTGCGACTTTAGCGCACCACTTTTAATATAAAGGTGTTATGATCTTAAAATACATATTTAAAAAAATATTGTTGTAGTTGAGTTTTCTTTGTGTTGCTGTCTTCCTTCTTTTATTAATGCCTTTTGGCCAGGCGGACCTTTATTTTCTTCAGAGTTGGTGTCTTCCTTCATTTATAAATGCCTTTTGGCCAGGCGGACCTTTATTTTCTTCAGAGTTGGGGTGCCTTTTGGCCAGGCGGACCCTCTCCTTATTCTGCTCATTCCAAGGTGCTTAGTATTTTACAGCACTCTTGGAACTGGCAGGATCGCCATGTAATATGATTAAAACAATTTAGTTATTCTTAGTGTTTGGGTAGTATTTTTATTGTACTTGGAAGTATTTAAATTGCCGGCGCTAATAAAACGCCACTGGCAAATAAAAGTAAAAGGCAGATGAATGCCAGTATGAATTAATAATGCCGATTGAAGGCAAAGTATTAATTGATTTCTTAAACTAATTGACATTGGCTTATATACTAATTATGAGAATAATTCTTAGGGTGCGTACAGAGTGGACGCTTGTTGCCGAGCCGAGCCGACTGACGCTTACTGCGAGAAAACTGGTACTAAATAAATTAGTACAAATAAGCGCGAACAGGTCATAGTGGGCGCCGAGCTGGTCAGAGCGCAAAGCTGATTGAATACGAGAAAACAGTTCCAAAGCGTATTTCAGCGCCGAAAACATTATTTATGTTATGTTGTTGTGATTTCAACTTGTTTGGAAAACATAAAAACAAATTAAAAACAAAAATTTAAGAAAAAGTAAATAAAACATGCAATCAAAAATTAAAAAAATAATAAAAATTAAAAAGAAAATAAAAATTAAAAAATAAAATAAAAATAAAATAGAAATAAATAATGAAAATTAAATAAAATTATAACAATTATAAAAAAAAAACTTATCAACAAAATTTAAAAAAATATGTAATAAAAATTTCAAGAATAATTGAAGAAATTCGTGAATAAATAAAATTTTAAAACTAAATGTCAGTTTTTTTTCTCAACAAATTAAAACTCAAATCATAATTACAGTAGACGCTCGTAAATTAGAACCACTTTGTTCCTGGGGTAGTTCTAATTTTCGAAAAAATCTAATTTCCAAAGGTTTTTTTATTGGATACAATCATACATAAAACACAAATCTATATATATAAAATACAAAAAATGTTTGTACCCATGTTCGCTATAGACTCGGAAACTATCCAACCGATTTGACCCAAACTAGTGTCATTCAAAAGGGAATTTATAGAGGATGGTTTTAGGCTTTTAATATTTCAAGTGGGCGTAGCCCCTCCCACATAAATTGAATAACATCATATATCTTGACTATTGTGATAGAAAGAGTTTTGAAACATTGCAATAGTTCATATGTTACTAATGTGAGTAATCAGGACAAAAATGGGCGTTATCAGACAAGTGGGCGTGGCAGCTCCCATATAACCCAAAAATTGAAATCGCCATATTTTGGGCATTTTTTGACCTACGCCGATGATATTCGGTACATATAGTATTGACATAATTAGGAATACGTACTAGGAGAAAAGTGAGTGGGACCACGCCCCTTTATAGGAAAATAAAAAATCTTAATATAGTCTTAACTATTGGACCGATGGTCATTAAATTTTCACAATAGGATATATAAATACTTTTAATTTTATTTTATAACGAGGGGGGTAGCGAAGTACACCGGGATCAGCTAGTAATAGATAAAAAATACAGCGCTGATTCTCGCATCCACTATGCACACTCAAACTCGTTTCTCGCATGAACAAATTCTCGCATTAAGCGTCAGTCGACTCGGCTCGGAAACAAGCGGCCACTCTGTACGCACCTTTAGGGGGTACCTTAACATAAGAGTAAAAGAATAGAAATATATATTATTGTTGGGTAAGCATATTTAGCTTCCAACTATTTATGTATGGCATGTGTTCAACAGTTTTAAAGTTAAACGAGTGCATACTTAAAAGCAACAGATACTTTGGGTTGCTTATATTTACAATTAAACAAATGCAGTAAATAAATGTTATTCATTTAAGTGCATTGTGCAGCTGCACTTGATTAAACGTACAAGTGTCAAATTACAGTCACACAAAATATCTTGCTTGCAGTTTGTCAATGCTTGCATGTTGCGGTACTATTGAATCGCAATGCATACTACACACTGTTGGCCACATGCTACAATCATAGCTGCCACATTTTTTTTGGTAATATCGTCATATTTTTGGGCAAAAATCGTCATTATCGTCAATATAGCTTATTGAAATCGTCATAAAAACGTCAAATCAAAAAATCGCTTTTTTACCAACAAAACCTATTTTTATTAAAGGCAAAACATAACAAAACTCCTAAATCAACAAATCTTATTAAAAAACAGCATTATTTAAAATACTGAGATGAAATATTCACTTAGAATTCACGATAAAATCACATTAAACATATTGTATATTTTTCAATACTTTGAATACATTGTACGGAAAAAACAAAAAAATCAAATCCTTTAGTTATTTTTTTCAATTTAGTAAAATATGCATTTTAAATTTCATTTTTGGAAACACTTTTTCTAAAAATGCATCAAAACTATAATAAAATTTATACAATAAATATATAATTTTTTAAGAAAATAGACATATACATACGTACATATATGTATAATATATTTTACAAATATATAGTGCAATTAAACATATTGATTAATTCAGTTACAGCTGTCAGATCATAGCAGCTACATTTGTTTAGCTTTAAATAATCTTTTGAATATAATATTGCCTCCAAAGACGACTTTTTCAATTTCTTATTTTAGTCTTATTTACGTTTACCTGACTAAATATTCTTTCCATATTTGCTGAATAATGTGGTAAAACTAGGATTTTTGTAATAAATTTAGTCAAAATCGGAAACAAAAGACTAGAATCCCTCTTTGCATCTCTGATAGTTTTTTTCCAAAAATCCAGTAGTTATATGTTTTTATCAGGACAATACTTTCAATTGCCTGAACTCTGTTTCTAGCTCTTGGTTTTCTGTTTCTTCAACAAAATAGGAAAATTATTTTATAATTTCAGAGAACCAACTTTTTTTCTTCATTAATAATATTAAATGGATTAATTTGGCCAAGAGCTTTTATTTATTTTCAAAATAAAATCATGATAATATCTGATCACAAAGCTCTATATAAAAATTAACACAATTAATAATAATATCATATTTTTCTTTTGCATTTATTTGTAATTCTTCCAATACGTCTCTGGCACATATTCGTAAATAAATGTCTTCAAAATTTAAAAAATGGTTTTTGTTTTTATAATCAGTTAAATAAAAGATTTCAGTTTTAAGCAAACTAGTTTTTAAAAAGTTTCTTATTACAATTTTCAGCAGTTCAAGGTTACTCTAATAGTACAAATATATGTTGCAAACTTGAATTATTTAAAATCGTCAAAATTAGGGCATAAATCGTCCCATCGTCACTATGTCATTTTTAGGACCCAAAATCGTCAAAATGACGATAAATCGTCAAATCTGGCAGCTATGGCTACAATATGTCTGGTATACCTGGACGACATAATAATTTTCTCAACATCACTAACACAAAACAATAATGACATTCAAGCTATTGTCAACAGACTTTCCCTTTCAAACTTCAAGGTACAACTTGATAAATCAGAATTTCTACACAAATAAATCGCATTTTTAGAACACATTGTATCCACAGATGGCATTAAGCCTAACCCTATGAAAATAGAGGCAATACAGAAATTTCCGATCCCTAAAACACAAAAAGACATTAAATCATTTTAAGGACTACCAGTTATAATCGGCGAAAACTATATTAATACGTTTAGCACATGTAAAACTATATTAATAAACGAATCAATACTACAATACCCACACTTCTAGAAAACATTTATACTAACTACGGATGCTAGCAATGCCGCCTTAAGCGCAATTCTTTCGCAAAGCTGAATAGGAAGCGATAAACAAATATGTTACGCAAGTAGAACACTCTCCGCATCAGAGATTAATTACTCCATTATAGAGAAAGAACTCTTAGCCATTGTATGGGCACCCAAGTACTTTTTATATTTCTTATAATATTTGTTCTTTTTATTTTTAGCTTGAGAAAGTTGTTTATTGTTCCAAGGAGGACCAGTTAAAGGTGTAAGAATTTGTTTTCGGACACATAAATCCATAAAAAAAAACATTGAATCATAAAATATATCAAAAATATTATGCATAGAGACAGCTGAATTCGGAGAAAATAACAAACTATTGCTCCAGTTTGTGTGTTTAATGAGCTCGTTTAACAGATAATAGTTAGTTTGTTTGAAGGAAAAAGTAGGAATAATTGGCTCAATTGCAGGATGATATCGATCTTCAGGAACAGTGATAGGTTCCGATCGTTTGACAAAGTATTCATCTTTATCATTCACAAAAATTAGGTAAAGGATTTTAGAGTACTAATTTTGAATTTTTAATTTGGAAAAGGCTTATATCATATAAAATAATTAAAAAATCTTTTACAGTTTCATTGCTTGTAGTCTGGACAAAGTATCTATCATCTGCAAAATAGTTCCAAGATATTGATGGCATATTAAAGTCTCCCAATACAATTAAAGAATACTTTTCATTAAAAAACTGGACACTGTTTTTATAGCTACACCGTGCTTTAAGTATACAGACTGCGGCGATGATGGAGGAATATAAGATCAGGTTACTAATATTCGTTTATATTTCAGTTTAATAATTACAGCTATAAATTCGATGGAGATTGAGCTAGTGTCCAACACTTCCGATGTCCAGCTATTGGAGACAGCAATGAGAACACCACCCCCATCAGACAAACGATCACGACGAAAAATGTCGTACCTATTACAGAGAATTTCAGTATTTAATTATGAATCATTAAGCCATGTCTCAGTAAACTCTAATATATGATAATTACTGCTTTCTAAGTATAATTTTGATAGTTTTGGTCTAAGCCCACGAACATTTTGGTAAATTAAAGATATAGACTCATCCGTATTAACATTAAAGTTTTTGGAACAATCGGTACACTTCGAGAAAGGACACCCACACTATTAGTCCTAGTTGTTTCACTGTAAGTATACTCAAGAACTAACATATTTTCAGGCCAGAATACGGGATCCATAATTTGTTGAAAATGATTAACAGACACAGTAATTTTAAATGACGAAATAGATCTTGGGTTAGAAAATTTAAACTGTACAAAAACGCCAGTTTCCTTGCCGCATTAGATTCAATATAATTATCAACATCATCAGTACAAGTATCACTTGCTAAACGTGAAACAAAAATTGGTATGAACTAATTTATCAACCCTTGTAATATAATTAGCTAAATTAAGAGTTGGCGAAGGTAATGTATCACTATTACCGGAATACAGTAAATTCACACTTCAAGGTTTGGAGGCCTCAGAGATAGTACAAGCAGAATCAGTCTCGTTGACAGTAGTTGACTTCACATTATTAGGCACATACGAATCACTTCTACTTGAAGGCGTTGCAAGTAATTTACTTGTTGTTGTTTTGTTTATTTTTGCAGAAGCATGATCAACAGCAGTGGAAAATTGCTCCAAGTTAGGGAAGTTTGTATATAGCTCACCAAACTTTGCCAGCTTAGATTGAGTAGCAGCAGATCTATAGCTTTTGAAAAAATTATGAAAATCAATGTTGATTTGCTTACAACGAGAACAAGACCAATGGAGAGATTTTCCCGGGTCTGCAAGCGCATCCGCATCACGAGCCTTAAGTGCAGTACATTTTAGGTGATAGTTACCCAAACATATCCAAAATGATACCATTTTATCACTATTTGTAACATTGCAAATTATATTCAAACAATCCATAGTGAGTAATAAAATGAAATGTTTGCTGGGAAGTAACTCATTATTAAAAGATAGATGGCGCGTATACATTCCATTTATTTAAATTATACTTTATTTTTATAGTATCTGAATATAGTTCGCGACTTTTGAGTTGGTTACATGTGCTAAACAAGAAAAGAAAAATTTTAAAATATATATGAAAAAAAATATATTTGTGGAACTTTATCTACATTAAGATACATAAACATTTTATTGCTAAAAATAAAATCACATACATATCAATTTAATCCCCACTTGGAGATTAAAGTATCGAAGCGAACACCCTATGTGTGCCTTTGAAAGAAAAAAAAATATACATATCTTTAATTTTTACTCTTCTCTTACTAAAGAATAAGACAAGAGAATTAATTTTTTTATGCAATTATATTAAAGTAATACATACTCGCATATTCCAATTTATACATATATTCCTTTAGATTTATAAATATCTTCATAATTATTTTTTTAACCCTTTGCAACCCATTTTTGTTGACTTTGGACAATGGCTGTTACGTCGTGGCAAGATAATTTAAAAATTAGGTTTTTTTTTGCTTATGAACTCATCTTAATTAACTTCGCAATCTGTAAACTTTCTTTGCATTTTCGTCAACCATTAGGTGTTTTATTTCATCGAGAATAATAATACTTTTTGTCACGATTTATACTTAAGTGGTTTTGTTTGAAGTCCACAGATATGGATTGGATTTTTTTCTTTTTGTTTGTTGTTGTACGTAACAATCTACTTTTATTAACAAATTTGTAGTATACATCAATATGATGTAATTGCTCTTTTAATGTAAAGCTTTAAAGGTCTTTGGTTGACGGTAGGTGTTAGGGATATTTTTTTTATTAATAGTTTCAGAGCCTTAAGAAGAAAAAAAAAATATCATGGGGTGGTGGGAATATATGCTCCTAGCGGGAACATCTTCGCTGCGCTAATGGGTTTTAACATAACTGAAAAAGAGAAAAAAAGAAGACAAAAAGAAAAAAAAAAAACAAAGGTATATGTATATGATATATATGTGTCTATATATATATTATTCCATCTAGCTTACATACCTCAGGGCAATAATCGCACGATAATTTTTTTTTGTAATATTGATCATGGTCACATACTGGAACAAGATCCCTCAACTACCAGACTAGCTAGAATGCAAGAACGTGCGTGTATCGTTCCTAGCTCTGAAACAAATAATAATATTGTTTGTTGAATATTTATTCTATTCGTTACATCTACCTGAAAGTAAACCTTTTGTTCTTTGATAATATGAACTTAATTTCACACACTAAAAAATCTGATATTACAAAGAATGGCGCCCAACGTGGGGCCCCGGACGTTGTGAAAGAGGAAGAATGTACTACGTTACCATCAAGTAGAAGTCCGTTTCGGGTGCCTCTAATTTATTTTTTTTTTTGTTTTTTTTCTTAATTATGTTTATTTTTTTTTTCTTCGTGTAAGACTGACTTTGATACATAATATAGCATTGTATATGTCCGTATTTGGTTTTAGACCAAGAATGAAATACTTTTTTTTATTACTGTTTTTGGTTCACTAGTAACTTTAACAATCCAGTATATTCAAAAAGATTTAATTTTATTCCTTTTTGTTTGGCTTATGTGTCAAAGCATGCTTTAGGTGCGATGGTATTAGATGCAGAGTTAAGTGAGGATTTAGGGAAATAAGAATTTTTGAATTATAATTGTCTTACAAATGTAGTAGTAAAGTAGCAACTGTCCACTTTTGTTTTCTAAATATCTTATATAGTCTTTTCAAATTATTCTTCGTCGCCGAAAATTAAATTTTGTTTGAAGACCTATATTAATTTTTTTTGTTAAACTAAACAAATTCACACCGTATTTACCAGAGACCTGAATTGAAGCTTTACTATTAATATTGGTTAAATACTTACTTGCATTAAATAATTACTTTATTAGATTTTGGGAAAATATTATTTAAAAGAAAAAATAAATATATTTACCTCTTAACCAATAACTAAAGATGGCACTTGTACACAGTTATGAAAATCTTCCATCTTCAGTAGAAAATGACCGTCATATATGTTGTACTATATGTATGAAAGATTATGAAATAGATGATATTGTGGTTTCAACTCCTTTTATACACGTTTTTCACAAAAACTGTGTAGTTGAGGTACTAAAGGAAACACAGGCCTTACCTGGTTGCAGTATAGGGTGTAGACCAACTACAATTAAGTCGTTTGATATCCTTGCGGAAGGGAAACTACAAAGCAATTTGACCACAACTTCTAAAAATAATAAGGTTGTGAACAGGAGCGCAATTCCCAAAGTTCTGAACAAAAAGACGTCCAGGCGGAAAATTCTCGACAGCGAGGGGGCGCAAACTCCTGCTGATAATCAAAATATTGCTAATGAGAACTTAGTCAATTTGTCTACAAGTTTATCAGGAAAATTAAAAAAAAATGTAGAGTCAAACAACCCAAGTGATAATTCACATCAGTTTTTAATTAATGAAGCGGTGAGAGCTCAGTTCGCATCTCTTAACGTAAATTATGAAAATTTTAAAGAAACCCCTAGAAATCCGAATTAAACGATAAAATTGGGGTAGCTATAGTTATGGCAATTTTGATCAAAGAAATTTTGGTCGTGGGTATCAGCACAGCAATTCGCGGTCAAGTTTAGGAAATAGGAATCACCATGATGATAGCAACAATATAAATTCAGGTAATAGGCAAGGTTTAGTTAACCCGGTGGTAAACAGGAATTTTGATTTATCGTTCGATAAGGTTGCGTCTATTATTTCAGGATGGCATCTTAAATTTAGTGGACAAGAAGAGGATGGCCTGTCTATTGAAAATTTTATTTATCGATTGCATGCTCTGACTATGCAAAGCTTGCGAGGCACATCCACTTGTTACGGGAAAGCCATTGACTGATATTGGCGATTCCACAGAAGAACAGGCAGATTAGACTGGACCACTTTATGCATTACACTTAGAAATCAATTTCGTGACAGAAGGACCGATTTTGATTTGATAGAAAAAAAAAGAAGCAGAAGGCGGAAATTTGAGGAGAAATTTGATAGTTATTATGACGCGGTTTTACAAATAACCGATCGTCTGCAACACCCAATAAATGAAGCAGAATTATTGGAAATTTTAAAGAGAAATTTGCAACCTGATGTTAGTAAAGAGATTCTTCATTTTCAAATTAATTCAGTTTCTCATCTAAGAGAGTTCATTTTTCAACATGAAATATTGGAAGAGAAATAGAGTAAGAGCAGCTCTAACCGAGCTTTTGGTCATCGTAAGCTAATATCAGAGTTAGATTCTAATGATATTTAGGATGCTGCTACATGTGCAAAGATAGAAGAAATAACAGAGTTGTTGTGCTGGAATTGTTCTAAAAAGGGTAATCGTTTTGACGACTGCGTGACTGCGTTCCCCTAATGTTTTTAAACCAAATTGCTAGAAATCTTCTAAGCATTCAAAAAACTTCCAACGAAACCAGAAACAAAAGCCGTTTCTGACCAAACCGACGCAAATGTATGGGTGTCAAACTGAATAGAATAACCCAAAATTTATATCAAGGTGCGGATTTTGTGCGAGCGTTTGGATTAGCTAAAGATTTATTTATTCAAAAAAAAAATGTGATAAACTAAATAATGAGGTAAATCAGGTTACCGCCGATGAAAATTTTCACGATCTGGACACTGATCAAACAACAAAGTTAAATGTAGCTATTAATGCATTGCCGTCATTTTCCAAGGAAGGGCTAGGGAAAACTCCATTAGTAACACATAATTGACATGGGAGATAATAAGCCTATTAAGCAAAGATTCTTTGCAGTTTTACCTGCAGTGGAGCAATTACTATTCGCTGAAATATATCGTATGCTTCAGCTAGGTATTATAGAGGAGTCGCAAAAGGGCTAACTATAATGTGCTTAAGCTAGCTTAAGCAAATGTGCGAATATACACAACCAAATGTTGACAACTATAATGTACTTAAGAACTTTTCGTCAAGTTTCGTCAAATTTCATTTGCTTAAGCAAACATCGAAACGAATCGTACCTTGCTTAAGCAAACAGCTGCTTATACGTTTATTTATTGAAAATAGTTGAAACTTTTGCATTTGTTGGTACTTTTTTATTTGTGAATGTTTTCATTTCATTTCTAACATAACAAAAATTTAAATAAATTGCTTGTTTATGGTTTTAGATTAATTAGACGTAGACTTAAAATCATTTTTTGGAAAAATAAGAAGAAAATAGTTTTTGAATAGTACATATATTTGCAACTCAGCGAAGAAGATCTTTAAGTCAAATAAGTACAATATAGCCACACAAAAGTCGTCAATAATTTGCTTAAGCATTTGACATGCTTTTCGTTGATTTCTGACAGTAGGTTAAGCTAGCTTAAGCACATTATAGTTAGCCCTAAAGCCTTTGGTCGTCTCCCGTCGCATTAGTGCGCAAGCCAGGCAAGGTGAGGCTTTGCTTAGATGCCCGAAAAATTAACAGTGTTACGGTGAAAGATGCTTATCCTTTGCCATTGAGCGATGGAATATTAAACAGGCTCCCTAAGGGCAGATTTATTACAAGTCTTGGACTTAAGCCTTCTGAAAGATTCCATTAGATGAAAAATCAAAGGAGAAGACGGCTTTCACCGTCCCAGGGCGCTCCTTATACCATTTTGTCACTATTCCATTTGGTTTATGCAACGCCCATTTGCGCACAAAGGTTTTTATATATTTAGATGACTTGTTGTTGATTACTGAGACGTTTGATGAACATATAGTATTGCTTCAGAAGGTAGCGTTGCATATGAGAAAAGTTAGTTTGACCATTTGGGTCACATTATAGGCTATGGTACAATTAAAACAGACCCAGACAAAGTACAGACGGTGTACGATTTCCCATTACCAAAGTCCGTCCGACAACTAAGGAAATTTCTAGGCATGTGGGTGATACCGGCGATTCTTTGGCAACTTTGCAACTTTCACCACTCCCCTCACCGATATGCTAAGAAAAAATAGTAAACTTACGTGGTCCGAAAAGGCTAAAATATCTTTTAAAGATCTAAAAACCTGTCTTTGCTCAGCCTCAGTTTTCCCGTCCATTTTCTATACAATGCGATGCAAGCAAATACGGAATCGGAGCCGTCCTTGCGCAGAGAAACGATGACCAGGACGAGGTACCAGTAGCATTCATGAGCCATAAGTTTAATGGGGCTCAAAAGAATTATTCGGTATCCGATCAAGAGTGTCTGGCCGCTATCATGGCTGTTAAAAAGTTTAGAGAATATGTGGAGGGACAGGAATTTGAGATCGTGACCGATCATGCTTCTTTAAAATGGCTCATGAACCAGACGGACTTGCATGGAGGACTCGCACGATGGGCTTTAAAATTACAGGGTTTTAATTTTACCATACGTCATCGGAAGGAAAGTTTCCCTTCTGCATTAACTCTAGACCTCATAACAAGATCATCCATTGTGTGCGCACAGGGGTGTGAGAAAAACGCTAAGGCGACTAAAAACTTTTTATTTCTGGCCAAAAATGGCAAATCAAGTTGCTTCATATGTATCTTCGTGTAAAATTTGTAAACAGACTAAAAATGCCAATAACAGAATTTCTAGAGAAACGGATTTTTCATATTTTTGGTGTACCCAAAGTAATAACCACGGACAATGGAATCTGAAGGCAGTTTAGTCCCCACAGATTTAAAAAAGCACGAACACTTAGAACTTCTCAGAGAAAAGGCTCAGAAGATGATATGAAATAAATTTTAAGTACTATAACCTGCGGGCTCGACCTGTAAATTTTGAAGTCGGTCAGATTGTGTTCAGACGAAATTTCGCTCAATCTAAAGTTGTAAATCATTTTAATAGCAAACTGGCAAACCAGTTCGTAAAGGCCAAAGTAATCAGGAAACATGGTTCCATTTATTACGAACAAGAAGATATGGAGGGAAAGAACCTCGGCAAATTTCACACAAAAGTATAGCATCAGCTTTGGTATCCTGGTTGAGAACTACTCTACCAAACCTGTTTTGTAACATCAAATTTTTCTTAGTTATTAATAATATTTAATATACCAATGATGATAACATTTTTTACGTTTTTTTCGAAGAGCAACAGCTTGGTATAGTGAGGGTTAAGTTACATATAAAAGTTTGTATTTTAAAAATCAACGTTAATTACTACTGTTAGTGTATTACTATTATTATTATTATTTTTTTTTTTTGATACATTTTATTATTTATTGAATCTTCAATTATATATTGAAACATCAATAAGTTTTTCAAATCTTAAATCTAAAAATATTAAATATAAGTTTGGCCAATGCTAAACGAAATTTTTAGTTACAACGGTTGATTTTTGTTGTTTTACATCTCTCGAGTACGGCTGATGGAAAGAGTGTTCCTCCTCCTAAGCCGGGTGTGGCCTTTATACTTAGAATATTGCGCGCAAGTGGGTTTGGGTGCAACTCAAGTTTTTTAATGTATTTTTTCGCGTGTTTCGAAAATACTGTCTTCACCAACGGAACATCACGGTCTTTGTGAATTCGCTGATTACGGATATACCAGGGGGCTGCTGTTATTATACGTAGAATTTTATTTTGTCGCCTTTGAATTTTTTCTACATTCGATGCTGAGGCAGTGCCCCAGTGTTTTGCGGAATAGTCTCGGTGTAGATTTGTATAGGCAGGTATGTTTCCCTTCGCAACGTAAAAGTGACGTGTACACATTTCAGCTAGTTTACTTTTATACGCCATTGTTTGAGCCATTTTTTCCAATTTGGGTATATACCCTTGTAAGTTGATGGAAGCTTCTACTGCATATTCATGGTAACTTAAAAAACTTAAAAAAGCAGTATCATCAGCAAATGTTGATGTATGAATGTTATTGCTTTCCGGTAAGTCAGAGGCATATATTAAATAAAGTAATGGACCGAAGATACTGCCTTGAGGGACTCCGGCTTCAATCGACTGCGGTGGGCTTAAAAAATTTCCTTCCCTAACTACAAATTTTCGTTCATTTAAATAGATTTTTAAAAGCCTGACGATGTTTGCGGGTAGATTTTGCGTTATTTTGTGTATAAGACCTTCATGCCATACTTTATCGAAAGCTTGAGAAACATCTATAAAGGGCGCAGAGCAATATTTCTTTTTTCTAAGGTGTCTCTAACTACGTTCACAAGTCTGTTTGTTCAATAGTGCTATGTTGACTGCGAAAACCGAAATGATGATCTGGAATGCATCCACTTCTACTCACTATAGGCATCAGCTTGCTCATGTACAGCTTTTCAAATAGTTTTGAAATGTTGGGCAATAAACTAATAGGCCGATAGGATTCAACCTTCGTATTATCCTTGCCGGGCTTTGGTATCATACTAATCATCGAAACCTTCTATTCTGCCGGATAATATTGCAGCCGTAAAATACCATTAAAAATGCATAGTATTATTCTTTTTGCAATGTAAGGCAATTCTTGAAGCAGTTTGTTGCTTATTTTGTCGATACCTGGGGCTTTTTTGGTGTTAAGGTTAGCAATAGAATTTTCAATCTCCACAATATTAAATTTTAGCGGTGTTTCTGGTAAAGAGACGACTGGTGGTAGTTCAGCAATATTAGCAGAAATATTTGGAGTAAACACTTTTTCTAAGTGTTTAACGAAAAGAGCACCTTTTTCAGCATCAGTTCTTGCCCAGTCACCATAAGAGGCCCGCAATGGAGGTTTTCATACCACTGGCCTTTTAAGTCCTCAGGCTGCACGTCACAGCGAATAATCTGTTGATGGTGTTGCATCGAATTCTTGCAGAAATTTTTGTAGCGAAGCTGTTTTTTGTGTTTGCAAAACTTTTCTTATCTGTTTGGTACACTCCTTAAGCCTTAATTTTAACTGAGGCGATCTGTAACGTTGCCATTCTCGTCGAGCTCTCCGTTTTTCAGTCAATATTCTTAATATATATCCACACAAAATATATTGTTAAGTCTCGCTTGTTGATTGGGTTGAATTGAAGAAGCATTAAGAGCAACATGTGCTTCAAACAACCTAATAGAATTTTCTATGTCAGTAGGTGTTCTTAATGGCATATTTTCCGTGCAATGACCACTCAAATATTTTTTGTATTTCAGCCAGTTAACACGTGCTGATGTCAGCGATGAATCACATGTTGGTGTTGCAGTTATGTGTGAGTAAATAGTGAAATAGTAGGCGAGTGATCTGAAGACAAATCCAAAGATGCTTATACTTCAATCATTTTGCTGGGCACACCTTTCGAGATTCCAAAGTCGATAACATCAGGAATTTTTTGTCGATCCGTTGGCCAATATGTTGGCTGACCACTTGAAAATACATTCAAACCCATTTTTGAAATTTTGTCAAACAAAACATGACCCTTAGGACTGATTAAACGTGAACCCCAAAATGTGTGTTTAGAATTGTAGTCGCCAGCTGCTAGAAAACGGGACCCCAGTGTTGTATAAAATGCAGTGTATTGATTTTCTGAAATTGAAAACCTGGGAGGAGAATAAACAGATGATATCACAAGCTTTTGATAAAAATTTTCAATGCAATGTTCGTTGCTTGAAGATATTCTGCACGAAGGTCATTTAACAGGTAGTGTATTATTCGAGTTTTTATTAGGATTCCAGAGCCACCACAAGCTCTACCTCGAGGATCCTTGGTGTCGTAGAAATTACATCCACTAATTTTAAAATAGCTTCGAGACGTCAAATGAGTTTCTGAAAGAAGCATAACATCGATTTGTTTATCCAAAAGAAAATATTGTATTTCATTTTTATGTTCGCATTTTTATGTTGAGCATTTTCGCCGTTGACGCTATTTGAGCTGATTTGGGACTTGTTCCCCTTTTTAGCACGGTTATGTATCTGTCCATACCAGTTTGGATTTTATTATCACTATTTTCACTCACTGCATTTACAATTTTGTGCACATGGGTCACCAGGGTATTTATTAATTGTTTGCTTGATTGTACAGCTAAGCTGACAAGTTTGCTAATAGGTGAAATTGTTGTTGCTTCTTGATCGTTATTTAACATGTACGGAGACAATGATCGCTCACGAGTATTTGTGTTTTGTGTAGTATTCAGGTTTGTGTTTACTTCATTTCTTTTTTGTTGTCGTTAGCAACCAAAGTTATATA
Source organism: Lypha dubia (assembly GCA_947311025.1). Taxonomy (NCBI): domain Eukaryota; kingdom Metazoa; phylum Arthropoda; class Insecta; order Diptera; family Tachinidae; genus Lypha; species Lypha dubia. The sequence goes on along the minus strand of OX371262.1, from coordinate 31,139,632 downwards.
TTGTATATTCCTACTGCTTGTAGGTTTATTGTTGTTGTTAGAAGAGTTCTAGAGTTCTCTTTTTGTGTTCACTTATGAGTTGGTGTATGCAAATATTTATGTATTTAAACACAAGCAAAAAATAAAATAATAAAATTTTTTTTTTGTGAATTTTCTTTCAATAAATTTTTTATATTCAGTTGCGACGCTTATAAAAACGCGTTTGTACACTGCAAGAGTTGAAACTGAAATGTATTACTATTATTCATATCATTTTGTGTTTACTGGTAAATCGAAAGAGAGCGATTGTGTGTATCGATTTACAATATTCGATTGAAAAAATTCAGCAGTGCTTATGAATTTCCCCCTGAATTATAAGTGCCATAACTGGGGATGGGGGTAGGGTTCCCACCTTTTTTTTTTGCAATTAAAGTGCATTGGTTGTTAAAGGTTAGGAAAAAAAAGTACACAGTATAAAAATAAAGTACAATTTATTTTTCTTTATTGTTAATGGTTCTTTTCCGTTCTGCTAGAAGGGAGACGAATAAGCTGATAAAAATTGCTAAATGTGACTATTATTCCAAAAGATTTGGTTCTGCTCTTGAATCCAGGCGCACTTGGAAAACTATTAGCGATATTGGGATTGGCGGAAAAAACACAGGTGTAGATTGCTCCATTGATGTTGATCAGCTCAACAATATGTTTGTGAATGATATACCGGCAGTGGATGTTACAGAAGATTCTGACGGTATTTCAGTTGTGAATTACCCTAATATTTTGGGTTGAACATGTTCGGTTTCACATGCGTCAGTCAGCTTGATGTTCTCTCAAGTTTTGCGCAAATGAAATCAAACGCGATAGGATAAGACAATATGCATCCCAAGTTTATAAAAATAATGTTACCTTCTCTTCTGCCATATATAACATATTTCTTTAACACCATCATTACCACAAGCTGTTTTCCATTGAAACATGCAAAAATAATTCCAGTTCCTAGGCCAAACAATGAATATCGTCCAATAGCTATATTAAACTTCCTTTCGAAAGCATTAGAACAAATTTTGCACCACCAAATAAGCAATTACATATATAATAATATATTATTATCTGATAAACAATCAGGTTTCCGACCAAATCACAGTTGTGTAACTGCTTTAGTGGATGTCACGGAGAATATTTGGCGTAATCTGAATGATAAGAAAATTAGATTTTTTAGTGCATCTTGATCATTCGAAAGCATTTGATACAGTTAACCATGAAATATTATATAGCAAACTTAGAACTTTCTTTAAATTTTCTTCGACTGCAGCGCAACCAGGGCTGGGCAGTATTTGAAATACATGTATTTGAAATACGTATTTAAAATACAAATACGTATTTTGTATTTGTATTTTAAATACATAACCTGGAAGTATTTTGTATTTTGTATTTTAAATACATGTCCTGCAAGTATTTTGTATTTTGTATTTTAAATACATACAATAAATAGAAGTAGTTTGTATTTTGTATTTTAAATACATACAAAAAATGGCAGTATTTTGTATTTTAAAAACATAGTTAACAAAATATATTTTGTCAGTTTAAGGCCGTGCTTCACTATCCTACACAATCGTACGATTCATTCACATGAAAATCTTGCAAAAATCTGACCGACTTTAAAAAATCGTTTCAAAGTGGTGTTGTAGGTGCCACACTATCATAGAAATCTGATGCCAAAACATCTGGTTGACAATAAATACTCCTCTGATCGCATGAAAACTATCATTTTATGAAAATTTTCATAAAATTTTACAAATCGCACGACTTGCCAAAAAATCTGTCACACAGTTGCATTTTTAGTCCACACTACTATACATTTTTAGCACACAAGTCATATTTTGCAAATCGCGCGACTGTGTAGGATAGTGCGGTGATGGTTGTTTGCATTTTGATCTATTTATAATAAGGGTAATCACGATGGTGATTGTGCAAATATGCATTTTGCAAATTTGCTGTGCATATTAGTGTACTTCGTGAGCGTACTTTTAAATTTATTGCATTTTTGTGAAGAGCATGTAATTTTGTTCACAAAAATGTGGCAGCCCATCAAAAATTCTGGCAACACTGACCTCAGATGTCAAGTTACAAATGCATAAATTTATTATTTACTAATAAATTAAAAAAAGAAGACTAAAACTTTTTAAATTAAATTAAAATTAGTTACAAAATTAAATTTTCTTTTTCTAAACATAAAAATATGATAGTCTGTATGTCACAAGTTATTGTTTATTTTCGTTTGCAATTGATAAAATATGCACTACTCGTACTATCTTTGCTCATGGTTTTTTTAGTCCAAACGAAGCAAAATTAAGCAAATTGCAAATACATACATTTTGTTGTTATGTTGTGCAAATGTGTGTATATTTGCACACATTTGCATCGTTTGCACACTTTGCACTACCCATCGTGATTATCCTTAATGTATCATGCGTCAAACCAATAACCAAAAACTAGAATCGCTAAAAAACGTAACTATACAAATTCTTAGAGTTGGCATCAACGCAATTCAGCTGTCAACTCTAAAGCATTTTTTCACAATGCGATTTTATTTTGCAGGTAGTACTGTTACGACAACAAGTTTAACAATAAAAAAAATAGCATGGTTCTTTTTGCATTGGGAGTGAACATAAGGGCGAACAATTTTCAATGTATGTACGTGCCTCTCACTAGCAAGAATGTGTGAGCCTGTGTTAGTAACACCACCTGTAAAGTGAATACATCTTCAGCGTTGGGCAGTATTTGAAATACATGTATTTGAAATACATGTATTTGAAATACGTATTTGAAATACAAATACGTATTTTGTATTTTGTATTTAAATACATACATGACGTGGAAGTATTTTGTATTTTGTATTTTAAATACATACATGATGTGTAAGTATTTTGTATTTTGTATTTTAAATACATAACCTGAAAGTATTTTGTATTTTGTATTTTAAATACATGATCAGCAAGTATTTTGTATTTTGTATTTTAAATACCTCAAACCATGTATTTTGCCCAACCCTGAGCGCAACTAATGTCGTCGTATCTAACAGATCGTACACAATCAGTGTGTGTGCACAATACAGTGTCCAATCCTGTTAAACTAACAAGAGGTGTTCCCCAAGGGTCAATTTTGGTACCGCTTTTTTTCTCGATTTATGCCAATGATTTGCCACGTAAACTATCTCACTGCAATGTCCGTATGTATGCAGGTGATGTGCAATTATGGCTCAGTAGCCCAACTCAATCAATCGTGGAGAATATAACCAAACTAAATCATGATTTAAATAACTTATATGTATGGGCTTTTGCAAATCGTCTACACTTAAATCCTAAAAAATCCAAAAGTCTGGTTATTCATAAGAAAACTATACATCCATGTATAGAAGATGATATTTTAATTAATCAACAAAAAATTGAGTTAGTGGATGCTGCGAAAAATCTAGGAGTTGTATCTACTAACAATTTGACATGGTCGAGCCATATCAATGCACTGGTTGCTAAATTATATGTTAAACTTAGAACATTATGGACTGTTCAACACTGCACACCTCTGAGAGTAGTAAGAATGCTACTTGGTAAAGCATATTTGGTTCCAAGTCTTATATATGGTTGTGAATTGTTTTCTAATTGCGATAGTGGAAACTCGAAGTATTATATAGTAATATAGTAAGATATGTTTATAATCTCAAGAAGCGTGATCATGTCTCATTGTATGTCAAAACATTATATGGTGTATTATTTGAAAATCTCCTAAAGATAAGAACATTAATTTTACTCCACAAAATTATATACACCCAAAAGCCTGAATATCTATTTCAGAAGATAAGATTTGCCAGATCTTTAAGAGGCAAAAATATTATAATCCCTAGATATCATTACCATGTTTATGAATGGCAGTTATTTTAACATGCTGTTCGTCTTTGGAATTCTCTTCCACATTATCAACAAATTAATAGCAACGCAACAAATTTAAAAAAATGTATTTTTAATAATTTTGATTAGATTAAATGTTTTCTACATACTTACCTACATACTTATTATTATTTAATATGCAATTTTAAATTATTTGCATAAATTTCTTTTTTTTATCTTAAATTTAATTATGTTGGCGAACTTATTGTACACAAAAAAATCCTGCATTGTAATTATAAGACTAACTCTTGTTATGCAAAGAATTCAATAAATAAATAAATAAATAAGTAAATAAAATAAAAATAAAATTGAATTAAATTAGTTCTCGTATTCTATTTCTGTTGAAAACTTAGTTAAATAGTTGATACGAAAATTATAAAGATGGACAATTGAACGCTGATGAGAGGTGTAGCAGGCTTGAAATCGGTGCTGATACGTTCTGCTAAAAAACTGATTGGATATAAATAATAATATTTTCAACATAAAAAACTCTTAGTAATTTTGAATTTTCTTTAATTCAATAAAACTGAACTTGAGCCTGATAATATTACTTTTCACATGTAGAAATATTAATATTAACTTCCATATATTTTAAGCACCAAGATCTATTTTTGATATCAAATGTTTATTTATAACTACAATATTTTTAATATAATAAATAGACCTTGGTGATTAAAATATATAGAAGTTGATATTAATATACATATGTATGAATATATAAGGTCGAAGTTAAGAATAATCAATTAAAATTTAGAAATATTCCGAAAGAAGTTATTTTAAAATTATTTAGATATTTTCGTGTAACAGAAATTTATTTATCAGTTCAATTACGGCTTTTATTGTGTACTGCGATTCTCACTTTTTTGAGCTTTATTTATGTACATATGTATATACATAACAGAAGCCAATGACACAAACTCATTTCGTCATAAATTTTTTTATATAAGAAAATGTTGCAAAAAATTAGAAAGTTTAGAAGAAACAATCTCGTATTTACATACATATACGGACGGAACCACATACATACATACATATGTATGTGTGTATGTAAGGACATTTAAAAAAAACCTGTGACAAAAACCTTAGAAACACGTACAATATGGTGTTAAGTTTGTTAGTACTACGAGTAGCAGTAATTTGGCAATACCGTTATGCGTCATAATGAATACATAGACAGGAAATTTCTACAAATAGTAGACTTACCTTGCACATTCTTCATTCACTGCATATACATACGTACATACATATGTAGACATATACATAATATGATACATACATACATATATGTACATACATAACTCTATTGGCTGACAGCTACAACTGGACATTGTCCGCATTGTGGCAATGGCAACCGGAGCTGCACATATGGAACTCACTTTAGGAATTGTTCACATGATTAAACTGTTTAAAACTTCAATTTAACTGTTTCATTTTGTCCGAGATGTAAGTGCAAAGTTTTGCATGAGTACATACTGAGTACCACCAGAAATATTTTGTATTATAAATTTAACAATGCACAGTGGGTTTGTTTTATAAAAAATAGAACGTTCGGCTAAATTTTTATTTATAAAGTTATTTCGTTCCTTTTTGAAATATCGTCACAGTCAAACCTTTGAAGCAATACAGCTCAAAATAAATGATTTGTGTTTTATGTATAAAAACTTTTATTTAAGTAGAATTTTAAATCCTGCAATTACAAAAAACAGGAACAGTTAATTTAATTTAAATATATATAATAAAAATAGATATACATAGTCACTTTTACGAAATAAATCTGATAAATGAAATAAAATAATATGTAAAATCTTGTTTTTTATAAAATTGCTTCCTTCTGGTGTCTTTTTTTGGTCACCTTTCTCTACGTATACATATGTATGTACGAATATGTAACTCTTTGGCAAATATTTATGACGTTTTTACATCAACCTACATATTTAAATAAGTGTATATCAGTGTGTTAGTACATGCGTATGCTTTTGCGAGTGCCTTTGTACATGCGTCAACTTTTCCGTCTGTCAATCCTTGTTAACTTCTCAAGTCCTTTCGAACATCATCAAGGTTACATACTCATAATGGCTTACCACACTTTTTAAAGATCAAATACACATACATAGTACATAAACAATTACTTCTGCAAGGATACTACCTTAACCATACATAAACTGCTACACAAACGTAATTGTACATGTTAAAAGTGCACTAGGCAACATCAATCCGTCGCTTATTTGAATTCATGTTATATGACGCTACTAGTTAGTACACTGATTTAATGAATATGTATGTAAGTAAAAAGTTACACTTTGCTGTTGCCTTAGCTTGTATAAACGAGGTTTGATAAAAAAAGTTGAATATTGAATTTTCGCGGGCTTTGTCCATTCGATTATCGAAATTTTTTTTGTTATGTTGGTACACATGTGTTAGTCATATGTTGGCATTATTAGCCCATTGGGATTCGTAGTTTGTTGTTGACAACTGAAAAGGTTAGTCACGTTTGTGTGTGTTTTTCGATTTTTGACTTTTTTAAAAAATGGATAATCTGGCCGCTTCCATTGGGATGATTGGGCCTTGATTTCGACGTCATAACCATGTACCCACGTTTCGTCACCAGTCGATTTTATTCACAATTAACTATGCAGTTACTCGTTCAAGAAGTTGCTTTCAAGTTGAACACATTTACTGTTTGTCAAAATTAATGTGAATTGACGATGTGACGTATGCTGTAAGCAACTTGATAGTCAATTTTATTTTCAAGATGCCATCGTCAATAAAGAAATTAAAAATTAAATAAATAAAAAACAATAAAATCGTAACACATCATTTTTAATTTTATTAATTTTTTATTTCAAATAATATATTTTCTTAGAAATAAATACAAAAATTATTTACAACAGCTCTCATCAGCTTTTTACTTGAAAGAAAAATTTAAAGCAAAATTGAAATCAAGTTGATAGTCAATATCCAAATGTGTGAGTGTGTTAGTCAAAAAGTGTAAATGTATTGAAAGAAATTTGAACGTGTAACCCCCAAGTTACAGCATGTAGGGTTTATTTTTTTCGTATTGCAGACAGATTATGCTAATGAAAATATTTTGTTCACAATATATATTCTCGTTGCGTAAGTTCAGTACAAAAGTATTAAATTGATCCTGGACAAGACATAAGTGATTCTTCTCTTTTTGCTGAGCTTACAACTTAATTTCTTTTACAATTCTTTTTAATCATGGTCTATCACCATAACCAACAGCGTGTAATAATCATTTTTGATATCATTAATCGAGGTGCATTCGCATATTTGAAGTTGATCAGACTTCTGAGAATTACATATTTTTGTTTTTATCTTCCTCATAATTTTTATTTGCCTCATTAATTTTCATTGCCCTATATATACTATATTTTTTATTTTTCATCGTTTTCTTGCGGTATCATTTGTTTGAGTATGTCAGAGTCAATTTCTATCCTAGAAAGAGCATTAGCGTTAATATTCATCTTTGATTTTTTATAAGCAATTATAAAATTATAACCGTTTAAATTTAGTCATTTTAGACGAGGGATTTTTATTTGAAAAAAATTAACTTAAATGTATACGGTCTATTACTGCTATGAATTTTCTGTCATATAGGTAAAGTCTAAAAAAGTTTCTACTTAAATTATTTGCTAAAAGTACTTTTTCAATTACGGTTTGTTAATCTCGTGTTTTTCTAAAAATTTTCTGGCATGTGAAATAGGTAAATTTTGGCCTATTTCACCTTGAGATAATAGCGACCCTAATGCATAATTTGACGCATCCATTGTCTGTATAAAAGGTTTCTCAAAATTTGGATATTGTATTACATGTGGATTGAGTAATTTTTCTTTCAATTCTTCAAAAGCATGTTGGCATGGTCCATGGGAATTTCGTCTTCTTCTTCAGTAATGCATTTAAGTCATTTGATATGTCGGCGAAAATATATTTTCAGTAGTAATTGCAAAATGCAACGATTAGTCTTACTTCGTCCGCGTTTTTTGGTATTAGGTAATTTTTTATTATCTCCTTATCTGTCATAACACTGTCTTTTGTTATTAAATCTCCTAAATAAATTACATCTGGTCTAAGAAAATTACATTTCCTTGGATTTAGTTTTAAGTTGTATTTCTGTTATCGGTCTAAAATAAAATAAAAATAAACGAAACATTTTAATTATTTATAATTAAAGTGTAAACAAAAATATATATTTAATTGGGCTGTTCACACTGTAGTCATATCAGTCATAATGTCTTATTATTTTACAATAATTTAAAAATATTGTTGTTGTGCTTCAAACAAAAAAGTCATATTACACCCAATTCACATGATGACTTTTGCGACGTCGTTTTTTCTGAATTCCCTTTTGAAGTTGCTACCAAAATCTTTGTGTGTTCAGACGATGTCTTTTAGTTTCATGTCATTTTTCCCATTTTTGTTTTGAAATAATGTAAGTAACAAAGATAAATAACAAAAGTAAGAAAAATATTGAAAAGTAACAAAGAGAAATGGAAGAAAATTCTTGAAATACACAAATCAAGACTTTTTGTTTACCCCTCTTTTTTCCCTACGTCGCTCACCAACAAGCAAAAAGAGACTTCGAAAAAGCGACGTCGGAAAAGTCATCATGTAAATCGGGTGTAAGACATTTTGAGGTATGTCTATGTTTTGTCATAAAATAAGAGTAGAAATCTTAGTCGAGCAGCTGCTACTCCTTATTCGAGCCCGCGATAATATATATAAGCCGCCGCTACTTTTAAATAACATGAGAATGAAAACAAGGCAAATTCATTACCAGGTATATGCACGACCAAGGCGAATTAATTATAAGGTGGATACAGTGGCAAATTCACGCGAACTTATACATTACCTAGACAGTCAAATTTGTTGCATATTCCCGCGCGCGCTATTTTAATGTAACAGGGGCTGACTTCCAAAACGTCAATTGCTTTGTGTTCAATTGCTTTGTGTTTGAACAAAGCATCACATAACGCCGCAGTACAATAATTATACAATGTATACCATTTCAAAACGCCGCCGCCAAGTATTTTTAACGCAGTAAGAAAGCAAATAAGGCATCGGTTTTATAGTTGATTCATTGTTTAGCAACTTTGCATATGTATTTGATTTAACGACAGTAGCAATACTGTATACAAACTTTGTATACGAACGTTTTGGAAGTTATGGCTTCGTTAGTCAAATCGTATCGTCTTACTTTTGAAGTTGTCGTATCGTTTAAGTTCGGATATTAGTTAGTAAAAACGTACGGCTACCAATAAATGTGTCATGTGTGTGTGTATGTATGCCAGCCAAAATTTGACGTTTGGCACGTAAAAATCTATTTTCTGTCGATTTTTACGTAGCAAACGTTGCCAATACATTTTCAATAAGCATGAACATGTTTATTAAATGTTACGGATTTTGTCAGCTGATACGCAACTCCACGATACGATTTGACTAACGGAGCCATTAGCTAGTCATTTTGTTTGTGTAAACGGCGAATTCATTTACCTACGCTGTCAAAATTCTCCATGCATAAAAATTACATTAAAATGGCGCGGTAAAATATGTAAAATATTTCACAGTGTAGGTAATGTATAAATTCGCGGGAATTCGCCACTGCAACCACCTTATAATTAATTCGCCTTGAATGAAAATATGTGTTTGTGTAACTGATCTGCCTGGCAGCTTGAGAACGTTTTTCCACTTGCCGTCGTTCACAAAAATAGTTCAGCTCATGTTACCGGCAACAGCTGCTTTTGATTATATTTATTTCAGCAAGTTCGTATAGAAAAAATTAAAAATTTTAATTGATAGTGGACATTTTAGAAAATTTACAGGAAATTTATTGTTTTCTTTATTAAAAATTAAAAAACATTTACATCTAAGCAAAAATGCAAACGTATGCGCAATAATCCGACTAAAAATGGAGTGTTGTTAAATGTTTATCAGCTGGCACAATTATGACATAGCACAGTTATTTATGACGGGGTGTTCACACTTGTCACATTTTGGAGTGCTATTATTTTATGATATATTACTTATGACTACAGTGTAAATACCCCAATTGTGTTTAAGGTTTTTAAATGTGTTATGCTGCTTTCTGGAGCTATTGAATTATTTAAAAATGCACCTAGTTTTAACTCATCATTAAAAATAACACTATCGTCGGTTAACGTAAATTTTAATGCTTGTATGATTTCTTTTCTTGGAGGTATTTTTATTTGTACTGACGTGATAGGTTTTTAATGCATTGGAAGTGTTATTGTAGTATTGTTTGTGAATAAAGAATTACTGCTTGACTCACGATGTCGATCGCTTGATTTTTATACGTAATAAAATCTAGCTTGCGTTCCACTAATAACCGATTTTATTTAACTTATTAATTGTTAACTGGAAGAAACTTACTTATTTACTTAGAGGGCTATAAACAATCGTTTAGGTCAGTAGCCTGATTCAGAATATCTTTCCATGCGCGACGATCTAATGCGCTTTGTCTCCAGTTTCTAGCACCAAGTTTTGTGAGATCTTCCTCGGCTTGATCCTTCCACCGTAGTTTTGGTCTTCCCCTTCTACGTCTTACTTCGGGATCGAAATCGAATGATTTCCTATCGATGTCGATACTCTACGTTGACGCAGACAGGTCCATATATTTTGCGAATAATATTTCTCTGGAACACCGCAAGAACAGCTTCATCTGCTTGCGTAAGCACCCATGCTTCAGCGCCATATAGTAGCAAGGGTAATATAAGCGTTCTATAGAGTGTAATTTTTGTTCGTCGAGAGAGGGCTCATTCAGATTCAACTCTCGCAGTGTACAGACGCGTTTAATAATGGTCGCAACTGAATATTAAAAATTATCAAAAATTTAAAGTCACAAAAAAATACAAAAACAAAACATTTATTAAACACCTATAATACTGGATTTATTTGATTTTTCGCTTGTGTGTAATATACATAAATATTTACATACACAATACGGAGTAGCAATTAATTGTAACAAACGTGAATTCGGTAAACCTGATATTAAATTCTTGGGATATTTGATTACACAAGAATTAAATTTTAAGATTAAATTTTTACCGACGCTTTATAACGAAAGCAGCAGATGCTCAAGCTGTTTTAAATTCCCTTAAAGCTGGTCAAAAGAAATATGATAAGAGGCCAATCCTGTGGACCACTGAGCTACTTAACGCTTTTGATACATGTAAAAATCAATTATGAAATGCTACTCTCCTTGCATACCCAACTGATTCCGCGGAAACTTCCTTATGGGTAGATGCATCAGCTGTTGGAATGGGTGCTGTACTTCAGTAACGTATAGAAGGAGCGTGGAAACCTTTAGGTTTTTATTCGAAAAGTTATCTGAAACACAGAGACGTTATAGTGCGTATGATCGCGATCTACTAGCAGCTTACTCTGGCCTTAAATATTTTCAAAATTTTCTAGAAGGACGTCAGTTTTGCATTTATACAGATCATAATCCGCTGATATTTGCCTTTAACCAACGTCCAAAAAAGGCATCACCATGCCAATTACTACACCTCTACTATATTGGTCAATATACAGTATATATTCGTCATGTACCTTATCCTTGGATGTTATTTCAATGACATCTCTTTTGGACTATGCACTTCTTGCTGAAGATCAAGTTGCAGATGCTGACGTTGAATACTTGCGGAAAACGTCTACGTCAGATTTAGTACTGAAGTTATTTCAAGTATCAAATTCTAATGTTAAAATCCTTTGTGATGTATCAACTGCGAAGATTAGAAACTATATTACGAAACGTTTTCGTAAAACTGTTTTTGATATGATACACAACATGGCTCATCCTGGCTCAAAATCGTCCATCAAATTAATTTCTGATAGTGTAATGTTTTAATTCTTATAGAAATGAAACACAAGCGCATTGATCATGGATTAATGATAACATTATTTAAATTTATTTGACTTAAATATTTATTATGAAAATTAATCTTAGCCTTTCTAACTTATGCTAATCATACAATTATTACTTCTTTCTCTTTCAATACCATGAAGTATCGTATTCACATTTCCATTTGACCAATCATAATAATTTGTATTTTGAATTGCACTCAAATGAAAATGTGTCAATCAAATAGTTATTAGTAAGCAATTTAGCATTGCACTATGCATACAGCGAAAGAACTGTTATTGATACTTTATTAATGGTTCTGCTGCATTCATAGTACAAGCAATATGAGTTAGTGAGATGCACTACAATAGATTCGTTTGGCTGAACATGCGAAAAGATATTTTAACTTGGTGTTAATCTTTTTTTTTTTTTTTTTTTAATTAGGTCCAGCACTCAGGGGATGACCCCCACGTATGCAGTGCATTGTGCCGGAACTCAGAGAGAGGGATAGAGTAGAGAAGATAGATGTTGAAAATGTAGAAGGCTTAACTCTTTTACAACTCTGCTTTGCGCGTTATGTTAATTTTTATAGCTGTGTTGAGGCGCCTCCGGTGTTAGGTAGACGCATTAACTTTGTTAAGCTGTATTGGCAGGAATTTTATTAATTGTTTTACTTCGCCGATGTTTCTGCTAACCGACGAAGGTGGGCGATGTTGTGTACATAAGCTTGGAACATCATCAATCGCTGTCGGAACAGGTTTTTAGTGACCAGTGCTATGCCTTCATCACTTAAAGAGTCCGACAACAATTAATACAATGTCTCACTAATGTACATTAGAGAAATTAATGATGTTGATTGACTTGCTCTGGCCAGAGTTTGAACCCAGGCCCCACGTCATTGTTTGCTTAGTAGTCAACGCGCTAACCACTTCAGCCAACACCACCCTCAAATCTTAATCTTGCATTAAATGTCAGAAATGTAAAGTTCAGCGTCATACTAAAAGCCGAATTGGCGAATTTCCTGTTCCCGGTCAAAGATTTAAAATTGTTAGTATTGATTTAATTGGACATCTTCCTCTGTCAGGTATATATAGGTACTGCCTTACTTGCATTGATAAGTTTACCCGTTGGCCTGAAGCGATACTACTGAGTGATATTACAGCCGAATCCGTGGCTTCAATCTTCTAAAATTTTTTTGGATTCGCGTAACACATATATCACCCTATCATTCTCAAGCAAATGATCAAATAGAACCTTGGCATCGAACGCTTAAGTCAGCAATTATGAGTCATTCAAAATCTCACTGGGTAGATGTCCTACCAATTGTGATGCTATTCTTGAGATCTTCTGTCAACCACGATCTTAACATTACCCGAAGAGTTTTTTGCTATTACATGTTAAATAGCGATCAAGAAGCAACAACAATTGCACCTATTAGCAAAATTGTCAGCTTAGCTGTACAAACAAACAAACAAAATATAACAAAGTGACCATCGTGCACAAAATTGTAAATGCAGTGAGTGAAAAGAGTGATAATAAAATCCATACTAGTAAGGACAGATACATAACCGTGCTAAAAAGGGGAGGAAGTCCCAAATCAGCTCAAATAGTGTCAACGGCGAAAATGTCCCAAGATGGGAAAAATAATATTAAACATTCTGAAAATCGTTTCGCGATTTTGAATGAACAAGTCGATGAAGACACAAATACAACAAAGTCCAGTAAACTACCGCAGATATATTTAAGAGAACAGAATTCCAACTTTCTGGTAAAAAGCCTTATCTCATTAATTGGAGAAAATTAGTTCTATGTAACTCCAATTAAGCGAACGAAACTAAATTTCAGGTAACACAAGAAAATAATTAAGGAAAAATTGTCTCAGATTTTGAGACTAAAAACAAAAACTTTTATACATATCAACTGAAGAGTGCTAAAGGCCTTACAGTAGTTATAAAAGGCATAGATTCAACCGTGGATACGGAAGAGGTAAAGTCTGGCTTTGGAAATAGAGTCTTCAAAGTGAAAAATGTTTCAAACATTAAAACAGGGAAAAAAAATCCCCCAACCTATTTTTAGAGTCGAGCTACAGCCAGGCGACTCGAAAATTAAAAATAATGAATCTTAAAAGGCCAGTGATTTGCAAACCTCCATTATGAGCTTCAAATGGTGACTGGGCAAGAACTGATGCTGAAAAAGGTGCTCTTTTTGTTAAACACTTAGAAAAATTATTCACTCCGAATATTTCATTCTGATATTGTTGAACTGCCACCAGTCGTCTCTCTACCATAAATACCGCTAAGATTTAATATTGTAGAGATTGAAAAGGCTATTACTAGTCTTAACACCAAAAAAGCCACAGGTGTCGACAAAATAAGCAACAAAATGCTTCAAGAATTACCATATAATGCAAAAAGAATAATACTATTAATTTTTAATGGTATTTTACGGCTGCAATACTATCCAGCAGAACAGAAGATTTCGCTAATTACTATGATACCAAAGCCCGGCAAGGATCATACAAAGGTAAAATCCTATCGGCTTATTAGTTTAATATCTAACATTTCAAATATATTTGAGAAGCTTTATATGAGCAAGCTGATGCCTATAGTGACTAGTAATGGATGCATTCCAGACATATATTCAACAATTCGGATTTCGCAGACAGCATAACACTATTGAACCAACTCGCAGGCTTGTGAATATTGTTAGAAACACTTTTGAAAAAAAGAAATATTGCTCCGCACTCTATAGATGTTGCACAAGCCATCGATAAAGTATGGCGCGAAGGTCTTATCTACAAATTAACACAAAATCTACCCTCAAACATCGTCAATCTTTTACGTTACGCCGGGAAACATTCCTGCCTATACAAATTAACAACGAGACTATACCGCAACACACTGTAGTCAAATATCTAGGTGTTCATCGTCGTTTAACCTGGAAATCGCACATAGATGCGTAAAGTTGATCCAAATAAAATTAAAAGAATCCCAAATGAATTGGCTTATTTATTGGAAGAAACTCTATACCAAGCCTAGACTGTAAACTTCTATTATACAATGCGATCTTAAAACCATTATGGGCCTATGGAATCCAGTTATGGGGCACTGCCTCAGCATCGAATGTAGAAAAAATTCAAAGGCGACAAAACTAAATTCTATGTACTATAACAGCAGCCCCATGGTATATCCGAAATCATCGAATTTACTAAGGTCTCGATGTTCCGTTGGCTAAGACAGTATTTTCTAAACACGCGAAAAAATACATTAAAAAACTTGAGTTGCACCCAAATCCACTTGCGCGCTATATTCTAAATTATATATGTAGGTCACACCAGGTTAAGAAGGAAAGATACTCTTTTTCTCAGCCGTACACGAGAGATGTAAATCAATAAAAATCAACCGTTGAATTAAAAATTTTGTTTAGCATTTGCTAAACATATATTAATGCATTTTTAGATTTAAGATTTGAAAAACTTATTGATGTTTCAATATATAATTGAAGATTCAATAAATAATGAAGTTATCAAAAAAATATATATTTATGGAAAACATAAAGCAGACAACGAATGTGAATAACGTCGTATCGGATGAAATATCTAATGACTTTTGGAGTACCACAAGGATCCATATTAGGCGCACTGCTGTTTATAATGTATATAAACGACTTACCAAATATATTAAAAAGATGTAACACAGTCCTGTACACAGTCCTAATTAATAATTAATTTTTTGATTTTGCGCCAGAAAATGTTTTTTGAAATAATTTTTCAATTTCCTATAAAAAATTTGTAAACAAACAAAACATTTTTTCATAAAAATATTAACGTACTTATATGTATATAACCCAGAAGAAGCTACCCATTGTTTGGTAGCGAAATATTGGTTTTTTAAAAATAAAATTTGTTATTGTTATTTTTTATAAAAAAAAGAAAAAAGTGGATCTTTAACTCGCGAAAATCAGACTGAATATACTCGTATGTATAACGTCGATAAAATAAAAAAATGAACATACTTAAACTTAATGAAAATAAAACAAAGATAATAGAAACTAACATCAGTTCAAAAGAAACATTTAAAATAAATAACTCGGTAATATAAAAAGTCGAACATATTAAATATCTCGGGATTATAATTTATAAGAATCTAAAACTTAATGAACATATTGAGCATATTTGCAAAAACATTTCCAAAAAAAAATCGGGTTTCTTAAAAGAATCAGAAAAAAAATATCATAAACTACGGCAATAAATATTTATAATACTATAATAAAACCACATTTTGAATATGGTTCTACTATTTTATACATATGTAGCAATACACTGCAATTAGCAAGAATGCAGAAATTTCAAAATAAGGCCACGAGAATAATTTTAAAATATAATCGATATACTAACATAAATACAATGCTAGATAGCTTGAAATGGCTAAACATCAAATAAAGACTTCAGTTCAACACACTTAAATTGATAAGGAAGATGAAACAAGGCGATGCACGGAGATACTTATATGAACAAATAAGATTTGTAGGAGAAAGTCAACCGTACGGATTAAGAAACATAAATGATTTTCGAATAAATAGGGTGACGTCAACACAAATGCAAAGGTCGCTATTTTACAACTATTTAATGTTCTACCAATTAATATGAAAAATGAAAATAATGAAAATATTTTTAGAAAGAAATGTATTAATTTTGTTAGATTTAATGTCAATTTGTAATGGTAAAAAGTTAACTCATGTACAAATATTGTAAAAGTATTTAATACTAACAATAATATAATAAAAAAAAACAATAAAAAAAAAAGTGAGATTCAAGAATATTTCTTATGTAGATATAGCAATGCTATTGAATTAAAAACGGAGTGTGTGAGGATAATAGCAATGTTACAGATCGCCTCAGCTAAAATTAAGTCTTAAGGAATGTACCAAGTAGCTTAGAAAAGTTTTACAAACACAAAAAACAGCTTCCCTTCAAAAATTTCTTCAAGAACTATATGCAACACCACAACAAATGATTCGCTATGGCGTGCAGCGGGAGGACTTAAAAGGCCAGTGATATGCAAACTTCCTCTTGTTGCTTGAAATACAAGAAATATGGCACAAAGCGCCCACGCTTTTTTCTCAATAATACTAGTATTTTTTTATTAATTTTTGTTTTAATTTTATTTTGAAAATAATTTTTGTTTTATTTTTATTTTGAAAATTATTTTTAACCTTTTAGAAACATGTTTTTTAGTTTTCCTTAATTACATTTATTTTTTTTTTTTTTAGTTTCATATGCTATAAAAGCGTGTTTTTTAGTTTTTTTTAAACTATATTTATTTTTTACTTTTTAGTCCAATTTATTTTTAAACTATATTTTTATAATTTTTTTTATTTTTACAGATGTTTCTATTAGAGCACTAGATTTAGTGTTTAAAGCAGATACTCAAAAATAATGTTTGAGTCAACTTAGTTTTCATTCTGAACTTGATTTTAAAAATTCGAAATTTTGTAACAAAATATAAAAAATTTTAAACTAATTAAAATGTAGAATGTACATATGAAAAGTAATTTTATCAAGCTCAAGTTCAGTTTTATTGAATTAATGAAAATTCAAATTACTAAGAGTTATTTTTTTATGTTAAAAAATATTATTATTATATCCAATCAGTTTAGCAGAACGTATCAGTACCGATTTCAAGGCCGCTACACCCCTCATCGGTGTTCAATTGTCCATCTTTACAATTTTCCTAAAGTGGATACTAATTGGGAAGAAAAAAGAGAGCTTTGATGTTTCGCATGAACTGGGGTTTATGTGTATGTGTGGCCTAAAGGAATGGATTTTCATTTTACTAATTCTTCTATTAGTAAATCATGAATGAAAATATATTTTTAAATTGGGGGATATCGGGTTAGTTTTCAGTGCTAGATGAAGAAAAAATTAAGCACGATAACAAGACTAATTAAGAATAACTGGCTGCTTGTGCGTATGATGAATATTTCGTGGTTTTCAAAAGAGAATAACACTCATACGCTTCGTAGTGCGAAGTTACAAACATACCCACTGGTGAAGTTAATAAAAGCAATATTAAAAAGAAAGCTACATATAACTGTAATAGTGTCGTTAATTATGTTACGAAAAATAAAATTCAACCCCCATCGCGCCATAAAGAGCATATCACTAAAAAAGAAAAGTGTTAATAAATGGAAATTATGAGCAACGAAATCTTACTTACATATTTTTACAAAAATTGATAGTTGTGTTCTAGGAGACTATGCACGTATTACGTAACGCTCCAGGGGGAGGGGGGTTAAATTTTTGTTACGGATTGGAAATTTTGCACTGAAATATTAGTAAAAAGCGTTACGAAGGGTGGTGGGGTGGGGGGGAGGGGGTATAAAATCTCTCAAAACAGCGTTACGTAATATGTGCACAGCTCATAGGCTGCACGCAATTTGAAAGCAATTTGCTTTCAAAATGTAATCAAGAAAACATCTTAAAGTGGGTGCTGTTTACTTTAATGAAAAATTGGAACAAAACCTGAAAGCAAAATTTATATCAAATTAATAGTCAATTTTTAAAAGTGTGAGTGTTAAGTAAATTGAAACAAATCTTGATCGAGTGGCACCCATGTAAAAAAACAAATATAAGAAAAATTCAATACAATTAATTTATATAAAAAAAAAAAAATTTAAATATTTATGCATCAAAAATTTTTAAAAATTAGTGATTTTTTTGGAAAATTTTTTCCAATTGTCTTAAAGATTTTCCTTTGCCAGAAACATATTTTTAAGTTTCTATTATTAGAGAATAATGACGCTAAATTTAAAGTTGTTCGCATAATTGGTATTCCAATTATTCTGTTCCCAAAACTTGTAAATAAATTTTTTTTTAATAATTCGTTAAACGTAATGAGTGTCAGTCATCATCATCTGTTTCATGATTTAAAATCTTTTCTACTAAATTTGGCTTTAAATGACTTAATTTAAGAATACTTTGGTTGTTATTCTTCCCAATATTAGCAGGTATAAAGAAGTAAGATTAAACCTTAGCACTGTGATATAAGAAAAGCGGGGGAGGAATAATAGGTTCAGAAATTTGAATTAATATAAAAAAATTCGGACCAGTAAATTGAAATATAAATCCTGCAGTCTGCTGAATTTATAAATTTAATATTTTAAATAAAATATTTCAAATTGAACAATGCTTAGAAAAACTACAAAGTAAAGATAAATTAGCTCATTTGGCAACGCTGGCTATCAAAATCAACCCTTATTTAACACAATACTGTAAATACTATATTGACAATATTGTATTTTGCCAAATGTCATATTCCATGCGAAATAAAAGCTCTTTAGGGTACGTAAAATCCAATTGTCATAATACATGAAATTGAATTGATTGATTGTACAGAGCGCTCACTTACTGAGCTAAAAACGCCTATTTAGCTCACTTGTGTGAATCGTTCAGTTAAACTAGTTCGTTCAGGAGCTACACACCTCTAATGACATGTTAAAAATCATTGAGTCATGTGTTGCGCCCGGATTTTTCGCATTTGTGTATCGGATTTTCATAGTATGGTTAAAAACCTGAAAATTCAACACACATTTACAAATATAAATTCATACGACTTACATACATCCCAGCAAAAATAATCAAGTTTTTGGAAGCAGTACATACTTTTTCTGCCTTAAGAACGTGCTTCGTATTAAGCACATATGTTTTATCTTAACAAATGCAGAAATGTATGGCAGAAAATGTAAAATTTTTTGATAACTTTATTTAATCAATATAGAAATCTCTATACATGCTCCCTTACACTAGTGCATACTAGAAAGCACTATTGTAAGGAAATTATTAAAATTGTAAATTTTACGAAGTGTAACGAACACAATAAGACGACAGTACGAATTTTTGGATGATGCAAAAAAAAAAAATAAAATATGTATAATTCAGTTGATATTGTTTCCGTTCCATGAATTTACTTCATACTCACTGCTCTGAAATAAGCACACGAAATGCTTCAAAGTGGGATATCGCGAACAAATATCATGCCATACGTAAGCAGGTTTGTAAGTATATATCACCTGATAGTCCCTTACAAACCTGCTTACGGCGAAGCAGTAATTTTTGCTGGGATAGGTATATATCCATATGCTCACAGTCAAAGCATTAATGCTAAAGAATCCTTTTCTGTCATAAAATGCTGCAATTCCTTCTTAGGAGACACAATTTTAACGTGTGTCAACACATTCAATAATACATGGTATTCTGCTTTTATTAAAAAAAAAATTATTTTGCTATTTGTAGTTCAGCTGGTGTATAATTGTATTTTATCCATTTTTGACTTCAATTTTCTAATACTTGTACTACCTTTGACAGCTCATCTGTAGTAGACAGCAATTCCATAAACGCTTCCTTGCAGAGTCGAAAATTTGCAATAACTCTGTAAACAAACTTTCTAAATGGTATTCTTGTTAAAAACATTGTATACTTACGTAGTGAAATCCATACCGAAAACGTTGGAAGTATCTCTCAACCTCCTTCTGCTTCTAGCCAGTTCTAATAAGCATTCATCTTCATTAGACCGTAATGCACGATTCCGCTGGTTGCTGGGGTAGTTCAGTGGAAGCCAGGGATTCGTCATTCCATAAATCAAAAAAAGATTTGAGTTGTACAATCAATTTATTTGGTTTTAATTTTATTTAAATTAAAGGTATAAATGCCGTCTTCTGATCCTTATCTATTAGTGGACGTCGTCCGTGGTGGTGGTTGGCTGAGAAGTCCACCAGCTGAGGGCGGGTCTTGCCACTGGACCTACGCCGATAAAGTAACAGAGGGGATTCCCAACACGGTAGACTGAAACAGCCTGGTGTATTGTGACTCCCACCTCTCACTACTGTACTGTCGGCACGAGCGGTCGGAAAACCGAAATGAACTTCCGACAATACGCGTAACTTCAGCTCGACTGTAGAGAACAGCACTCGACTACCACAGCTGAAATGTATCCCGAAGAGCCGACGTAGCAATTAGTAGGCTACCTAACAAAACAAAAAGTCGTCCGACAGAGTAAAACATGGGTCGTCCAACGTTTCTCCCCGATCAGGTCAATACGGTAGACTAAAACAGCCTGTCGTATTGTTGTACCTTCCAATTGCTATTTAACTACAAATAAGAGTAATTTGAAAAGCGAAACGAACTTCAAATTATGATCTTCCACGTAGCTCGGCTAGACAGCAACTGCCAGTCTGTTGCCAACTCTTGCAACATCAAAAGCATTGTGAGCCCACGGAAATAAGGTAAAAACGTTTTTTTTTTTTTTTTTTACCTTTATTATTTATTGAATCTTCTATTATAAATTGAAACATCAATAAGTTTTTCAAATCTTAAATCTAAAAATGCATTAATATATGTTTTGCCAATGCTAAACAAAATTTTCAATTTCAACGGTTGATTTTTGTTGATTTACATCTCTCTGAGAAAAAGAGTATCATTCCTTCTTAGCCGGGTGTGACCTCTATACTGTAGAATATTGCGCTCAAGTAGATTTGGTCAAGTTTTTTTATATATACATTCGCGTGCTTTAAAAATACTTTCTTCACTAACGGAACATCAAGGTCTTTGTGAATTCGCTGATTTCGGATATACCAGGGGGCTGCAGTAATTGTACGTAGAATTTTGTTTTGTCGCCTTTGAATTTTTTATTCTTTCGATGCTGAGGCAGTGCCCCATAACTGGATTCCATAGGACCATATTGGTTTCAGGATCGCGTTTGTTTTATTTTCTAACCAATTTTCATTATAGGCAAAACCATGCATTTTGAAATACTTTTTTTTCAGTGTAGCTAGTTTTTGTATTTGGTTTTCTTTTGCAATTTTTGTTATTTGTTTTGTTCTATCTTTTTGTTTCCTTATAAAGTTCATATAATTATCATATTGTAACATGTTATTGATAAACAAATCTATGTGATATAATTTTTGTTTAATTAATTTAATAATGGTATTTGTTTGGGCGATTTCTAAATTAATTATTTTTTTGTGAAAATTGTTCTCAATTTTTGCTAGTTTACTTTTAATGGTGTTGCATTTAAAAAGTGTTTTTACCTTAGTGATTGTGTTTTTTGTATGGTTAGGTATAATACCATAACTTCTGCATGCTAATATGAATCTTAGTTGTTGTTGTTGCTGTGCAAGTCTTTTGGTTTCGTTGCAAAACTCCTTAAGAGCACTCAATGTATCAATGTTGTATTTAAGTTGTATTTGTTTAAAAAAACCTTTCATGTTTGGATTTGATTTGTGTTGTGTTTTGTTTAATAAATAAATAGATGTAATTGTTTTTCGGCAAGCTACCCGATGTTATTTATATATGTGTTGTAGGAATTATTTGGCCAAGTGCAATTTTTGTTCATAAAAATATTTTTGTTTCTTAAGCTAATAAGGCCTAACGTAGTTAATGTGATTAACAGTTTTATTACATTTTTTACCCAACGTTTCGTTACTTGTTTGTGGACTTCTTCAGGGGTTTCGTCTATTTAAATTTAAAAGACATTATATGTATATTTGCAAAGTTTAACACAGTACATTTTTTACTTACAATAATACAGTTGTTAAAAAGAATTGTTATGGTATGTATATTTTTGAGATTTTTAATGCCGAAAAAATTTTTTAAAAATTAATAAATAAAAATACACAGTTGATGCTGTTATTTAATTATTAATATTGTTAGGTTTAAGATTTGAACAACTTATTGATGTTTCATTTTATAATTGAAGATTCAATACATATTTTTTTTTTGATAATTTTATTATTTATTGAATCTTTAATTATAAATTAAATTATCAATAAGTTTTTCAAATCTTAAATCTAAAAAATATTAAATGTTAGTTTAGCCAATGCTAAACAAAATTTTTAATTTCAACGGTTAATTTTTGTTGTTTTACATCTCTCGTGAACGGCTGAGAAAAAGAGTATCCCTTCTTTTCAGCCGGGTGTGGCCTCTATAATGAAGAATATTGCGCGCGAGTGGATTTGGGTGCAACTCAAGTTTTTTTATATATTTTTTCACATGTTTTGAAAATACTGTCTTCACCAACGGAACGTCTAGATCTTTATGAATTCGACGGTTTCTGACATACCAGCGGGCTGCTGTTATTGTACGTAGGATTTTATTCTGTCGCCTTTGAATTCTTTCGACATTCGATGCCCCATAACTGGACCATATTGGTTTCAGGATCGCGTTGTATAAGAGAAGTTTACAGTCAAGGCTTAGTAAAGAGTTTCTTCCAATAAGCCAATTCATTTGGGCTGCTTTTAGTTTCATTTGTGTCAACTTTGCATCTATATGCCATTTCCATGTTAAACGACGATCAAGATGAACGCCTAGATATTTCACTACAGTGTGTTGAGGTATAGTCTCGGTGTTAATTTTTATAGGCGGGCATGTTTCCCTGCGCAACGTAAAAGTGACGTGTGCACATTTCTGCTCGTTAACTTTTATACGCCATTGTTTGAGCCATTTTTCCAGTTTGGATATATATTCTTGTAAGTTGCGGGAAGCTTCTACAGGATTTTCGTGAACGCTTAGAAAGGCTGTATCATCAAAATGTTGATTAAATACATAATAAAGTTGAAAAAAAAAATATTTCTCTGATTATAAACATTTACGAACTTTAGCCTGTATAAATATTAACAAATATTAATAACTAGCTGATTTAATGACGATCGGTCCAGTAGTTAAGACTATATTACGATTTTTATTTTTCCTAAAAAGGTGCGTGGTCCCACCTGGTACGTATTCCAAATTATGCCAATACCAGTACCAAATATCATCGACGTAGGTCAAAAAATGCTACGGTGCTGCGGCCCTTTGTCCAATCAAAACTTCATAAAGCCTATTATTCCTTACATAGTCACAGTAACATGCTGCACAAACACACAAACAAACAGACAGACATTAATTTTTATATACTTTGTAGTGTATATTTAATACACTTGAATCAAACCCATTATTGATATGTTCATTGTGTAAGCATATAAAACATGTTGTAACGATTCAATTTAAATGAGTAAGGTTTGATAAGAAATCATGTTGTTATATTTATTATTTGTCCTATACAAATTAAGAAGAGAGAGAAGCTTTATGAGATTGCTCTATCATATAGCTTTAATATTGTAAAGAGCTAGTGTAACATTAGTAATAAGATAATAAAAAGACATTGGATTTAGACATTGAACTAAAAGGCTGTTCTTTATAATTGTTCGGATATTACATGGTGCTATTGATCTTATTACATGGCGACCGTGAACAAAAAAAAATTATATAACTGTCCAAGTATAAACTTAAATATATACGTAAGTACAGTACAGTTTAAAAAAAAAAAAAAAGTTACTGCAGCCTAAGAACAAAAGGTTGATTAAATAAGCAAGAGATAAAATACGAAGGAGAATTTTTAGTAATACCTACATTAAAAAAAAAAAAATTTATGCATAAATTGATAAAAGTTAGACAGAATAAAACACAGTTTATTTGTCTACCAACTGAAATCCCTGAGAGGAAACTAAATTTCGTACCAACAGTGTGCAGACTAGTGTGATATTATTCAGAAAATATTTCAGAAAATAATCATACTATAAAATTGCAATATACTCGTATAAGGAGGAAATCCGAAAAAAAAACTGTGGAAACGTTCAAAATTTTGTCTTACATTAGACATGTCGAAAAATGTATATTGGGTATGCTCATGGATACTAAATTGGAACACATCAGAACAAGATCCACGACACTACTTTTGCAAGATGCACATAAACACGTATAACAATATGCACTCTACTAAATCAAGCGATACAACTTTAGCAACACCACAATGGCAACATGTATGAACCCAAACAAATCAACATGTAACTATTAATCACATATGTATATATATATATATATGTCTATTTATATAAAAGCTCTAAAATTTTACATACACATATATAAATATGAATTTAAACAAGAACATGAATATTTCAAACCAATGAAAATTTTAAACATTTATAAATTCATTATTAATTCTAATCCAGTATTGGTTGAAAGTCCTATTGTTTTGAAAATTATTAGACATAAGTAAAAACAACCAGAAGGATTACGTGATTTTCGGTTTTGATATTAGAAAAGACTCCTTGTGCTTTGGAATTTAAAAATTAAATGAATTTGAAAACAGCTGACATATTTCAGTATATAAAATAATAAATAGTTTGCTTTAATTTGTGCGTATACATACCTACATATGTACATATTTTATATCTTTTTCGTGTGGTTCTAATGACTGAAAATACATCTGGGAAACCAATATGGCCAGAAATATTTGAACAGTTAGATGCAGATAAATTGAGTTTCGATAAATCGTATAAATGTCTGAATAAAAGCAACTTGCCTCACAAACATACAGAAAGAAAACATTTAAATCTGTTGACTATTCATTATAATCACATAGTAACAACAGCTAAAAATCTAAGACACATATTAACAGAAGAGCAAGGTATACTTCCTGAACAATTTATATTAAAAATTAGAACAAAGTTTAGTGGCATTTTAGAGAAGTTAGGTGTCGATAAACCACTCCCAAAGTCTTTAGAAGAATCATTTGTAGTAAGTTTTGATATTTTAAGTGACGAAGAATTAGAAGAAGATAACAGTATGTCGGACCAAGTTCAATTTATTACTTTGGCAAGCAAATTGTTGCCGGAGTTTGATGGCACTATTAATAATCTTCAGCGTTTTGTTGATGCACTTAACCTTCTAGATACATTGAAAGGTGCTCATGAGGCAGTAGCCGTTCAGTTAATTAAAACAAAATTGGCTGGATCGTCCAGAAATTTTGTCACAACAGAAACCACTATACAGCAAATAATTGCAAGATTAAAATCGTCTATAAAAGGGGAAAGTGTTGATATCATTTCCAGTAAGATTCTAAACTGTAAACAACTAAATAGAGGTGCAAGTGACTACACGCAAGAAATTGAAAATCTCTGTAAGACATTAAATAACGCATATATGACAAATGGAGTTAGTCCAGAGTTAGCAAATAAATATGCAACTCAAATTGCTGTACAGGCGCTTGCTAAAAACGCAAACAATGATAGGACTAAATTAGTAATGGAAGCGGGTCATTTCTCTACAATTAATGACGGTGTAGCAAAATTTAACAGTGTCTCTGCAGACACCCAATATGTTAACCAGCTTTTCCATTTCAGGCAAAATAATAGAAACAATACCACGAGACGTGGGCATAACACTATCAAAATAGAGAAAGAAGAAATTACTACCAAAACAACCAAAATACAAATAATAGCTATAGAAATAGCAATAGTGCTAATTATAATCGGAATCCTCATAGACAACAACAACGTAGATCAGACCAACGAACTATTCGGCAAATTGAAATAAGTCAGGGAAACTTGCTGAACCCCTCAGAGCAAGGGGAAATACAAAACTAAATACTGAATTAAATACTAAATTAAATACAAAATTTATTACAAAATTAAATAAAAAACTAAATACAAAATTTACAACAGAAGATCAAAATCCTTTAAAAATTTATAGCTTAAATTTAAATTTAGCGAACTTTGTAACGCTATCGTTAGATTTTGCCAATGAGCAAAAAATTTTTCTAATTGACACAGGCGCGGATACGTCCCTTGTAAAATTACAAGCTATATCGTGTCTTAAAAGGATAAACTTCAATGAAATCGTCAGTTTAAAAGGCATCGGAGAAGGTTGTATTAAAAGCATAATAACTGGAAATTTGTGTATCGGTAATCTAGCACATAAGCATACGTTTCAAATAGTAGGAAATGAATTCCCCATACCCTGTGAAGGATTGTTGGGTCTTGTTTTTATTACAAAATATAACTGTCTTCTACACTATAGATCATATAAATTGCATATTAGACCAAAATACTTATCTCATGACGTAACATTAGATATTCGTCAAGGTCCAACAGATAATTCAATTTTGATACCGGCAAGATCTGAAGTATTTCGGAAAATTAATATTAACAATGAATTTGACATTTTCGTACCAAATCAAGAAATATCACCAAACGTTATTATGCAAAACTGTTTAGTTTCAAAACAAAGTCCCTATGTTAGAATTCTAAATGCTACTTTAGAAAATGTAAAGCTTAGCAATATTATTTTGAAAACAGAAAACGCGGATAATTATGAAATTATAAAAACTTGTGATAATGGTGTAAATAGAGAAGAAATCGTATTAGATAAATTATCTAAAAATTTTCCTTTATTCGCTAAACAAAAATTAACCAATTTAGTGATATTTTCGCTCTAGAAAATAAAAAAATTTCAGCATATAATTTCTATAAACAGAAACTTCGAGTAGCCGATAGTAAACCAGTTTATATAAAGAACTATCGTGTACCTCATACGCAAAAGACAGAAATAAACACCTAAGTAAACAAGTTACGTACAGATGGAATCATAGAAACATCATGGTCAGAATACAATAGCCCAATCCTGTTAGTACCTAAAAAAAGTTTACCCGGAGAAAACGCACAAAGGTGGCGAATGGTTGTTGATTATAGGCAGGTAAATAAAAAATTATTGGCAGATAAGTATCCTTTCGTGCTGTTAAGTCCCGGCTTCCACCAGATCGAGTTAGACGATGATTCACGAGATATCACATCGTTCTCGACGGATCAAGGATCATTTCGATTCACACATTTACCCTATGGGCTAAAAGTTGCGCCAAACTCTTTTCAGCGCATGATGTCCTTATATGTCTTTATATGGATGATTTAATCGTCATAGGTTGTTCAGAGAAACACATGCTTAAAAACCTCAGAGAAGTATTTGAAACTTATCGTAAATGTAATTTAAAGCTTCATCCTGATAAATGTCAATTTTTTAATACTGAAGTCACATTTCTTGGGCATAAATGTACCAATTTTGGCATATTACCAGATGAGTCAAAATTTAAAATAATACAAGACTATTCCAATCCAAACGTTTTATAGCATTCTGTAATTATTACAGACGGTTTATTCGGAATTTCGCTAAATATGCCACTAATATAACAAAGCTTACGCGCAAAAACATTACTTTTGAATGGAACAATGAATGTGAAAAATCATTTCAATATTTTAAAAATATGCTGTTGAAGCCGCAAATACTGCAATACCCAGATTTTGAGAAAGAGTTTTGCATTACTACTGATGCAAGTAAGATTGCTTGTGGAGCTATTCTTAGCCAAGAGCATAATGGCATGCAATTACCTATAGCGTATGCATCACGTTCCTTTACAAAAGGTGAATCAAATAAATCAGTTATTGAGCAAGAGTTAACCGCTATACACTGGGCCGTAAATTATTTTAGGCCATACGTCTATGGAAACAAATTTTTAATTAGAAGCGACCATAAACCTTTGAACTAC
Organism: Lypha dubia; assembly: GCA_947311025.1. Taxonomy (NCBI): domain Eukaryota; kingdom Metazoa; phylum Arthropoda; class Insecta; order Diptera; family Tachinidae; genus Lypha; species Lypha dubia. The sequence continues at coordinate 31,111,421 of OX371262.1, read as the reverse complement.
TTATTCTCATTAAAAAATCCTTCTTCTAAACTAACTAGAATGAAACTTGATTTAGATGAATATGACTTCGTAGTAGAATACATTAAAGGTAAAACTAATTGTGGCGCGGATACACTATCACGCATAGATTTCAATTTTATTAAAGACATAAACACACACAACATACCAATGGTGACGACAAGGTCGAAAACAAAAGTTAAGGTAGCTCAGGAAACAAACACACCACATAAAACAAAAAGTGTACCCAAAATATACGAAGCTAATTTCAGTGAAGTAAAAGAGGCAACAAAGTTAAAGTTTGAATTGTTTAACCGCACACCAATCGCAAAGTTTATCAAAGGCAATCGCCTAGTACAAACTATGAATATAGATGCAAGTATTTTTAATGAAGAAATCGTTCTAAAACGATTATTTTCAATGCTGAATAAGGATGGGAAAAATGCGAACGTCACGAAATTACAAATGTCCTTAAATGACGACATTTTTAAATATGTAAATATTACCGAATTTAAAATTTCTGCAGAAAAATTTTTAAATAATCTTATAATTGCGTTAACGCCAAAAATTACATATATTCATGACGAGTTAGAAAAACTAAATCTACTATCGTTATACCATAACGATCCCTTATCAGGTGGTCATTGTGGAGTGACTAGAACAATAAATAAACTTTAAAACTATTGCCATTGGAAACATATGACAAAAGATGTTATTAAATACGTAAAATCTTGTTTATCTTGTAAAAATAATAAAACTTTTCCAAAATTGATAGAATCTTTAATAACTACCCTAACGCCTTGCAAAACTTTTGATACCGAGGTGGTGATAGGACCGTTTGTTAAATCTAACAAAGGTAATGAGTGCGCTGTAACTATTGTGTGCGACCTCAGCAAATTTTTGATTGTGGCACCAGTCGATAATAAAAGCGCAACGAACGTAGCTAAAGCAATTTTTGAAAAACTAGTTTTAAACTATGGACCGCCAAAAAAGATTCTTACCGGTAGAGGCACAGAGTATAAAAATCAATTGATGCAGAACTTATGCAAACTTTTAGGAATAAGTCATGCAACTTCTACAGCTTATCATCATCAAACGTTAGGAACGATAGAAAGGTCTCATCGTACGCTTAACGAGTACTTACGTCTGTATATATCTATAGAAAGATTAGACTGGGGCGAATGGTTGTCATATTTTGCATATTGTTATAATACAACGGCCTCTGCGGTGCATAATTATTGCCCGTATGAGTTAGTCTTTGGTAAATTACCAACTACTTTGAATTTTCTTCAAAATAATGAGGTAGAACCGTTATATAACATTGATGCCTATGAAAAAGAAATAAAATATAGACTACAAGTAGCACAAAACAGAGCAAAATCGCTAATAGAAAAATAAAAACAACAACAAAAACACAGTACGATAGAAGAGCTAAAAGTCAGAATTTACAACCGAATGATTACGTCCTTTTATTAAATGATTCAGGTCATAAATTACAGCCTCTGTATAAAGGCCCTTTTAAAATAGTAGAAACAGATAATAAAGGAAATTGCGTAATTCAAATAAATGAAAATAAAACACAAGAAGTTCATAAAAATAGATTAAGAAAATTTGAATTTAATGTTTAAAATCATAGGTAAACACGTTAAACATACAATTGATTACTTTTTTTTTTTTTTTTTTTTTTAATTAGGACCAGCACTCAGGGGATGACCCCTACGTATGCAAAGCATTTAGCCGGAACTAGGAAAATAGGTTTTGGGAAGGAGGATAAAGGGAGTAGTGTTTGTGGACATTCGATTTGAACTCTGACACACTGAAAGTGGCAGGAAAGACCTCTGCGGGGAGTTTATTTCACATACGAACAGTACGGCCAAAGTACGAATTCTCTCTGTAATGCGTGGTGCGGTTCACTGACATATCGACCACAAAGGGATGCGCTCCTGATGAAGAGCGTGTTATACGTGAAAAGTGGCGGGTTTCAGGAACAAGTTCCCTAATTTCATCAGAGCACACTCCGTTGTAGTAGCGATAGAACAGCGAAACACACCCAACATTGCGTCGATGCTCCAATGAGTCAATAGAGTTGGCTACCCTACTGTCACCGATAAGCTTCTTCGCCCTATCCTGTACGCGGTCGAGTAACTTCAAAATAGATTTTGAAGCACCGGCCCATACATGAGAGTTGTATTCCATTTTCGGTCGGATAAAGGTGGTATAAATATTAAGGAGATCAGATGGAGTGAAGTATGTCCTACACCGTCTTAGAAAGCCGAGGCACTTGAATGCTTCTTTTGAGACATGAAAAATGTGATCATTCCATCGAACATCACAGTGAATTTTCATGCCAAGAACATCAAGAGCTTCTGATTCCTCAATATCTATACCATCCATGTTTACAGATGGAGCAGCATGTCTGGTCATACGTCTATGTGTGAGCATAGCACATTGGGTCTTTCGTGCGTTAAAATTTACCCTATTAGCATGACCCCAATTTGAAATTAACAGGAGATCGCGATTTAGCGTATCGTTCATATTTTGCCGCATTGCCCGGATCTCCGACGGTTGTGGCCTGTTGCTGAATGAATACGAATGAACTAAGCTGCTGTCATCTGCAAAAGAGTAGATAGGGTTGGAAGTTTGACGTAGAAGGTCATTAAGAAAAATAAGAAAAAGGGTAGGAGAAAGAACGGAGCCTTGCGGTACCCCTGAATTTAACTTGAACTCGTTTGATGAGACCCCATCTACAACAACTCGTATAGTGCGATCTCTGAGAAAGCTCGATACAAATCGAGTGAACCATCACCGACACCAAAAGCAATCAGTTTTGACAAAAGTGCTCCATGCCACACTCTATCAAATGCCTTGGAAATATCTAGAGACACCACTTTACTTTCGCCAAAGTGATGTATGCTATTACACCACTTCTCCGAAAGGAAAGCAAGTAGGTCCCCCGTAGAGCGGCCCCTACGAAAGCCGTACTGCCGGTCGCTAAGTAAACTGTTGAGCTCCAAATACTTCACAAGATGGAAATTCAACATACTTTCCATAACTTTGGAAAGCGCAGAACAAATTGCAATTGGGCGGTAATTTTCAGGGTTGTTGGCCTCCCCCTTTTTAGGGATCGGCGTTACATTGGCAACCTTCCAACACTTTGGAAATTCACCAGCATGGTACAAAGTGCTAAACAGGCGTGCCAATGGACGTGCTAACGTCGAAAAGCACTGTTTCAAGACCAGTGCTGAGATACCATCCGGCCCAGGAGACTTGTTTACGTTAAGCTTCGCTAAAACCTTTTTAACTGCACGCGCTCGAAAGAATATTTTTGGCATAGTTACAGATACTCCCTCGAGAACGGGTAGTGGTTGACTGCTTTCCGGCAAGTGAGAATTTCTTGCAAACATTTCAGCCAGAAGGTTAGCTTTATCAACCGGGTCAGTGAATACATGGTCGTCCTTTAAAAGAGGTGGAATTGAAGAACTAGCATTATCCTTGACTCTTTTAACGAATGACCAAAAGCTCTTGCTACCCCGTGGAGCATCAAGAACTTTAGTATAAATTTTATATAAAGAATTAAAATAATATAATTTTAAAACAAGGAAAATATGAAACTTTGATAAAAACATAATCTTAATATAATTTTAAAATTATAAACAAAAAAAAAATAAAGAAAAAAAAAATTAACTTTTAAGCATTTTGTAAAACAACATTAAACATTAAATTATATAATTTTGTATAAAGTAATGACCTATCAAACTATTTTAAGTTTTATAGGCCATTCTTCAAAAGGGGAAGGTGTAGTGTATATTTAATACACTTGAATCAAACCCATTATTGATATGTTCATTGGGTAAGCATATAAAACATGTTGTAACGATTCAATTTAAATGAGTAAGGTTTGATAAGAAATCATGTGATTGCTCTATCATATAGCTTTAATATTTTAAAGAGCTAGTGTAACATTAGTAATAAGATAATAAAAAGACATTGGATTTAGACATTGAACTACAAGGTTGTTCTTTATAATTGTTCGGATATTACATGGTGCTATTGATCTTATTACAACTTATAAAGATAAACAGTTCGTAGTAATTTAAAGAAAATTACAATTAATATACATATACAAAAAAAAGCAAGGTCCTGTGCTAATTATATGTTCAAAGCGAACATTAATCAAAAATATATTTAAGTTTATAAATCAAACCAAAAAAGTTTGTATTAGTTAGAACAAAAAATCATGAGATTGGGCATTGTAGGATATAATTCCCTGGCAGCACTATAATGTTTAATGTTTGATAATAATAATAGTGAAAGCATTTGCTTATGAATACAGACGAGGTTTAGTGGCTTCTACCAAAAACAATGTTTGTTCTATTCAGCAAGTGCTGTTGAAAAATCTACACAAGGGACGTATATACTTATATTAAATTTTTCCTTTGTTGCTCGAAATATGTTAACAATGTATACCTAATATTTCTCTGATTATAAACATTTAAAAAACTTTAGCCTGTATAAATATTAACAAATATTAATAGTAAACAGTTCGTAGTAATTAAAAAAATTACAATTAATATACATATGAAAAGTAATATTATCAGGCTCAAGTTCAGTTTTATTGAATTAATGAAAATTCAAAATTACTAAGAGTTTTTGTATGTTGGAAAATTGTAGAATAAAAATTGAATTAAAAATTAATTCTCATATTCTATTTCTGTTGAAAACTGGTTAAATAGCTGATATTCTTCTCACTTAGTATCCACTTTACGAAAATTGTAAAGATGGACATTTGAACGCTGATGAGAGGTGTAGCGGCCTTGAAATCAGTACTGATACGTTCTGCTAAAAACTGATTGGATATAAATAATAATATTTTCCAACATACAAAAACTCTTAGTAATTTTGAATTTTCATTAATTCAATAAAACTGAACTTGAGCCTGATAATATTACTTTTCATATGTAAATCAATATAAGTTCAAATAATAATTACGTTTATTCGTAATAATAATAATATAAAAATATTAATTAATATACATATTAAATCATATTTTTATGTTCTTCTTCGAAATCTTGTGCCAAGGAGGATACTTTTTATAAATGAGGTCACTTTCCTGCACCATTAGTATTAATTTTTTGTCGTACATAGGAACTTTTTATCACATTGAAGAACACAAATAAAATACAAAACAACTGTTCCAAACGTTTATGGGCGTTCCAAATGTTTACATTATTTGTGATCGTTCGCAAACAGTACCATATTATTTAAAAGGTACCGAATCATATTAAAATACATATTATTTTTATGAATTTGATAATTGGTTAAATTATAGTTTAACATTCATATCTAAGTACATCATAGTTTTTATTATTAGTGTTACATATTATTTAAAGAGTTTTTTGTATGTAAGTATATACATATTATACGTACATACATACATAAATTTTTATGCTTAAATTGTAATTTTAAATTTAATTGTACTTTTTCACATACATACGTTTGATATTAACATATAAATTCAAAATGGAAATAGGCACGGGTGCTGGCGTTTAGGAACGGACATTCGTAGGTCTTTTAGGCTACGGAACGAATGTAGTATATTTCAGGCTGAGATCCTACAGATCCTCAGGGCCACGGAACTAGTGACAGAACACGTAACTGAAGGCGTGGAGCTAACATTTTACGTTGACAGTCAGGTGGCGCTGAAAGCTTTGAAGGGGCATAGAGTCAAATCGAAGCTGGTCAGCAAGTGTAGGCTTTTTCTCAACTTGCTTATGGACAAATTTAGCGTTAGGCTATGTTGGGTACCAGGACATTGCAGTATTGAGGGAAACGAAATTGCTGATGAGCTAGCAAGAATAGGGTCAGCATTAGATGTGGCAGTTAGTGACAGGTCGGCACTAACCATTCCTGGAGGAATAGAGAAGTTTGTAGAGTCTCGAGGTCCAGAGCGAGGACCAGCATATGGGAAAATAGCACTCCGGATTTCTGTAGGATGTGTGGGGATGAAGAGGAGCCAGAAACTGTAGAGCATATCATCTGTCATTGCCCAAGGCTGCAATACCATAGGCAAAGATGGCAGAGCAGACGTTTCCATGAGGGCATAAGTGATATCGCGAAGTGCAAACTCGGGAATATCAGTGGCTTTATCATGGGAATTAAGTGGCTGAATGATTGATGTTAACGGCTCTTTGTTTCTCCTCGGGCAGTAAGGAATCTAATTAGTTAATAAATTATAAATGAATGGATCCCAATGGATCCAATTGGGTCTTCGCGTGGATGTGTATTTCACACTACCCTTCCTAACCTAACCTAACCTAACATATAAATTCTGTAAAATATAAGCACATACGATCGGTACAGTCTCTTGTTACATATTGAAGAAAAAAAATTATTTATTTAATAAGTTAATTAATGTGTTCATATTTAACAACTTAAGCGATTCAAAATCAACAAAGGACTTCTGTGGCCCATTACCATTCAAAATACAACCATCCCATCACTGTCTACAATTGTCACGTAACCTCGTAATGAAATTCTATTTTCCGCAGGTTGGTACGTTACGGCAACATTTTATTTCAGTCAAGTAAGTATTTTCACAACTTTTGCATATAACAGAAACAATCAAGCTGACACATCAACATTTACATTTCTAAAGTTACGGTCGGCTAAAGCAGCATTTAAACTATAACCTTGTCGATTTCCTTTTTTCGCTGTGACCGACGTAAATTCTCAATTTGTTTATTTTAATGAGCATCCTTGACCATTGATAAATCTGTTTTTGAACTTGGCTGAAGTATTGGTGGACCATGAGATGATGCTGGAGTACTTATATTTCTTGTCGCTACGTTTTCAAAGTTGGGTTAATGTTGATATCGAGGTCATCTGTTGTGTGAATTTAGCTTTGCTCATTGAGGAACTTACATTTAATAGTAGAAATCATTTTGCATTTAATGAAAAAAAAAGAATACGTCCAAAATGTAAAACATACACAAGCTACATATGTATAAAATTCAAAAATATAAAAATGGGAAAAAATTTAAAGAAAAGGTTAAATTGGAAGAAACCCCTCGAATTATAACAACGATAAAATAGTCAAAGGAACGTGCAAACAAAAATCAGAAAGTATCACAAATTAGTCGCAATGAAAAAGGATTAGTTTTAAAACTATTCCAAAAGGGATGTAAAAATTGCATTTAAAAAACAACACAAGAGAAAAGAAAACTTTACAATAAACTTAAAGACGCATAATAATAACTTACTTGCATATAATGCAAATCAGCAGCTAACTCGCTAAAGCTAAATCTCCATCGCTGAAAATGTCTAAAATCGTTTTAGAGATTTTTAGCTACATATTGAATTCCGTAATGCGTATTGCTAAATTAAGCAATGTCATAAAAATTGTATCCGCCGCAATTTTGGCGTTTGCTGTCATCGTTAATATGTTATACATTTGTATTCTCTAAGCTCATACATATAAGAAAATTTTTTAGTTAGAAACGCTAAAATTTAAGCAACGTTATTTTGAAGGCGCTAAAAGGTAATTTAAGCAAAATATTTTTTTATTATTGTTGTTTTGAAAAATAATGTAGGAAACTACAAAAATGATAAAAAAGAGCAAAAATACATGATCATTTAGTATTTGGAAAAACATAAAGAGTTTGCCCATATCAGGTTGAAGTCTTTTAGCTGTTATGAGTAGTTTAATTTAAATAAAATGCAAATACTAAATTTTATATAAAAAATTTATTTAATAAGAAAAAAAGATTTTTACAATTTATATATTTGTCAAGCAGTGAACAAATATTACAAAATTAAAGAAAACTCTGTACACAAATTTTAAATTTATTATGATCATGACGATTTTTGTACAAATAAATACTTTCAAATTATTACGCCATAGTACCCAGCAAATACCACAGTTTTAACCATTTTAATTTAAAAAAAGTGTATACAAAAAAGAAAATAAGTAGGAAAAAAGGAAGCAAACGTGAAAAAGTGAAAAAAATGGATGGATGCAGTATCCGATTAAATATATGTATGTATTTTTTAAATAAGTAATATGTATATGCCACAAAAAAGAGAATTACGCGGTTTATGTTTGTTTGTCAAGTATATACTTATGTATATATTTTTATGCAATAACATTAAAAATTTTTCCATATTTACTCGAAGCAAATTTTTCAAAAGATATACACATAGGTATGTATCATTTAGAGGCTAGATGAAGCATTCAGTAAAAATCAATATAAATTTGATTTGTTTTGCAAAAAAAAAAATTAATGGACATTGTGTTTTATTCCCACCTTATAATAAATTCGCATTGGTTTTAACATAGAAAAAAAATTTCAATTTTTTACTGATATTAATTCTTAACATTGATGCCATCTCTTATAAATGTTCCCATAACTTTCGGACATAATGCTTTCATGAGAAAATACTATGCAAAAGTCGCTTTACAATTTTCAAAATGCATTTGCTGCAAAAAAACAATAAGTTTGGACTAGAACTGTGTAAAATAGATTTCAAAAATAGAAGTTTTAAAATATATATTAAAATTTTTTGTAACAAAAACACAATCATTATTGCGTAGTATATATTAAAATGTAAGGTAACACTAATATAAAATATCAAATATACACGCATATATCGTCTCCTCAATAAAACAATAGTGAATACGAATGTACAACTTTATTTGTTTATTGCTTAATAAGAATCTACATAACTGATGCTAAATGTGGTCAAAATTTTGTGAAATTCTACTTCCACAAAGTGGGTCAAAAGATCAATTGAAAAGATCATCAATATTATTGGGCACATCAGTGAGTCAGTGAATATGTACTAAAATATTGACTTTTCACACCTTAATATCTCGAGAAGCCTTTGCGGTAGAACTTTAAAATTTAACCTTTGAGGTCACCTCTGTTGGGAGACCTTATGTTTCAAGTTTCATTATATTATGATCAAGAGGAGCACAGTTATGAGCTTGAATGGTTTTCTATAAATATACACACTGTGTGGCCGAACTTGGCATGGCGCACTGCCGGGCAAATAATTATTAAACGGGCACTGTTCACCTGCGGGGACTAGGGTTCCCCTTCTTTGTATGGGGCACTTACAGTATAGCTAGAAAGCTGTAATTTGGTACTGGTAGGTTCTGATGAGATAGCTAGAAAGTTGAAATTGGGAACACAGGTAGTTCCTGACGAGGAATTAACAAAAATTATTTTTAAATGGGCTTTTTTCACCTGAGGGGGACTAGGGTGCCCCTCTTTGTATGTTTTTGTGGGGATTATAATTTCCGAAATACAGACGTATTTACATATTTTATTTCTTTATTTTAGTAAATTTTAAATTCCCATATACATATGAAAATATTTTATTTCACAGCTCATGTCTTGCTCGTGCAAAGAATTACACACCAGACGTAGGGAAATTCTATACCGGTGGGAAAAATTATTTGTCTACCTCATGTGGAAAAATCATGAACAATATCTGGCATATCTTTCAATTAAATTCTTTTTTTTTTATTTTTTTGGTATACCAAATTTAATTAGCACTTCTTGATAAGTTTAATAGTGTATTAATTTATGGTTCTGTATATATACAATAAGTTTTGTAATAAAAACGTCAGTGTTCCACCACTAATCGTACTAACTGCTCGTCGTTATTCATTTGTACCACTTGAATCTCAATCATCTACTTAAAAACAGTTGGTGAATCACTTACCTATTCATTCTTTAATTAGGCAAGGTTAACGAGTCTTTACTCAACATTTATACTGATACTTATTGTTGTGTACCACTATAATAACGGTAATATCATCGCTCTAAGATCAAATAGTTGGTAAACCATCAATCTATGCATTCTGTAAAGAATAAAATCCTTTAGTTATACAAGGCAAACGAGCATTTTTTTGGTGGCCATGACAGGAACCTTTCAAACTTTTTCGAAGTTGTAGTATATTCTCTTGAAAGTTTCTAAAAGCTCTTACTTGATTTTCGTGAATGCTTAGAAAAGCCGTTTGAGCAGCGAATGAAGTGTGCATGTTACTGCTTAACGGCAAGTCAGAGACGCATATTAAGTTTAAGTTTAAGTTATGCTTTTCAAAAAGTTTATTTTTTTTAGAATCTATGTCTGAAAACAATCCAAGAAAGAAACGGAAAAGTATTGTTTGATCAAGAAATCAGACCATCTATAGTAAGACCAACAGTTCTTGTTGGTGAAATCTGTTTGTTTTGCGAAAGGCTAAATACCATTGTTCGAGTTTTACTCCATAATTTGTACTACAATTCATTTTTGCTGTTTCAATTATTATTATTTATCAAGACTAGTTTTTTTTTTGCTTTTTGCTGATTTACACATGTCAAGTTTTCTTGATCTAGTTTTAATTCAGCTGAGAGAAAGACAGAGAAATTGTTATTGCTTTCTTTGTTTTTCTCCCAGCTGAATTAAAAGTTGATCAAGGAAACTTGACGTGTGTAAATCAGCACTTTCATCCTTTTAATTTGAATTTTTTTTTGTTATAATACCATAAAAAAATATAAAACATAATTTTTTTTATTAAAAAGAAAGTTTTTTTTTTTTTTTTGATAATTTTATTATTTATTGAATCTTCAATAATAATTTGAAACATCAATAAGTTATTCAAATCTTAATCTAGAAAAGTTAGAAGTTAAAAACGTTAAATACCGGAAGTCCTGATCCTGAATGAAGAGAGCTCTGTTCAACGCATGGTAAAGGGTGAGTTACATGTTATTAATAATTTGAAATTCTATTGTGTTTAGTTTTTTTATGGTAATTTATAGTTTCAACTTAACTTAAACATTTGCCAATTTTGTTTTAAATTAATTCCTTTAAAGTAATGAGTATAATTAACTTTAAATAATAATAAATTTTATTTGATTGTTTGAAAAAAATAAAAAAAAAAAACAATTAATTTGAACTAATTTAATCAACAATGGGGTAGATTAATTAGAGGAATACAGTTTGTTTTCTTGGGATTGCCCGGTTTCAAGGTAGGGAGGGTAAGATTGGCCTCATCAGTGAGTTGTTTTTATGAATAATCTCACTGATGATCTCAACCAAATATTTTTCTTCTGATTTGGTTTTCATTTTATCGGTATTATAATTTATTTTACATTTTTTTATTTTTTTTATGGTTTTTTGTTATTTTTTTATTTAATTTTGTAACTTAGGTATAATGTAAAGGTAGGGACAAAAAAATCCACCCCAGCTGAGCTTCAGCCAGTGATCCAGGACAACGAATCGTCCCATTTTTTCTTAACATCTAGCCTTAAGCTCTTAGTTACACATTTGCATATCAAAATTGACTCTTAGGTGGTTTTTAGGGTAAAGTCGTATCGTTGAATAGTTGTAGATAGTTGAGGTAACTGCGGGCAGTTAAAAATATTGTTAGTGAAATGTTTTTTTCTAGACGAAGAACGCTTAAAGAAAGAGTAAAGAAGGCAGCAACAGTTTTTAGTCTCTTAATTTTGTCACAGTTGTCGATACTGTGTAGCATCCCACATAGAACGCAAACGGTAGGCAACTTGCAATAAGTTTTTGTGTGGCCAAATTCTTGGAAATTTAAGCTTTGAATTGGTACAGCTCTCTCATGTGTAAGTGGTATATGGGTAAATGGTGGGTGGGTTTTATTCTTTGTTATATTAATGTCATCTGGATGTAAATCGAATTTTAATATTGGATATGACACTCTTTCTCGGTTTGTAATATTTGTTACATGTTTCACCTTGAAATTACTTATTTCAAGACCACAGTTTACTCTTCTGTATCTACAAAGGAATCAAACACTGTTAGGCCTTTAGCACTCTCTATGTAATAGGAGTAAATATTTTTTTAGGCATCAAACTCATTTACAATTTATGTCTCATAGATTTCTTATGTAAAACAAATTTTCTCCAATTAATGAAATAACGCTGTTTACTGGAACATTCGACATCCGTTCTCTTTTATATTTTCTCGATTTAATGATTGTTTCTTCAACTTCTGGTTCGTTCAAAATTGCGAAACGATTTTCTGAATTCTTAGAGGAATCTCTTTCATCACTGGGAACTTTCACCGTTGAAACAATTCTAGCAGATTTGGGTCTTCTTCAATGTTTTAACATTGTACATGTATGTATGTACATTAGGGCGGATCGATTTTTTGACAAAAAATCGTAGGGAGTAAATTAACTTAGTTAATCCTTCAGTTTTAAAATATATAGATTTGTTTTTTTATTTATATTTTATTTATTTCAAATTAAAAATATATAAACTTCTGTTTTCTTTTGTAGAATTTTTAAAATTGATTGAAAGTTTTTAACAAAAATTATTAACAATATAAAAATATGAGTCTTAGATTTAAAAAAAATAAATGTTTTAAGGTGAGTTGATACAACAGCAATCATAATATTAGTAATAGTAATAATAATTATAAAGATAAGATATATAATGTAACTCCCCCAGCATTTGTTCAAACATTACTCCTGGAATGTAGAAACTTATTTACAATATATGCTCTGTTAAATTTATTATCTCAGTTACAATTCCATAATATGTTTATATGTTTGTACATGAAAATAATGTTTTTATTTTTGTTTTATATTTAACAAAAATATTTAATAAATAGATACATGAGATTTAAATATGAATTTATGGTTTAGTACAATTTCTATTTTTTTCTTTTAGAATAATCCCTTCCAGTGATTTTCTTCTCAAACTTTATATCTGGCAGTTCATTTTGGTACTTATATCTTCTTTTGACTATTTGTCAATCACGTTTACAGTCTTTTTCATCAATAAAATTAGTTATATTCTTTACTTTTACTTCTTTTAAAATGTACTTAGGTTTTTGTTTTAAATTATGAAAACCAAGGTTTTTTACTAATTCTCCTTTATTATAATCATGACATTCTTGTCTATTAGAATTAATTTTCTCAATTCTTTCAATCTTTTTATCGTGAACAGTTTTATGTAAAGATTCCCAAACGGATTTATCTACTTTATTATGAAGTAGATCATTTGGTTTATATCCAGTAGTACTATGTATACTGTCATTGTAAATTTGTACTGATTTAAAAATCAAAGCCTTTTCATTTGTATCTTTATTTTCGTTTTCTAATTTAAATAGTCGTATGTGCTCATTTAAAGTTAGATGGTTCATAGTTTACCTAGATGGTAGATAGTTTACCTAAATTAGCAAACCTTTCTCTTAGGACTTCTACTATAGTTAATGAATTTTTGTCATTCTAATGATGAATTGATACGTGTTTTGTAAGTTTGTCGATTCATGTTAAAAATGTTGTATTTTTGTTTAGAAACCAAACATCAATGTGCAGATTTTCATTTGATTATTGATCATTAAAGGTGTTTCTGTTACGCATAACTTATTTTTTATTGGTTGCCTATCGTACTTACACATGTTACATATAATGCAGTTGTTTATATATTTATGGATTTCTTTTTTTAAATTTGGATAATAAATAACATTTTTTAATTCTAAAAATGTCTCTTCAATTCCTCTATGGTTTTTATCTGTATGGTACTGATCTATGATTTCCAAAAGAGTTTCAATATTAAAAACATCTTTTATGAATTTTGAACAATATATGAATTTCATTTCAGGTGCATTTGAAAAATAGTGTACTAAAGTTTCTTGAAAATTTTTATGTACCGTAAAGTTATTGCAAAAAATTGCTACAGTTCCTTTTATAGGAAATATTGGTTTCAAAAATTTTTTTATCTTTTCCTCAAAATATTCTTTTATTGTAATGGTATGTCTAGTCTTATTTCCAAATATAACTTCTTTTTTGTATTGATACTTGTTTCCTAAATTTATTATTATTTGATTTTTATATATATTTACCGGAGATTCTGAAATTGGAATGTAGTCATTTAGATTTTCGTTTCCAGTGTGAATTGTTGCTATATCAGATTGAATATCTTGTTCTGTTTGCGTTAAAGCATTAATATTAAGGCGACTATGATAGTCAGCTACTTTATTTGTTTTACCCTTAATATATTCTATATCAAAATCATATTCGTTTAGCAGTATTTTCCATCATTGTAATTTGCAATTGGGTTCTTTCATTGAGTTAAGCCATATAAGTGACCTGTGGTCTGTTTGAATTTTGAATTTTCTAACGAATAAGTAGGGTCTAACATATTTTACAGACCAAACAATTGCCAATAACTCTTTTTCTATTGCACTATAATTTAATTCATTCATTCATAATTTATTGTTTTTGGCAATAGGATTTTTCTGATTACATTAATCTTATCAGGGTATGGTTTTACACCTTCAGGTGCTATGATATGTCCCAAGTATTCCGATTCATGTTTAAAGAAATTGCATTTATCAACCTGAACTTTAAGGTTGTATTGGGATAATCTCTGAAAAATTTTCTTTAGTGATAAGGTATGTTCTTCAAGAGAAGTTGAAAATACTAAAATATCATCAAGATATACTACACATATATTATTAATATAGTCCTGAAGCACTTTGTTCATCATCCGCTGAAATGAGGCTGGGGCATTTTTTAGGCCAAAAGGCATTCTGGTAAATTCGTAGTGACCTCTTGATGTCGAAAATGCTGTCTTATGTCTATCTTCTTGTGTTATTAAAATTTGATGAAATCCCTTTGCAAGATCTATTGTACTAAAATAAAGTGATTTACCTAGTTTTGAAAAAAGATCTTCCATATTGGGTATAGGAAATTTGTCTTCAATGGTAGAATCATTAAGTTTTCTGTAATCAACTACAACTCTCCATTTCTTTTGACCAGAATTATCAACCTTTTTAGGAACAACCCAAATAGGAGCATTATATGGGCTATTAGATTTTGTTATAATTCCCAACTCTAACATTTCGTTTATTTGTTTTTCTACTTCTTCTTTATGAATTTCAGGAAAGCGATATATTTTGGAATAAATTGGTATATCATTTTTTGTTCGGATTTTGTGTTTATATTTACACACCGATGATAAATTTTCTCCTTCAATATAGAAAACGTTATTAAATGTTTTAATTATTTCCATTAGAGCAAAAATTTCTTCTTCATTACAGTTTTGTGCTTCTAATTTTCATTTTAAGTAATCAATCCTTGGCTTATTAAAGTTTATTTCAAAAATTTTATCTAAATTTTCATCATATTCAACAATTTCATTTTATGATTGATTAAATATTAAAGGAATTTTGGAATTATTTGTTACAAGCAAGTTATTTTTAAAATCTTTTCTTGCTTTTAAAGGTCTCAATATATTAAAACCAATAATAGGATCGAATTCATTATTAATTTCTGTTTCCAACATTTCTATTTGTGAATTATGACAATTAAACTCTTTAAAAAAAGGTATAGTAATTTTGGAGGTTGTAATAGTTTTATAACAAATTGTATTCAAAATTATTGGACGTTCAAGTTCACTTCTAAATGAACTGTGAAATAAACCTTTCCTAATTATTGTTGTTCCAAACCCTGTATCTATCAACAATTTTATTGGTAATGTTTTCGGTTTTACTATTATGAAGGGAAGAGTTCTTCGGCTGGTAACTGAAAATTAGATGTTTGTATATTATCTACATCCATTTCTGATATGCTATTAGTATTACTACGTTGAGTTTGGTTGGAAAAATTATTGTCAGTAAAATATCTAGAGTTATTTTGTCTATTTTGATTAAAACTATTATTGAGTCCATTAGAAAACTTTTTAGTTTTATTCTGTTCAAAGTTACTTGGATTTGAGAAAGTATTTTGATAATTTCGTGGATTATCTATCTTGTTCAGCACTAGTTTTTAGATTTAATTTAGTTAACAATTTTATTATATAATCGTAAAATTCACTGATATTGTTTCTCAACTCTGCTGTTTTTATTTTGTTTATTATATTTTCTATACTATCCGTTATATTAAAATTAATCCTTAAAATTATTTTTACCTCTTCCCATTTAGTAGGATTGATATTGTTGATTAATGTAATTTTTACCTTTCCAACAATTTTATTTCTGAACCTTAAATTGAATAATGACAGTAAATTTGCTTCAACATGATTAAGTAATTCATCAACATGTGATATAAACATTTGAAGTTCCTCTGCTTTTCCATCATAACAAGGGACACCTTCCAGTAGTTGAAATGCTTTGATGGACATATTTGACTTCTTGCTCTGTGAATTTTATTTCAACTTTGCTTATCTTCTTCTTTTTGATTCACTAAATTTGCTGATTTGTTATACGTATCAACGGTTTAAAGTTAATATTTTATTGTTCTTCAAAATGGTATAATGGTTGCGAAAAATAACGATGTAAAGTCTTTTTTTTTATGCTTTATGATAGTTCGAGAAAACCGACTGCGCCAGTAAATTAACTTAGTTAATCTTTCAATTTTAAAATATATAGATTTGTTTTTTTATGAATATTTTATTTATTTCAAATTAAAAATATTTAAACTTCTGTTTTCTTTTGTAGAATTTTTAAAATTGATTGAAAGTTTTTAACAAAAATTATTAACAATATAAAAATATGAGTCTTAGATTTAAAAAATATAAATGTTTTAAAGTGAGTTGATACAACAGCAATCATAATATTAGTAATAGTTATAATAATTATAAAGATAAGGTATATAATGTAACTAGGGGGGGAAATTCTACGAAGAATTCTGAGCAACAAAGAAACCATGGGTCTAAAATGGATTTCGAGCGCCCGAAATTTCAGAAATACATTGCTAGTATTATTTTATAAATTTCGGTATCTTTGGTTTTCATTTAAATTTCAAAATTTTTTTATCCAAGTTATAAAATCGAATTAAATACTACTTTTTGTACTAGGCTGGAGTCGAAACAGCAAATTTATATAAATAAAATAACTAAATTAATGTATACACTAATATACGCCCTAATGTATATACTCATATATGAATGAGGATAATAAACAAGTCTGTATCTTAAGGCTTTTGATTTGTTTGCATATGTTTCTTTCAGCAACAGATATGTACAAAGTATTTTTGAATTTTCGGAGGCTCGAAATCCATTTTAGAAATATGGTTTCTTCTTCAAAGTTGCTCAGAATTCTGCGTAGAATAATTTCCCCACTACGATTTTTATTTTTTTCTGCTGCATACAAATCGACCCGCCCTAATGTACATATATCCATACCCGTTTGCACTTTTTGGGATGATAAAAGTATTCACCTACTGCATCAGAGTTGGTCACGTTTAGCACATTGGTCACATTTTTTACTTATTGCTTGTTTGTTTGTTTTTACAGCTAACCTGACGAGATTACTAAATAAATCAGGGGTGATCATAAGGAAGCAAATTTTTGCAAATCGAATTCACACGTATTCTTATTCTATTTCATTTAGCCTTATCTGAGACAAATTTTTGCTTATCATTTTACTAATTTTTCTCAAACGCACTGCGAGATATTTAATCTTCACTGAAACAGCGACGAACACACATGCCTAGCGGGTGTTATTGTTCAGAATTATTAAATTATTTTTATACAATGAATTTTTTTATTAATTTTTTCGGCCTTAAGTTGTTAATAATGTGTTATGTTTTTATGACCTAGAGCCTAATTAAAAACATAACACATTATTTTTATACAATGTTGAAGTATTTTATGTTACATAATACTTTTAACTTCATACAATGTCTAGTATGTTACTAAACATTTCAAACAAATAGAGAATTCTCATTAAAATATCATTATGACACTTATCATAGCGAATTAAAAAAATATGAGGGAAAAGAAAGGCAACTGAAATTTAAAATTAAAAAAAAAAATTTTTTCATAAAAAAAATTTCATATAATATTATTATTAAAATATAATTATTAAAATATAAAAAATTGTCCTATATAATAATTATAAATGTTCCAGCTGTTAAATCATAATTAGAAAAAAAATGCGACTCCCCGCCTAACATGTTCTTTCCACGCTGTTTCAGCCGTTCAAAAAAATTGTCTGCTGCGCATCTACGTCATCGTAGACACACAAATTGTTTTTTCCTTTTCACTCTCAATACACAAATGTACTTTGTATACAAAATAAGTGCTGTGTCTACGTCACACAAACAGCTAATCTCGGTAACAAAATAACGGAACTACGCAGTGCCTTATCTTGTTCCTTTGATTCATAGAAATAAATCAATTGTTGTTGTTTCGTGATTACTATTTAACATTAAAAGAGGACATGATCAGTCACGAGTATTTGTGGTTTATGTTGCGTTCAAGTTTGTATTTAATTGATTATTTTTATCAACAAAAATTAGGTACACATTCCATTATGACCACATTATGACCATCTGGGCAAAAATTTCGCACGTTTTATCTTAAATTAAACTTTCGTAGCGACCGTCTAAGCGATAATGTCACACATTTTAATAAAACTTTGTATATAAGGTGTAAATAAAAAGCTAAAACTAAGGTTACTTTGAAAACGGACTATATAAAAAATAAAATGCTTAATATTAAGTTGAAAAGAAACATCGAAAATTTAAACATCATTTAACTGAAAGCAATATATCCGAGAATGGTTCTTATATGGGGGAACCATTCTTCCCACTCATCAACCCATTTTTCCAATTGTGATAGGCAGACGTAGCACTATCTGTCCTTCAACAACATAAATAATTTTGTTCTACTTGAAATACGAACGATGACGCTTCTCGTGAATGAGACGGACGTATCGCCATTTGCATTCAACAACAAAACTAATTTTGTTCTGTTTGAAATACGAATTGGGTTAATAGTTTAGTAAATACAGGAATTGCGCACCCCCTCCCCTCCACGTGCATCTAGCGGTTTAAAATATGTTTTAAAACCTAATCTCATACCTACCAAATATGCATAAAAAATTTCATTTAAATCGGTCGAGCCTTTTCGGGGGAGTTCGATAACAAACATAGTGACACGAGAATTTTATATATTCGATTAAATACTATTATTTTTCTTACTTAATTGAAAAATTTGTGAGTAAAAATATAGAAATATACTAATCATTGTAAAAACTAACATTTACAAAATCTCATCAATCAGATATATGCGAAGTGATATTAAACGCCAGGAATTAACAAATTTGGAAAGGATAGGCAACTATATGATCATCGGTGATAGTTTTGTCTTTTATTCAATCGTCGACGAAATTGTTGATTACATAGGTAAACGAAAAGCTGAGCTACATTTTCGTTCATCTGGTCTTGAGTGATCCTGTGGCCACTTGTATAAAAATTTCGTCTATGATTTGTATGACGTTGTCTTCAGCATTTCTGTTACGACTTGTATCTGTCGTTAAAGATGTCTTAAAGACGAGGCTAAATGTAACATTGTAGTGCCATCACTGACACTTCCACCCCTGGCATTAGTAGTAGATAAAATACTACTAATATCTGCAACTATTCCCTAAGATAAAATAAGTGTATAGAGATATTTTAATAAAGAACACTTGCGTCATACCCATCGAATTGATAAGTCGTTTTATTTACTTCACATGGCGACCGTGACCGCAGAATTTGCATAGTTGAAAAAATTATAATAAGAAAAAAAATTAATTAAAATTAAAAACAAGTGAAAAATGAAGAACAAAAAAGAAAAATGGAAGAGGAGAAAAATAAGTATAATTAAAAACAATTAAAATTAACTAAAGTTGTGCAAAAAAGGCAAAAATAAACAGTTAAAAAAAAGCATAAAAAGAATATAACATAAAAAGAAAACAGTTTGAATAAATTCATTTTTCTGCAACTTATCTATGTGTTACTGAATATACGGACATTTTTTATTTCGTTCGTACAAAGAGAAAATAAAAATGTACAGCCAGAAACAGAAAAGTACAGCCACATCAAAATACAATTTAAAAATTTTTAATGGAAGACAAATAACAATTGAAAAAAACCATTTTTTTCAGACTTATAACCTAAAAAACAATACAAAACATGCAATTTAAGAAAATGACTTGTCACAATAAATTATGATCGCTGGGTTTCCAAGCGACAACAACTACAATTAAAAACAAAAACTACAAAATTACACACAAAAAAATATCATACAAAGAAAATAGAAAACAAAATTTCGAATATACAAAAAATCGCAAGAGAATAGAGAACATTTTTTTTTTTTGGAAAAAACTGGTACAGAAAAAAAACACCTAGTAACAAAATAAAAATGGAAAAAAACACCTAGTAACAAAATAAAAATGGAAAAAAAATTAAAATGAAAAATTATATGTATACCATAAAAAGAAACCAAAAATTCAAAACAAAGAACAACGATCACCATAGCAACAAGCTACATACATACATGCATATGTATATGAGGATGAGCCATGAAAATCAAAATACAAGGAAAAAAATCAACAAAAATTTATACAACACACCCATAACAACAACAACCAACAATTCGAATTCAACTAACACCCAATTTACACGGTGATTTTTAGTCAGTACTAAATATAATTTTTTTTTTTTGTCTGCGAGCGGGGTAGAGCTGAAAGAGGGGTAGAAAAATAATCACATTTTCTGTTTTCCATGCATTTTTTTGTATTTCCTTTTACTTTTGTTTCGTTTTTTGTTGTTATGTTTTATTCTTTTTCTACTTTCAAAGAAGATTGAGCGATTATACGTTAAAAACTCAACACTTCAAGAGAAATTAAGCATGCTTAAAAATCATAGTATAAATGCAAGAGGATTTACGAAGATACTTTCAAAGATAAGATGAAAAAATTCATGAATTTTTAATCACAGTGTAAATTGGGTGTAAGAAACCAAAAACAGAGAAAACAACCACAGCAAAAGTCTACACCATAGTAGCAACAGCAAAAACATCAGTTTAAAATCAATATTCAGCTTAGCGAAGAAAATAGCGAGGGCCGAAGCAAAAGTCCAGGAAGATGACAATACATACATACATATAATTTTTATTACTACCCAGCAAAAACTACTGCTTCGGCCGAAGCAGGTTTGTAAGAGGGAGATGCTTGTTGTTGTTGTGCTTACTGCTCCGAAAAGCGCTTCGAACATACATGATTTTTGTTCGCGATGTCCCACTTTGAAGCTCTTGTTTTTTACATAAAAGAGCGCTTTTTTCTAAACATCCGAAATGCGCTAAAATCATGTTTAAATTATCTGAATTATGCCTTCGTTTTACTGCGTAATCTACTAACATACATAATTCATCTGCAGGCAAATACCATGGTGGAATTAATAAGGAAGGAATATGGTTTTTTGTAGGGTTGTGTTTTGACCGTTAAATAATCTGCAAAAATATGGTAAAATACTTCGGTCTTGTCAAAAGTTGTTTACATTTTTGGCCGCCATCATGAATATTTTTGTTTTTGCATAACCACTATGTATGTTATGTATACAGCTTTTTTTTGACAGCATTGGCTAATTTTTTCACAAACAAAATGCTTGTCGTTTTTTGTTGTTGGGTTGATAAGCGCACCTTATTAATTCCACCATGGCAAATACACAAGATTAAATAAATAAATAAGAGAGAGAGGCAGAGAGCATTAGCTCTTTACTTTCTTATTCGTGTCAACTAAATGTAAACAGCCGACCAACTTCAACGTGCTTAAAAATTAATTGAGCGATCTCCCTGCCTTCTTTTTGTGCACCCTCGGAAGCGCTTCAAAACTGCGCATCACTTCTAGGTGAAGTTGTTTGAAAAGCTTTTTGGACAGATGGTTAACCGAAAGATTTACCACTAGGTGCGCTGAAGGAAGCAATTCCAGCAGAGTTTTTGTTGATGGTAACCCCAAAATTTTACCACTGGGTGCTGCTGCTGATGAAAAATTGCATACATATATGATCAATTTGCAGTTCCAATTCCGTCAAATTATTTACTAAGCATGGCCCACCACCAGTTCCGTGAAGGCTTTTGTTGTTGTCGCTTATTTTTCTCTTAAGTCGACACTTTTGGTCATGCCATATCTATAATGAAAAAATATGCATAATTTTTATTCATAATGTTAATCGAACTGTACCCATTTTCTGTAACTTTAGTGAGAAGTTCTAGTGGCGAAAATATGTAAAACAAATAATTCCATCGTTTCTCGAAAAGTGAGAAAAAAAAGAATCTGTAACTCATGTCGAAAACTTCCAAAAATGCTTACGTCGTTACACTAGAAATGTCAGAAAATATAGCTCAATGTCGATATGTAATTAAAGGCGATAAGAATGCTAGCCAAAACAATCTTCTACGGCGACCAAAATACAATAAAGCAGAAAAAATTATTGGCGGCGTCAAATATACTACCGTCGGCTTTACAAAATAATGTGTAGTGCGGCTTTAATGATTGTTATTTGCATAATAGTTTTGGAAGCACTTTCTATTAAAAACATTTTTAATCATTTTTCTAATATTATAAAAATAAAATAATAATTAAACAATTAGTTAACCTTGAAATACCATTTTTTTCATTAATTTTATTTCGAATAATATTGTTAAGATGTTAACTCACCGCGTTTTTTATTGTGAGTATACATATTTGACAGTTCAAAGTGAGAACTTTTTCCGCAAAATTTTACAGACACAGTATTTCTGTAAATTTGCGAGTAATTTTCTTACGTGGCAGTTGTTACTCACAAAAAAACATACAGGTTCAGTTTAGTGAGAAAATCAACTATTTGTTTCAATTTATGACATTTTTGTTTCATTTTGCACGTTTCAATCGAAAAGTTTCTCGTAGCGGGAGTTACAGAACATGGGTACAGGTTATAGTTATTAATACATTACCTTTTTCCACTCCTGCCCATTTCTAATATCTGCATTAACTTTTGGTGCAACACTCTCCCACGTCTGTTCTACAATATCTTTATTCATTCCAAATGTTGTGCTGGCAGTAGCAAGATGTGGGAATTCTGCCATAAGGTCAACCAATTGCATTACAAAAACACCAAACAATTTGTTTCACTCATTTCAACAAATATTTTGAGTGACATGGCTTATATAAACAGGCCATAAACTTTACTGTAGCTAATTTTAAACTTGAGTATTCAGCAGGATGTAAAAATGAGAGTGTTAACCAAAAAATTTGTCTACACCGATGTTGACCGTCCTTAAGTTGGATGCAGTTGTTTTGGGTGTTTTTGATGCGGCCATGGCTGGACAGTTGCTACTTTTTGTCCACTGTGGTGAACATGTTCCCCGCACAAAGCCTGAAAGAAAAGCAACGATCCAATTAAAAAAAAGTGAAAGGGTATGGGTAAGCAATGTAGCAATAATACTTTGGGTTTTGGGTAAAGATTTAACCAGAGTATGAGCCAACCGAGAGATAAGTCTTGGGATAATACTGCCCCCTCCAACAATTCTGATTATATTAGATTTCAATAAAATTAGTAAGTCCCAGTACTTTATTTATGTTTGTTATTCCACGGTAACAGAAAATAAAGTTTCTGGTTTGTTTGGTTTTCAGAAACGTTATAAATAAGAAATCTTTTCTTTATCCACACAAAAAATATTGTTTAATCTCACTTAAAGAAGCATTAAGAGCAGCTTGTTTAACATCTGCTTCAAACAACCTAATAGAATTATCTATGTCAGAAGGTGTTCTCAACGGCATATTTTCCGTGCAATGAGCACTAAAATATTTTTTGTATTTCAGCCAGTTACATGCAGGTATCAGCGGTAAATCACATGTTGGTGTTACAGTTGTATGTGAGTATATAGTGATAATAGTAGGCGAGTGATCTGAAGATAAATCCAAAGATTCTTCAACTTCAATCATTTCGCTGGGCACACCTTTCATAATTCCGAAGTCGAAAACATCAGGAATTTTTTGTCGATCCGTTGGCCAATATGTAAGCTGACCACTTGAAACTACATTAAAACCCATTTTTGAGATTGTGTCAAACAAAACACGACCCTTAGGACTGATTAAACGTGAACCCCAAAATGTGTGTTTAGCGTTGTAGTCGCCAGGTGCTAGAAAACGGGACCCCAGTGTTGTATAAAATGCGGTATATTGACTCTCTGAAATTGAAAACCTGGGAGGAGAATAAACAGATGATATCACAAGCTATTGATAAAAATTTTCAATACAGATATTTGTTGCTTGAAGATATTCTTCACGAAGGTCATTTAGCAGGTAGAGTTTTTTACGAGTTTTTATTAGGATTCCAGAGCCACCACAAGCTCTACCTCGAGGATCCTTGGTGTCGTAGAAATTGTATCAACTAATTCTAAAACAGCTTAGAGTCGTCAAATGAGTTTCTGAGATAAGCATAACATGGATATGTTTATCCAGAAGAAAATATTCTATTTCATTTTTATGTTGGCAAATGCCGTTTGCGTTCAAAAAACAGATTATTAAGTTCATGGTTTGTTCAATACAGCCTGCAACAAGGTAGACTGCTTTTTCAACATTTCCTGCATCATACAGGACGTGTTGAGAGTAAATGTATTTTCGACTAAAATTAGGCCCTGATTCTTCATTTGCTGGTAAAGTTTTTTGCGCCGCAGTCTGGTTCCTTTTTTAAATATTAACGTATGAAAATTGACTATTACGTTTTTGTTGAATAAGAGTCGTGTTAGACTTTAAGATATTTGTGTATTGAATTTGGCTAGACGAAGGTTGAGGTAACTGTGGATAGTTTAAAGGTTTGTTGGGCTGGGCGGGAGTAGCATTTGCTTTTCTGTTCGGCGAATTTAAAAAAAAAAAAAAAGAGTAAAGAGGGCAGCCTCTATAGTTAGCAGTGTGGTTTCCGCCGCAATTGCCACATATTATTTTTAATATTCTTTTTCCACTTATTGTTTTTAATTTTTAGGTTGTTTATTTATTTATTTTACTTAAGGTTTTGTCTGTGTTTAATTTATTTGTGTTCAATCTACTCGTATGTATGCATATATTTTTTAACTGTGAGCTGTTTTACATATTTTTATTTAAAAATTTTGAATTTGTTTATTAATTATTTTATATATTAAATATTTTTAAATTATGTTTTTTATTCTTTATTTTATATGTATTTGGATTGTATTTTGGACTTTAAAATTTTAATATATACATACATACATACATATATTTTATTCTTTTAACTGCATATATACATATATACATATATATTTTCACTGTTTCATTAAACATTTCGATGGGACTATATATTTGTTCATTGTGGAGAACACTTGTAATATTACACAATGCGGAATCGGCAATGACTCATATATTCATTTTTTTCAGAATTAAATATGAGCCATATTATTTATAAAAGAAGACGCTATTTGTGTTCAAGTAAATACAAACAAATGTTTTCTCTAGTGAATTCTAACTAATCACAATAATCGAATTTAATTTGTTGATGCTTCATATAATTCAAAGAAAATTTCACGCACGTTTAAACATGTCAATAAAAAATATTTGACACTTTCATTATTATAAAAAGTATAAAATGCCTTCGCACACATAAATACTTAAACACATATGTGCATACGAGTACATACATACATTGTCTGTATGACTACAATATTTTGTTGCTGCTCTTCTGCCAAAAATTCAAAAATATAAAGTAAGACAAAAAATTACCTAAAACCACTAACTTGGCTATCAATACATCACGTAGTATCTACAACTACTGACCTGTCACCCAAAAAAAGTATGATGTATTGATTCATGGAAGGACATAAAAAAGTTGGACAAAAGCCATTAATACTGCGGCCATAATTCTCTTTATATGTATGTATGTAGCAGTCACTGAAGTTTCTATGCTTCAACTGCTTGCATTGAAGGTCTGAAAATGTTTAGGACATCATTACTGCATATTTCTGGTTTTGTTTTACCGCAACTCTGCCGCAACATGCAATCATGTTATAGACAATAGAATTCTAACGCAGCTGATGAAAGCAAATATAATTACAGTAGATTTTAAATTCCTAAAAACTGAGTAAAATGTGTAATTTTACGTAATTAATTCCTTTTTTTTTTTTTTTGCTTCCATATTTTATGTTGAAATCATCTCCAGGATATAGGTACATAATTAATTCCTTATAAAATTCATTAGAATCAATTTTATTTCATTCAACTCCTTTATCTTTTGTCTTTTAGGAAAAAGTTTAAATTAAATTTTTATCTATTTGTAACAAAATCTAAAGAAATTTTAGAAGTTGTAGAATAAAAAAAAACACTTACCTTTTGCCTTTTCAATTAAAACCCAAAATAAAAGTTGTTTTTTGCAGACCAAAGTTTTCAAACTGACCACAAAATTTCACACATGTAACTTTCAATATATGTATGAGAGATAAATAATCATCATCACTATCATCAACACTGACACAGACATCATTACTTTAACCACATTTAGGTTTATTTTTTTTTATGAAATTTAATTCAATGTTGTTTGCAATGGAAATTTGCAAAGGGCCTTAATAATGTTTTGGAATTCATTTTGAAATTATTTTTTTACATAAAAAAATACTTATGTATATACATACGTATGTATGTACGAGTATGAGTGTTTCGATTATTGTCATACTAAATTTATCTTAATGTGTAATGGAAATGTTCTGAAGCTTTTTCTCGGAAATCGGAACGGAAAAAATATTTCTGTAATCTTTGTGTTACTTAAAAGACGCTGTAAGTATTTGGAGTAAATGGAATTGTTTTTTTAGTGTTTGCTTTCGTATTCATTGGTTGGTTCTTTAAATAACCACCAGCAGGCTCCGGAAGTTCAAAAATAATATTTACTTGTATATTTATATGGTGGGGTTTTTTGTTCGCTTAGTTAACTTTTTTGGATATGGCGCGTAGAATTCGTGATTTTCGAACACAAGAGAGACTTTCTGTGTATGTTAACTCAATGGCATGGTCAGATAGAGTAGATGATGTAGATTTTTCCAGTGATGATTCGGAACTCGACCCAGATTTCGACTTTTAAGCTACTTTTCAAAATGAAGGGCGACTAGAAAATGAAGAGGGAGATGAAGTAACTGATGCAGCAGATGCTGAGAACATGGAAAATGATGCAGCAGATGATGTGGCTGATGTAGATATACATACATTCACTAATCTCAGTACTGTTTTGATCTCAGTACTTTTTACTGCCGAAACTTTTTGGATACGAACTTGGCCTTATTTTCACATTTATGTTTTTGTGTTGGATCTCACTTTTTTTTTCTAAGTTGTTTTTGTATAAATATTTATATGTATTGCTTATCTGGGCCTACCTGTGTAGAAAATTTCAGCTTTCTAGCTATACTAGAAGTGCCCTATACAAAGAAGGTGCACCATAGTCGCACCAGATGAAAAGTGCCGATTTAAAAATCATTTTCCTTAATTTCTTATCAGGACCTACCTGTGTGCACATCTAGCGCAACTAGATGTGCCCCAAAGTGCCCGTTAAAAAATCATTTTCGGTAATTTTTCATCACTTCCTAACTGTATATGAAATTTCAGCTTTCTAGCGTACTAGAAGTGCCCCATAGAAAGAAGGGGCATGATTGTCCCCCCAGATGAAAAGTGCCGATTTAAAAATCATTTTCGGTAATTTCTTATCAGGACCTACCTGTTTGCACATCTAGCTCAACTAGATGTGCCCCTAAGTGCCCGTTATAAAATCATTTTCGGTAATTTCTCATCACTTCCTACCTGTGTATGAAATTTCAGCTTTCTAGCTATACTGCCCCACCCCCCCGGGTGGAAAGTGCCCGTTTTCAGATTTTTCTGGTTATTTTCTCACCAAGACCTACCTGTGCACCAAGTTTCAGCTCTCTAGCTTTACTGGAAGTGCCCAATAATATTGATGAGTCAGTGAGTCAGGGAATATGTACTAAAATATGGACTTTTCACACCTTAATATCTCGGGAAACTTTTATGGTAGAACTTTGAAATTTAACCTGTGAGGTCACCTCTGTGGGGAGACCTTATGTTTCAAGTTTCATTATAATATGATGAGGGGGAGCAAAGTTATGAGGGGGGTAAAAACAGCTCGAATGGTTTGGTGTAAATATACACACTGTGTGGCCGAACTTGGACTGGCGCACTACCGTGCGCCTATATACTTCCCCGAATTCGTAAAATAAGGTAAACCTCGATGCAAAAATCCGAAATGTACACCCGGAAAATTTCGATGCCAAAAATGTAATGTGCATTAATGTTTATCATCAGAAAAAAATTGTTTTGCTAACTTTCATCGAGATTAAATGTTATTATGGATAGCTTCATTGTAATATTAATATTTTTTTTTGCTATTTTTTAATAAAACTTATTTATTTTTGTTAAACATACATTGTTAACTGCAATATGTATATGTTTACATATGTTAAAATGTTGAATTCTGGGTGTCTACTGGGTCATCTAGCAACTAAACAGGTATTATTAAAATATTTCAGGTAAAATGCACTTACAAAGAAAATTGTAGAATAAAAGTTTTGTAGAATTGCAATTTTTATAACATTAATTTTTTTTTTCAACAAAAAAAAAAAAATAGGCTATTAAGGGTTAAGCACAAATGCAACTATTTACAGCCCAAACCCGTCGGAGATCCTGGCAATGCGGCAAAATATGAATGATACACTAAATCGCGATGTCTTGACTATTTCAAATTAGGGTCATGCTAATAGGGTTAATTTTAACGCACGTAAGACCCATTGTGCCATGCTCACGCAGATACTTATGATACTTACTGTAAATATGGATGGTATAGATATTGTTCTTGGTATGAAAATTCATTGTGATATTCAATGGAATGATCACAATTTTCATGTCTCAAAACAAGCATTCATTGCCTCGGTTTTTTAAGACGTTGTAGGACATACTTCACTCCATCTGATCTCCTTAATATTTATACCACCTTTATCCGACCGAAAATGGAATACAACTCTCATGTATGGGCCGCTGCTTCAAAATCTATTTTGAAGTTACTCGATCGCGTACAGGACAGGGCGAAGAAGCTTATCGGTGACAGTAGGGTAGTCAATTCTATTGACTCACTGGAGCATCGAAGCAATGTTGGGTGTGTTTCATTGTTCTATCGCTAATGTTGCTAATAACTTTACATTTGTTAATAGCCGTTGTCGTTTAGTTAATTTTGGCGGTTGCATTGTGTTTTATCATTATAGATAATCTTCTATACCGGAAAGTTTCCTTTCCGTTATTTTGGATTCCAATTGTTGTCAGCGGTATGATTTTTTTAAAGCTTTTGAGAGTGCCACCACGTTTCTGCTCAATTGAATTTATTGGTAGTCTATAAGTTCATTTAGTAACAATATACATATTTATGCCATTTTCTTGGTACTCCTTTTACCTCTTCCGTACAATACTTTTTACATTCATTAAAGTAAAATTTTTTGCGTAAAGTTTATACATACATACGAATATTGTTGTACTACTGGCACGATAAAGGCATGTGCACTGGAGCATTGAAATCAATTAAAATCACATCACCATATCTATATTCTCAATATTATGTATTGCCACAGTATTGTAACTTGTGCACATATTTATGTGTATGGATTCTTATTCACACATTTATATACATACCTTTGACAATATCGAGAATTGTTGCTTTTAAAACTACAAAATTTAAAAAAAAAAATTTTTTACATACATAAGACTCTTTTAGATACAATAAAATATGACTTGAAAGACAACTAAATTAAGAAGTAAAAACACAAAATGTTCTATGTGTGTAAGTTTATGATTGAGTATGTTGTAAATGTGAAAATAAGGCCAAGTGCCAACCCAAAAAATTTCGGCCGTAAAAAGTACTGAGTTCTAAATAAGGACCAAGTTCTTGATAGGTAAAATATCATCTTATTTCTAGGCAACCTGTAAGCTTGGCCATATTTTTTTCCCTTTCTAAAATGGGAAAGAATTCTTGGAAAAATATTGACGGATCTCACTTCTTTTTCCTTTTTTATCAGGGCCTACCTGTGTACGAAATTTAAGCTATCTACACGAAAAGAAAAAACATGGTTGATGGAATCATAATCGCAAACTATCATTTCATGTTCAGGTAAATGATTGATTCTACTATATTTTGCAGTTTTCATCCAAGGTACATAATATGTTCTTCATAAATCTCCCTCTGACAACACCATTGTATGAACATACTATGCTCTGCAAATGCTGAGAAATGAAAATGTTTTTTTCCTGGTTTATGTAAATAATTTGACATTTTGTTTAGATAAAAGAAAAATGCACACACAACTACTTAAGGTACGTTCACATTCTTCAAATATTTGTCGAAAAAAACGTGACCGAGAGAGAAACTAATTATTTTTTTCTTTAATTCTAATATTACTGGAAGTGCCCATTACAAAGAGGAGGCACCCAAATCCCCCCAGATAAAAAGTGCCCGTTTAAAAATCATTTTTGTTAATTTCTACCAGTGTACCAAATTTCAGCTTTCTAGCTATACTGGAAGTGCCCAATAATATTTATGAGTCAATGAGTCAGTGAATATACATATACTAAAATATGGACTTTTTACACCTTAATGTATCGGGAAGCTTTTGCGGTAGAACTTAACAAATTTAACCTGTAACGTCACCTCTGTAGGGAGACCTTATGTTTCCAGTTTCATTATATTATGATAAAGAGGAGCAAAGTTATGAGGGGTGTGACTGTTGCACTACCGTGCCGGTTATTTTGGATCGTGGGAGCCGAATATTAATCGGCTTTTTATATGTACTCACCAAAATGTATTAATTGATTCAGTTGTATGTAAGAGCATAGTCTTTTGATATTTCTACGTAAATGTGTTATTAGATAAACATAAAATATTTGCAAGATGGTGTTGGCTGAAGTGGTTAGATAGTTGACTGAGCAAACAATGAATTAGAGCCTGGGTTCAAAATTTGGCCAGAGCAAGTCAACCAACTTCATTTATTTCTCTAATATGCATTAGTGTGGGATTGTTTTAATTATCATATTATTTAAGTGATGCAGGCAAAGCACTGGTCACTAAAAATTGATACGACTGCGATTAATGCTATTCCAAGCTAATGCACACAGCATCGCCCTCCTTCGTCGATTAGCAGTAACAACAGCGAAGTAAAGAATTAAAAAAATGCCTGCTATTAAATCTTAACAAACTTAATGCGTCTACTTAACTCTAGGGGAGCTTTATCACTGCGATAAAAATTAACATAACGCGTAAAAGTAGAGTTGTAAAAGAGTTTAGCTTTCTAAATTTTCAACATCTATATTCTCTACCCTATCCTTCTCCCTGAGTTGTGGCACAAAGCACTGCTTAAGTATGGGGTCATCCTCTGAGTGCTGTTCCTAAAAAGAAAAAAGCAACGCACAATTCTTTTATTTTATTCAATCTTATAAAATATAACATTTTACTCGAGTTTATGTATGAGTAGTATGAGTATGAAATGCATATAGATTACCTAACCCATAACAAATTATAATTTTTTAAGAATTCAATCATATAATTTACTAGCTGAGCGCCTTGGCTTCGCACTGAAGCTATTAACTTTTATAAATTTCGATTTACCTAATCAAAGCACATCACGACTTTCACGAAAAGTCATAACTCACGAACGCCTCAAACAATTTCGTGTAAACTTTAGATAAACCATCTGCACGACCATGCGAACAAACCCTAAAAATTTAATCGAATTCGGTTTGACCGTTCGTGAATTATAAGGTCACAACATACTTGCAACAAATTTTTATAATTTAATAAAAATAAAGTAACAATGAGGATAATTGTAGGAAAGTACTTTGTTTTTGTTCAATAATTTTTTTTTTAATTTCTACGAATTAGACCAACCATTAAACGTTAAACTTTTTCAATTTTTGACATTTTTATATCGTTTCTGATGTTTTATGTAAAATATTAATCTGAAATTTTTTTATTAGCTCAACATTTATGTATATAAAACAAACAGTAACAATTCAATGTCATTTTCATGCATTTTGTTCACTGTATTTACACTAAACATACTCGTAAACACTACTACTACCTAGATTCTCTTTTTGGCTATCTCTGGTATATGTATAACATTGTGTATACATATGTATGTATACATATGCGTGTGCACATGTTTGGTAATGAAGAGAAGATATGAGTAGAGTAACAAAAATAATAGTGCAATCCTAAAATATACAAAATGCAAGTATTAGTTTGTACTTGTGTTAAAGGAAATCCCAGTAAAAATCTGGACATCTGATAATAAAAAAAAATACACAATAAGTATTTTATTCTGATTTTCAAACCGTGTTATTTTGAATTGGTGTAAATAAGAGTTGAATGTTTTACAACTTAAAAGCCTGCCCCGTCTAAAGGAGTAATTTTCTCGGAACAAAATTTTATGTATCTTAGATAATCATAGGCATAACCCATTACCGCTGCTATTTATTAATATTTAATTAATATTTTATTCGAGAAAATAAACAGATTCGTATCGCATAAAAATTATGTCTTATGTCTTAAAATTTCGGATCCATATTACTGATGACCGGGAAAGTAAAATAGGCTATATTTTGTTAAATTAGTGTGGGTAGTGGCACCCCCTACAAGTAAATAATTAATATTCATATATCTGTGCAACTAAAGCACAGAATAATTTAAAATTCGGTGTATGTTACTTTAAGAACAAAACAAACCCGCAGAAAAATTTTGGAATGATAGGACGAGTGTAACGGGCACCCCCATACAAGTGATATATTAATATACAAGTTTGGGCACCGAAGCGCACCGGACACAACTAGTAACAAATAAAAATAAAAAAAAAATACAATATTTATATAATATACAGATGCAAATTTAATGCCATGTTTCCATACAAATGTGACTCAAAAATATTTCCCAATTGATTACGAAACTTAGTTTTGGGGTTTATTAACATATATGTCAAGCTCTTTCGGCTGAAATATAATTTGGTGTGATTGGTAACGCTTTTTGTGGTTTCTAAACTGCAATTTCAATTGTGACAACTGTCAAAAAGAGACAAACAAACAAAAAATAACTTGTATCACCACAAACTAAAAATTTATAATCATAAACTAAATTTTTATATTTTATGCATTTCATTACCACAGCTGTAAAATAATAACTCAAGTCTGATTTTTAATTTAATTCACAATGAATTAGAGAAAATTTAATTAACTAATTTTGCTCAAGATGTGAATTGAATTGAAACACGAAAGCATTCCTCATGATATAAAAATTCTTGCATGCATTGACATCACTTAAAAAATTACTTGGATTAACTTGTAAATGAATTCAACGTGAAACAAAGTCTTAAATTCATTCATTTTATCCACAAAAGAGAATTGAATTAAAATTTGAATGCATTATCGAAAGGGAAAGGAATTTTAAGACTTGATACACTGTTTTAATTTGGATTAACATCATAAAAAAAATTGTTGCACGATTTATAAACTTGTCCAATAGTATGTATCCAATTGCTATTATCAAAAATACTGTCAAAATGCATGTAAAAAACTCAATCAAATAAGTACCATAATTATAAAAAATTACAGAACATTCTTTTAAAGCTCTGCTATATAACAACTCATCAGAAGATCTTTACCATCTTGTATGACAATTTTCAAAACTCATAAAATATATTTTTTTACCAAATAAATAAAAATCTTCGTAGCAAATATTTGTAGTTAATGCATACATACTATGTATACTTATATATACAATGTAGATGGAACCAAAATTTTGTTTAACCCTAGATTGGTATAGATTCATCGAACCGACGAACATCGTTTTTATTTTTGTGTTCTCTTTAGTATACCAATTATGTACGTGCTTTTCGTTTATAATTTATTCTTTT
Organism: Lypha dubia; assembly: GCA_947311025.1. NCBI lineage: Eukaryota > Metazoa > Arthropoda > Insecta > Diptera > Tachinidae > Lypha > Lypha dubia. The sequence continues at coordinate 31,077,702 of OX371262.1, read as the reverse complement.
GTTGTTTAGATTTTAGAGTTATAATTCAATATGACCACTATATAGCCATAATGTATTAGAAAACAAGAAATAGCCTTTATCTCGCAGAGAATTTGCAAAAAAAAGCTGCATTGTGATCTAGCGAAAGAACATGTAACCCAAAGATTGACTATTCCTATTCCTATATTATATTTATATGTGTTCGGACATGAAAGTTCTGATAAAATGATAAAACGTGCAACAAAAGAAGCAATTGTAATGGCCAGTTTTTGAAATAAAAAATTTCCCACAAATGTCCCTAAAGAACAGCTGACTAGAACAAGAAAAGAAAACTTCAAAAAAATTTAATTTTATTTTAGCTAAAAATAAGAATAATTAAGAACTACTGAAATTTTTTAAAAGAATAAAAGTAACTTTCAAAATGATTAAAAGATTAATAGCGACAAAACAAGACAAAATATTATGCAATTTGCCAGCAGCCACAAATAATTTATTGGCTTTATTTTGTATAAGAAGAACAAGCAGTCAAAAACATATGGAAATTCGTAAATCTAATTTATTATTTAAATACATTGTTCATTTAATTATTAATTAAGTACTTTTTTAAATATGCAGTCAAAAACACAATTTGCTATTTAATTACAATTTAAAAATAATATTAACTTAAATATCAAGTAAAAAATTGACCCTAAGCATTGTCCGTATACAAAACGATGAATGACATAACGTATCGGCAATTTCTGCAAAAAGCATATGTAGAGAGCGTGAAATTAAGGCGTGCATTTTATGTGCAAATGCAAAATTAATTCCTTTTTTGTTTTCAATATCGTTAATGTACTTATTTAAAGAAAATATGAGTTTTTTTACAAGAAGTTGTATGCATATATACCTGCATTGCAAAGCAAAATTTTATGTTAATTTTTATTTAAAAAAAACATAAATATATTAAACAAAAATTTATATTAATTAATAACGTAACAAAATATAAGTCAAGACAATTTACTTTAAAAAACTGACTTGGCTGTGTGGCCATAAAATTTGTAAATTGTTGCAGTGATATTTAATTAAATAAATGATAAATTAAATAAATTTGACTACAATGAAATTCGGTGTTTTTTTTTACCGACTTCAAAAAAAGAAATATGTTATCTAATCGCTTTATTTTTGTATAATGTTTTCACACTCATGACTATCATTTATAAAATGATTTTTAAAATTGTTTTTTCGTTAGAAAGGGTTCGCTTGTAGTTAGGTATCGGAAAATTTTTTCAATCAAGCTGTTCCCCCAAAATACTGATTATCAATAAACTTTTTCATAAATTCGTGGAGCAAGTTTTCCTCACTTCCAAAATAATTCCTCAATTTAAGGCCCGATTTTAAAAATTCTTGATGTGGTTGGTCGGGATTTCTTGCAGTTTGAAATATTAATTGATAAATTAATCTGCTTTTTATGGTGCGATTTTTAGCAAATTTTTTTGCATGTAAGAAAGGAACTACATCGGGTTTTAAGCTTTCGCATAGTTGCGTCGACTTTGTAATTTGTTCGATTAGATGTTTTATTTAATCCGTTTTGTTATTCTAAAATCATCGGATTATATTTTTTATCAACTTTTATGAATAAATTAATTTTTAGTGACAATACTCTTAAATATCATGAAACCTTTTGCTATAGTTACCACATGTATATGTACATAAATGTATGAATACCAATATGAATACGCTGTATACAGGTAGAACTCCCCTTGTGTGTTTATATTCTAATTTCTGATATTTTGAGTAGTTCTAAGGCGTGTAGAGATGCTTGTGTATAAAAGTGACAATAAATGATTTATTTGTGTACTAGAAAACAAAAAATTGTGTACCTTAATATTGCACAAAAATAACTGTACACATATTAAATGGATGCAATTATCTATGAATGTATGTGTGCATGGGTGTATAAGTGCATAGAACTTGGTATGTGGTTTATGTGTAAGTGTACAAAGTTAGTTTAAAATTAATCTATAAAAGTTCTTGAAATTCAAATTCAATAATATATATGTACATATAAATTCATATTTTATTTCTTTACTTTTCAAAATTTAGTTTGATAATAATAAAATTAAATTTAAAGCAATAAATGTATCAACAGAGCACGACATTTTAAACTTAATAAGAAGTATGAATATTTTCAATTGACATTTAATTAAAGTAATCTGAAACTAAGATTTTTTGTGTAGTTTGGTTATTTATTGAATCTTCAATTAAAAATTTAAGTATCAATAAATATTCAAATCTTAAATCTGAACATGTTTATGAAATGTTTCGCCAATGTTAAATAAAATTTGTAGTTTCCGTGGTTGATTTTTGCCTGTCTTACGTCTCTCGTGATAGAAACAGTATCGCTCCTTCTCAGCCGAGTGTGGCCTCTATAATTTAGAACAGTGTCGGCCGCAAAGAGAGTAAGAGATAATCTAGGTAGTAAACACTACTAAGTATGAATTCATTGTCTATAAATGTTGAATAAATGAACAAATTTTTAAGTTAATAAATAGCATCAGACAAGTATTTTATCAGAAACAATATAAAAATGCCAAAACTTAAAAAATTTCAACATTTGGTATGGTCGCAGATATTAAAAAAAATATCATTGAACAAAAGAAAAAAATAATTTCTTAGAATCATCATCATTATTACTTAATTTTTATTATGAATTTACTATTAAATTGAAAGCTTGAATAAAATAAAGTAATTGTGCGTTCATGTAAATATTCGCTGTGTATCTCGTAAAAACAAATTAAAGAGAAATATCAAAAAGCAATGCGACATAAATCTGCTTGTGCAAAAGCAACTGAATGAAATTGTTCTTTATTTTTTATATTTTGGTGAGTAGTTTCATTTTCATTCGGCTGTGTTCGGTTGTATATATTATGAAGCCGAATGGTGTTCGGAACATAGGTGCACGTTTGGGCTTCAATGATTCAGAATATTGTGCGGAAGTTTATATGTGTGAATTTAAAGTTTTTATTTTGCATATCTTAAAAAAATAATATTCACCAGCGGAACAACTAGTTCTTTATAGGTTGGCTAATTTCTGACATACCAGGCGGGGGCTACTGTACTAAAGTAAACATTTTTTTCACCTTCGATGTCGATAAAGTGTCACATAACTGGATTCCATAGGACCTGTACTCTGTACTCTGTTTGTCACCAAATTAACTTGTGATCCAGAATATAGTAGAGCTCGGAATACGCAGGTAGGGCCATTGGCTCCAATTACCTTCACTCTTGCAGTGGCTAGTACGTAGGTGTTGCCGATGAGTTGATTGTTTGTTGCAGCTACGATTAGAGTATTTTTATTCGGTGCAGAGGTTAGGTTTTGTGTTTTTTGGTAGCTTCCTCCCGAAGTTGCTGATGTGTTTCTCTTGCTAATTCCAAGTGCAACAATGTGTTGTGTTTCTTTGTACACTTTGAGCAAGACCGTGAAGTGCATGCCTTGGTAGTAAATCTGACTTAAAGCAATTGACGCAAAATCTATTTTTTGTGTCCATTGTAGTCTCTTAGCAGGGGACCTATTTAGGAACTTTTCGCAGTAATATATGCGATGTCCTGCCGATCCACATACCTTACATGTTTGGGTTGATGTAGCTGCTATAATAATTTTGGCTCTATCGTTCCCTCCGCCACATTCGTAAGACCTTCCGTGTGTTTCCAATGCTTGGAACCGATGTTCGATAAATCTGAGTAGTGCATTTAGACTTACAAGGTTCTTATAGTCTTCTAGTGATTGTTCAAATATTGTTTGAGTTGAGTGATCAAGTTTTTTCAATAGTATGTGAACCTTTATGGCGTCCCATTTGTCCACTGGAAGTCCTTGTGCGCTTAAACCATAGATGCTGTAGCATGTGGCCAACAGTGTGTAGTATGCATTGCGATTCAATAGTACCGCAACATGCAAGCATTGACAAACTGCAAGCAAGATATTTTGTGTGTGTCGGTAATTTGACACTTGTACGGTTAATCAAGTGCAGCAGCACAATGCACTTTAATGAATCACATTTATTAACTGCATTTGTTTGATTGTAAATATAAGCTACACAAAGTATCTGTTGCTTTTAAGTATGCACTCGTTGAACTTTAAAACTGTTGAACACATGCCATACATAAATAGTTGGAAGCTAAATATGCTTACCCAACAATAATATATATTTCTATTCTTTTACTCTTTTAATAAGGTACATCTAAGAATTATTCTCATAATTAGTATATAAGCCATTGTCATTTAGTTTATAATTCAATTAATAAATCAACAGTCTTAGGAGCTCCAAATATAAAAGCTCTAAGACAAAAATAAAATAAATAAAAACTATTTTATTACATGGCGATCCTGCCAGTCTTCTTCAGCGAGTGCTACTAAACTGCACCCTAAAGAAGCAAGAGCAGCCAAGAGTGCTGTAAAATACTAAGCACCTTAGAATGAGCAGAAGAAGGAGAGGGTCCGCCTAGCCAAAAGGCACCCCAACATTGGATTGTGGAAGAAAATAAAGGTCCGCCTGGCCAAGAGGCTATTAAAGAAAGATGACCGCCTACCTAAGGGGCTTTAAGATAGCCAACATCATCCACTAAAATACCACCACCAAAAATAAGGGAAGGAAGACTGCCACCACAGACAACAATACAACAAAAAAAATAATAACAAAAACAATAGATATTTTTTTATATTTATGACCTTTATATTAAAAGTGGTGCGCTAAAGTAGCACACTAGGGCCAGTAAGCGTTAACCGCTCGTGGCAAACATTTTTTTTTTCATTATTGTGGATTTCTACATAACTCGTGGCTAAAATCTTTTATTAAAAGAGCTTCATAATATTAAAATAATTCAAATGTTTCTTAAATAAAAATTAAATAACACAAAAAGTAACACTTAAAGAATATTTTTAAATTTTTCAAGAAAATTATAACTTTATAATGAATTAAAGATAATAAAATTAAATTAAATTTTAACAATTAGAATAAAATAATTAAAGTTAATTTAACTTTTTAATGTTTTAAGACAAAATAATATACATAAAAATAATATTATAAAATTAAAAGATGAGCAAAACAGAATCAAAATTAGAAAAGCCCAGTGCAAACGTGGTTACCAATTTGGAAATCATATACCATAAGTCAGAAATAAATTGATTATGGCTACTAATGCTGATATTGGTGATAATATCAGCAAGAAATCTATTACTTAAGATATATCTGTTGCATAAAAGAGCTCTACGGAAGAAATATGTTAGTAGAGCAAATGATTTGGATAAAGTTTAATACATGTATTGACGAAATATTGCTAGTAGTTTTAGAAAATAATAATAAAAATAATTTGACATAATATAAAAATGTATTAGTGTAGACGACCTATATACATATATTAAATATGCCAAAATTAATATATAAGTCACAATTATACAGCGAAGGCATTAATAGCCTGATGCTAAAATCTGTAGTTAATCAAAAATAATAATAGAAATAAAAAGTCACCATAAATAAACATACAACCCATTTTTGTGGCAAGAAAAGATAAAAAAAAATTAATACAGTATTAAAAATCACAACAAATTCTATGGCATATAAACAACAAAGTAATATCGAAAATATTCAGCATCAAATTAAAAATAATGATAAAAAGCCCAATATGACGTCAGAAGAAAACTATTTACTAAAGGAAATCTTGACTTAGGACAATTTTTCCCAAGGCTTGAGAAAGTGGCCGGTGAACAAATAGACCCTTATGAGAAAACTTTAGAATTTATCTCAATTAAATAATTTATAAATAAAAGGGCATAAAAGTAGCGCTACTACTTAATGAGGTGACCAATATAAATGATAAGAATGCTAAGGCAATTCTTGATCTAATGCTGAAATACCACTATGATCCGATAGAGGGAGGACATTGTGGAATATATAGAACAATAGAAAAAATAAAGAGGTATTACTATTGGATAAATATGATAAAAGACATAACGAAATATGTTAAATCATGTCAAAAATGCCAAAAATCAAAAACACTAAACCATAATAAAAGTCCTGTGACTATAACAGAAACACCAGAAAAAGCATTCGACACGGTGTATGTAGACACAATAGGGCCATTTCCGAAATCGATTAATGAAAATGAATATGCAATCACTTTAATATGTGATCTTACTAAATATTTGGTAACAATACCAACACCAGATAAATGTGCAAGAACAATCGCAAAAGCGATATTTGAAAATTTTGTATTAACTGAAAACGTTCATTTCGGACATGGGAACAGAGTACAAAAATTCTATACTGACGGAACTATGCACACTACTAAAAATTGAAAATATAACTTTCACAGCGCATCACCATCAGACACTAGGAACAATAGAAAGAAGTCATAGAACTTTTAACGAATACGTTCGTTCTTATATATCTGTGGACAAAACGGACTGGGACGAATGGTTAAAATATTTCACTTACTGCTTTAATACGACGCCATCAACGGCACATAACTACTGTCCTTATGAGTTAGTATTTTCAAGATTACCAAACAATTTTAGACAATTTCCTAAAGTAGATAGTGTGACACCACTATACAATGTGGATAACTATGCCAAAGAGGCAAAATTTAGGTTAGAAGTAGAACATAAGCGCGCTCAAATACTTTTAAATAAAAATAAAATAAAAAAAAATTAAATTATGATAGGAATATTTTAGAACATAATTTTAAAATAGGAGATTTAGTTCTACTTAGGAATAATTCAGGCCATAAATTGGAAAACCAGTATAAAGGTCCGTATAAAATTAAGAAAATAGATTTAAGAAATAATGTTACCATAGTAGATAAGAAAACCAATAAACAACAACTAGTTCATAAAAATAGACTTAAGATGTTTAAAAATAACTAACATTTAATAGTATTGTTTGGCCAGACTACTATAAAATTAGAATATAAGTACATACATCTAAATATTATAATTTATTTCTTTTCTTTAAAAACAAAATAAATATTATATTACACTTATACTTAGACTAATTAAAAACTAATTTTAAAAGAATGTCCATAAAACTAACGTTATATGAATATTCTTGTAAAAGGTGGAGGTGTAGCATGTGGCCAACAGTGTGTAGTATGCATTACGATTCAATAGTACCGCAACATGCAAGCATTGACAAACTGCAAGCAAGATATTTTGTGTGTGTCGGTAATTTGACACTTGTACGGTTAATCAAGTGCAGCAGCACAATGCACTTAAATGAATCACATTTATTAACTGCATTTGTTTGATTGTAAATATAAGCAACACAAAGTATCTGTTGCTTTTAAGTATGCACTCGTTGAACTTTAAAACTGGTGAACACATGCCATACATATATTGGAAGCTAAATATGCTTACCCAATAATAATATATTTCTATTCTTTTACCCTTTTAATAAGGTACATCTAAGAATTATTCTCATAATTAGTATATAAGCCATTGTCATTTAGTTTATAATTCAATTAATAAATCAACAGTCTTAGGAGCTCCAAATATACAAGCTTTAAAACAAAAATAAAATAAATTTTTTTTTTGATAATTTTATTTTATTGAATCTTTAATTATTTAAATTAAATTATCAATAAGTTGTTCAAATCTTAAATCTAAATAATAAAAAAATGTTAAATATACATATGATTAGCCAATGCTAAACAAAATTTTTAATTTCAACGGTAAATTTTTGTTGTTTTACATCTCTTGTGAACGGCTGAGAAAAAGAGTATCCCTTCTTTTCAGCCGGGTGTGGCCTCTATAATGAAGAATATAGCGCGCAAGTGGATTTGGGTGCAACTCAAGTTTTTTTATATATTTTTTCGCGTGTTTTGAAAATACTGTCTTCACCAACGGAACGTCTAGGTCTTTATGAATTCGATGGTTTCTGACATACCAGGGGGCTGCTGTTATTGTACATAGGATTTTATTCTGTCGCCTTTGAATTCTTTCGACATTCGATGCTGAGGCAGTGCCCCATAACTGGATTCCATAGGACCATATTGGTTTCAGGATCGCGTTGTATAAGAGAAGTTTACAGTCAAGGCTTAGTATAGAGTTTCTTCCAATAAGCCAATTCATTTGGGCTGCTTTTAGTTTCATTTGCGTTAACTTTGCGTCTATATGCTATTTCCATGTTAAACGACGATCAAGATGAACGCCTAGATATTTGACTACAGTGTGTTGTGGTATAGTGTCGGTGTTAATTTTTATAGGCGGGCATGTTTCCCTGCGCAACGTAAAAGTGACGTGTGCACATTTCTGCTCGTTAACTTTTATACGCCATTGTCTGAGCCATTTATCCAGTTTGGATATATATTCTTGTAAGTTGCGGGAAGCTTCTACAGGATTTTCGTGAACGCTTAGAAAGGCTGTATCATCCGCAAATGTTGATGTATGAATGTTACTGCTTAACGGTAAGTCAGAGGCATATATTAAATAAAGTAAGGGTCCGAAGATACTGCCCTGAGGGACTCCGGTTTCAATCGACTGCGGAGGGCTTAAAAAATTGCCTTCCCTAACTACAAATTTACGTTCCATTAAATAGCTTTTTAAAAGCTTTACGATGTTTGCTGGTAGATTTTGTGTTAATTTGTTGAAAAGACCTTCGTGCCATACTTTATCGAAAGCTTGTGAGACATCAATAAAGAGCGCAGAGCAGTATTTCTTTTTTTCAAAAGTGTCTCTAACGACGTTCACAAGTCTGTGAGTTTGTTCAATTGTGTTATGTTGTCTGCGAAAATCGAATTGATGATCTGGAATACATCCATTACTAGTCACTATAGGCATCAGCCTGCTCATATACAGCTTTTCAAATAGTTTTGAAATGTTAGACAGTAAACTAATAGGCCGATAGGATTCAACCTTTGTATGATCCTTGCCGGGATTTGGTATCATAGTAATTAGCGAAACCTTCCATTCTTAAGGATAGTGTTCTAGGCGTAGAATACTGTTAAAAATGAATAGTATTATTCTTTTTGCAGTGTAAGGCAATTCTTGAAGCATTTTGTTGCTTATTTTGTCGACACCTGGGGCTTTTCTGGTGTTAAGACTAGTAATAGTCTTTTCAATCTCCACAATATTGAATTTTAGCGATATTTCTGGTAAAGAGACGACTGGTGGCAGTTCAACAATATCAGCAGAAATATTCGGAGTGAAAACTTTTTCTAAATGTTTAACAAAAAGTGCACCTTTTTCAGCATCAGTTTTTGCCCAGTCACCATTTAGGGCTCGTAATGGGGGTTTGCATATCACCGGCCTTTTTAGTCCTCTGGCTACACGCCACAGTAAATAATCTGTTTGTGGTGTTGCATCTAGCTCTTGAAGGAATTTTTGAAGGGAAGCTGTTTTTTGAGTTTGCAAAACTTTCCTAAGCTGCTTGGTACACTCCTTAAGCCTTAATTTTAGCTGGGGCGATCTGTAGCGCTGCCATTCTCGTCGAGCGCTCCGTTTTTCAGTCAATAGCCTTTCTATATCTACAGAAAAAATATTGTTAAATCTCACTGGTTGGTTTATTTCAATTGAAGTAGCATTAAAAGCAGCTTGTTTAACATGCGCTTCAAACAACCTGAGAGAATCGTCTATATCTGAAGCAACATTTTTTCCGAGCAATGAGCACTCAGATATTTTCTGTTTTTCAGCCAGCTAATACGTGCAGATGTCGTCGCTAAATCACATGTTGCGTGTGAGTAAATAGTGACAATTGTAGGCGAGTGGTCTGAAGATAAGTCCAAAGATGCTTCAACTTCAAACATCTCGCTGGGCACGCCTTTCACAATTCCAAAGTCGATAACATCAGGAATTTTTTGTCGATCTGTTGGCGAATATGTTGGCTGTACACTTGAAACTACATTCAAACCCATTTTTGAAATTGTGTCAAACAAAACACAACCCTTAGGACTGATTAAACGTGAACCCCAAAAAGTGTGTTTAGCATTGTAGTCGCCAGCTGCTAGAAAACGGAGTCCCAGTGATTTATAAAAAGCCGTATATTGACTCTCGGTAATTGACAATCTGGGGGGCGAATAGACAGATGATATTACAAGTTTTTGATAGTAAGTTTCGATGCAGATGTTCGTTGCTTGAAGATAATCTTCACAAAAATCATTCAACAGGTGGTGTTTTATTAGGATTCCCGAACCACCACAAGCTCTGCCACGGGGATCCTTGGTGTCGTAAAAATTATATCCACTAATTCTGAAACAGCTTCGAGATGTCAAATGAGTTTCTGAGATAAGCATAACATCGATTTGTTTATCCTGAAGAAAATATTCTATTTCGTTTTTATGTTGGCAGATGCCGTTTGCATTCCAAAAACAGATTTTTAAGTTCATGGTTTGCTTAGTACAGCCTGCAACAAGTTAGACTGCATTTTCAACATTTCCTGCATCATGTTGAGAGTAAATGTATTTACAGTTTGTATTAAGCTCTCAATTGAGGCTTCAATACGACTAAAATTATACCCCGAATCTTCATTTACATTTACGGTTTTTTGCGGGTTTTAGGGGTTTTAGGCTGAGCGGGAGTAGCATTGGTTTTTTTGGTTGATGAATTCTTAAAAAACGAGTAAAGGGGCAGCCTCTATAGTTGGCAGTGTGATTTCCGCCGCAATTGCCACATTTTTTCGCTTTGGGATCCCCTTTTAGTTTATCACAGTTAGCAGTACTGTGTAACTCACCACATACAACGCAGACTGTAGGCAACTTGCAATAAGTCTTCGTGTGCCCAAATTTTTGGCAGTTCAGGCATTGAACAGGTCCAGCTCTTTTATGTGGAAGCTCAACAGTAACTCATCGATGCAAGAAGTACTTTAAGTCATATATTGGATGTGCTTCATTCTTTTTTATTTTTATGACATCTTGACTATTAGGTTTTTGTTGAGTAAGAGTCGTGTTAGACTTTAAAACATTTGAGTATTGATTATGGCTAGACGACGGTTGAGGTAACTGTGGGTAGTTTAAAGGAGTGTTGGGCTGAGCGGGAGTAGCATTTGTTTTTTTGGTTGATGAATTTTTAAAAAGAGAATAAAGAGGGCAGCCCCTATAGTTGGCAGTGTGGTTTCCGCCGCAATTACTAAATTTGTTTGCTTTGGTATCACCTTTTATTTTGTCACAGTTAGCGGTACTGTGTAACTTCCCACATACAACACAAACGGTAGGCAACTTGCAATAAGATTTGGTATGGCCAAATTCTTGACAGTTCATGCATTGAATAGGCCCAGTTTTTTTATGTGGCATCTCAACGGTACCTCTTCGATGCAACAAGTATTTTAAGCTATAGATTGGGTGTGATTAATTTTTTTTAATTTTCAAGTTGCCTGGCTTTAGCTCGACTCGAAATATTGGTTGGGGGATTTTTTTTCTCTATTTTTAATGTTTGAGACATTTTTCACCTTGTAGCCACTATTTTCAAGGCCAGACTTGACCTCTTCTGGATCCACGCTAGAGTCTATACCTTTTATTACGACTGTTAGACCTTTAGCACTCTTTAATTGGTACGTGTAGAAGTTTGTATTTTTAGATTCTAAATCTGAAACAATTTTTCGGTAATTATTTTCATGAGCTACCTGAATTTTTGTTTCATTGATGTTTCCGCGCTTAATTGGAGTTATATAAAACTCATTTTCTCCAATTAATGAGATAAGACTTTTAACCAGCAAACTGGAATTCTGCTCTCTTAAATATATGGGTGGGGGCTTACTCGAACTTATTGTAGTTGTGTCTTCATCGCCTTGTTCAGATAAAATCGCGAAACGATTTTCGGAATTTATTATATTGTTTTTTCCATCTCTGGGAACTTTCGATGTTGCAGCAATTTGAGCTGATTTTGGACTTCTTCCCCTTTTTAACACGGTTATGTATCTGTACATTCCTGTTTGAATTTTATTATCATTTATTGTACTCACCGCATCTACCATTTTGTGCACGTTGGTCACCTTGTTACTTATTGTTTGTTTGTTTGTTTGTTTGTACAGCTAAGCTGACAAGTTTGCTGATGGGTGCAATTGTTGTTGCTTCTTGATCACTATTTAACATGTTCAGAGATAATGATCGCGCACGAGTATCTGTGTTTTCTGTTAAATTCAGGTTTTTGTTTAATTCATTTTTTTTATTGTCGTCATCAGCAACTAAAGTTATATATTGTACATTCCTACTGCTTGTAGGATTATTGTTGTTTTTTGTCAGAAGATGAACTCATCAGAGTTCTCTTTTTTTATTTTCACTTATATTAGTTTGTGTATGCAAATATTTATGTATATTGCACACAAGCAAAAAATAAAATAAAACCAGTAAAATAACTGTTCAATAAATGTTTTGTTTTTTTTATATTTTTTGTGACTTGAAAATATTTTTTTTTTATTTTTTTTTATATTCAGTTGCGACGATTATAAAAACGCGTCTGTTCACTACGAGAGTTGAAACAAATCTTTTCAAAATAAAATAAAATAAATAAAAACTATTTTATTACAATGCATTCTTTAGTGATATCATATAAGGCTTTTAGTGTTAGTGCCGTTTCGTTTTTCATTTGTGGATGACACATCAAGTTTTTTAATAGTGTTTTCACAATGAGTCTTTTGTTTTCGTATCTATTAACCAGAATGTTCCACGCGATTGCATAATTTGCTGTTGTAATTGGCAAATGTTTTATTAGATATTTTGGCTCATCTGCCAGGTGCGTAGTAAAGTAAAACAGTTTCTCAACCTCGCTCATTGATGCGTTGTGGATCAGCTGAGTGTAAAGGTATTTAAATGCTACCCATTGTTGGTAACTGCCGCTGAATCTTGGAATCTGAACTTTTGCTCAATGCTGTTAATCTTTTATGGATTATTTTCGCCGGCACTATTTACATCGTATTGTAGCTTGCATTGGACGTTGTGCACCTCAGCTTGCATTTGGTAAAATTCATCCAAGGTGTAACCATCTATTTGGTCTTCGGTAGTTAATTACCATAAAGTCTCGTTGTTTCTCTAGAAATCCTGCATATGTTTATCAATGAGTGCTAAATTGGCCTGGTTATGATTCTTCTTTATTTTCCTCCGCCATGACTTTATCAATACCGCTCTCGTCAATGCCCGCTGATTGCGAAGAACTTTGCTTGTGATTTCGTCAAGTTGTGTCCTGCCCTGCGTACCGCTGCTTGCCCTTTCGGTCTCTGTGTATTGTCTGATGGAAGGTGTTGGTTTTGGCACTTTTTTACTTTCGGACTCAAACAATTCTTTATACTTCAGTGTGTCGTCTGAGATACGCAAGTACTGTTCCGTAAAATAATGGTATTGCAATGGTAGATTTGGTAGACACTTTATTTTGTTGTCAGTGCTTTCAAATTCTACCCATGCCGTCTCAAGTCGTTGTAGACGATCCCAGTACTACCCTCTGGTCTTCCTTGTGGGAGAGTCTTTTTTGAAGTTGCGGATTATCGCTTGTATTTCTTCTTCTGCTGGACAGCTACCAGCTCTTCAAACGATTTATGAATAAAATTAGAAAAAGATTTATTTCAGATTACGTATTACAAAATTGTGTGCTTCTGTAAAGACGACTAAAATACAAGAGAGATGGTAAAATGGAAATGTAATCCAAAAAAAAATTACATTTATAAACTTCAGATAATGTCATTTGTAATCTTCGAAAAAATGTTACCATATCAATATAGATATGTATAATAAAGAAAACGTTATTTTCAACACTCCCTCTCGTTTTCTTAAATTAGTGTTCAACTTAAAAACCAAAAAACTTTATTAAATTATTAAATTTATCTTTACTAAGAGTCTTCGTTAGAACATCTGCGAGCTGTTTAGAAGTCTCTACACGCAAAGAAAAAACATAGTTAATGGAATCATAATCGCAAACTATCATTTCATGTTCCGATTAATGATTGAAGCTACTATGTATTGCATTTGTCATCTAAGGAACATAATATGTTCTTCATAAATCTCCCTCTGACAATACCATTGTTTGAACATAGTATGCTCTGCAAATGCTGAGAAATTTGAGCTCATTATAGTAACTATGAAAATGATTTTTTCCTGGTTTATGTAAACAATTTGACATTTTGCTTAGATAAAATAAAAATGCACACAAAAATACATATTAAATTAAATTAAATCAAATTATATTTTTGATAAATATTTTAATTTGGACAAATTAAATTTAATAAAATTTAAAATAATTAACTTATTCATCGGTATATTTTTGTAAAATCCAATTGCCATCTTTTGCAGTTTCGTAGCATTTGTTTCGTCATGCTGCAAAGAAACATATATGTATGTATACATTCGTATATTTAATTCACTCCATATATTAGTATGAACTCGTATGTATGTACCTTAAACCACTGATGTTGAAGATTTCAGGTTCACTTTTATTTTGTTGTAAAATTGAATAACTTTCATCATATACATAATTATAATTTTAACAGTAATTTTTTCACTTTACATCTCCTCGTCTTATTAAATACTATAAACGACTGAAGTTACATACGTTTGACAACTATGTTGTTTCTTTTCAGAACACAAACAATAAACTCTTATTATTCTCATTTGCAAAAGATACTCTTTTAGCAGCGAAAATACTTTTTTTGATACATTAAATTTTTAATGGACACAACCCAGAATGATTATTTTATTGTTGCATCAAATATTTTAATAATTGAAGAATGTTTAATTCAATCATATTTGCTTCAATGAATAATTATTTGGTTGTGACAGGTATACTTAGTTGACAAGAACATTTTGCAATCATGTCTTTTCTCTGCGTGTAGATGTTGTACATCAATGTCTCCTTCACTTTGAATATCGCACGTATAAATATATTGAAGATTCAGGATTATCACATTTGATTGGTGTTGTTGCTTGTTTTATATTTATAACAGCTAACAATTTTCGTAAAAGTTTAACACACCTTGTTGCTGCGCATAATGCTATAAACTCAGCTTCTGTCGTGGATGTTGCTGTAACGGATTGTTTCCTGGAACACCAAGCAATGGGACCAGATCCTATTTCATATGTAATACCGCGATTTTCGGTTGCTCTTAAATATCGAAAAACTCGTTTGACACCTTGCCAGTGTACATTAGAGGGATTTTCTACAAATCTACTTAGTATTCCAACAATAAATGCAATATCAGGGCGAGTTCATACCATCAAATACATCAACGATCCGATTCCTTCGCGGTATGAAGAATTTACTTCACTTATTTCTTTTTGTTGTATAAACTGCATATAAAAAGATCAGCCGGTGTTTATACAGTAGAGCAATTAATGAAATTAAAACGTTGTAAAATTTTCTGTGTGTAAACATGTTGAAAAACTTTTATCTTATTTTTCTCTGTATCGATATTAATTTGCATTCCAACGAAAAATTCTGCTTTTCTGTGTGTAATTTCAAATTCATTATGTAAAGCTTGTAGAAGACGCTGTACCAAATCGGTATCGATGCTACATATCAAACCATCATCTACGTACAGTGCGAGACAAATTGCAAGTCTGCACTAGATTGTATAAATCCAAATTTCTTGAGAAAACTAACAATCTCTTTGTTCCACTGATGGGAAGCTTGTTTTAAACCATACAATCCTTTTTGTAGGTGGCAAACATTATCGTCACTTTTGAAACCATATGGTTGCTCCATAAATATAGTTTCTTCAATATCTCCATGCAAAAATGCAGTCTTTACATCAAACTGTATAATCTGCATATTTTGAGATGCAGCAATGGACAAAATTGTTCGTACTGATTCATACCGTACGACAGGGGAATATATTTCATTATAATCAACACCCCGTTTCTGAAAGCAACCACGCACAACAAGTCTAGCCTTATATATGTCAATTTCTCCATTTGCTTTGTACTTACGTTTAAAAATCCACTGATTAGACAACACGTGCATATTTGATGTTCTAGGCACTAATTTCCATGTGTTACTTTTATTTAACGCGTAGATTTCTTCATGGACTGCTGCTAACCATTTATTTGAATCAACATCATTCAAACCTTCTTCTAAAGAAATCGGTTCTAGCTCGGCTATACACAACTCTGCATCGATTCCATCTTTTTTATTATATTGAATATTTACAGCACTCTTTGTGCTATACGGGCTCAGTGGAATTGGTTGCCTAGGATTTTAATAAACTTTGGGGCTGTTGTTTATATTATTATCATCTGTTTCTACTTCATGCACCTTTTTTTGAAACTCATTAAATATAACATCTCTCCGTATAAATACATTTTTAGGGCTTGGATCATATATACCATATGCCTTGCTATCACCATTATAGCCAACCATTATTCCTTCAATTGAATTTTTATTCCACTTTGAACGTTGATCTTTAGGTATGTGTACATAAGCTTCACATCCAAAAACTCTAAGGTGACCAACTGCAGGTTTTCTGCCAAACCACAATTCGTATGGCGTACAACCATTTAAAACTTCATATGCTGTGCGATTTTTATCGTATACTGCAGTACTTGTTGCTTCGGCCCAAAAATTGAGTTGTAATCCACGTTTGTGTAGCATTGCCTTGGCGCTTTCTACAACAGTACGATTTTGCCTCTCTATAAAGTCATTTTGCTCTGGTGCTCTTGGTGTGGATACTTAGTGCTTTACATTTTTTTTAATATAAACTTCTTAACATCATCATTACATAATTCTAGCCCACCGTGAGTTCGCAATCTTTAAATTACGTGATTATCGTGCTAAAACTTTAGTTTTGTGCTTTAAAAAATAAACAAAACAATATCTGGAATAATCATCCTTCAACAATAAAAAGTAGCTAGACTTTCCAAAAGAAGGGATATTCATCTTGCCACATAGGTCTGCATGAAAAGTTTCACCCGGATTCTTAGCTCGATTTGCACCTGATTTTGGGAAGCTTTGCCTGTGCTGTTTTCCTTACGTACACCCATCGCAAAAAGCAATTTCGGCTGGAATACTTTTAATTTTTAAATCTTGAACAACATTGCTTTTACACATTTCTTGCAACGTTTTAAAGTTTACATGCCTAAACGTTCTTGCCAAGTCACCATAGACTCTGAGGACGCCACATTCAAAGAAGCATTTATTAGCGTGCTTAAGTGCATTTTGTATAATTTATTATCGCGCATGCCAGTAACAACCACCTCATCATTTTTCATAAACACTACACAGTCTGCACCTTCCTCAAATACAACTTTCATACCTTTTTCTGTTGCTTTCAAAACCGATAGAAAATTTCTATCCAGATCGGGCACTAGCAAAACATCTTTTATGGTATGTATGACACATTTTGCACCACATTTTTCAATCACCTGCACATCAATATCACCAATAAGGTACAATTTACGGCCATCTCCAACTCGCACTTGCCACATACCATGTTCATATTCAGAAAATTTTCTAAACAATTCCCTTTGGAAACACATATGATCAGTTGCGCCTGAATCTACACTGAAAAACAGTTTTACATAAATTGAACTAACTCACGTTCCTTTAACTAAATTCTTTGAAATTTAACTTATTATACGTTGTTTCAGTAAAATATTCCTTGAAATTCAATGGTCAAATTTTTTGTATTGATGAACTCAACGTTGAAACCATTATTTGATTTTATTCGTTGAATTAAACAATAAACTAGTTTTTTGATTTAACGTTTAATTCGTTGAATTTAAGAAACTCGTTCATTTATTTAAACACAAAATGAACAAATATTTTGATTCAAAGAACCTGTTTCTTGATTTTAAGTAATATACGTTTGATTTTTGAAATAAATTATTATTATTACTCTCTTTTATTCTTTCTCTTCTTACGTATGGTGTCTTAACTTCAACGAACTGGTATGTTTAATTCAACAAGCCAATGAATTGTCATACGTTGAATCAAAGAACCTGTTTCTATATTTTAAGTAATATATGTACGTTGATTTTGTTGTATGTATACGTTGGGTCAAAGAATAAATTATAAAAATCAACGCATGGGTTCTTCACTTCAACGAACTGGAACTTTGAATTCAACAAGCCAATGAATTGCAATACGTTGAATCAAAGAACCTGTTCCTTGTTGATTCAACGAATTTCTTCCTTGTTTTTCACCCAACTATTTGGTTGAGTGTACATAAAAAATATTTTCAAAATTTGCTTTGTGAAATATTTGTAAAACAAACAAATGTGATTTTCGGCAATTTTACATTTCATGGTTATCTCTTGTTTTTAATTCTTTAGTAAAAGCTAAAGAACTAGAGTTGTTTGTTAGTTTCTTTTGTCGATCTCTTTGCTTTCTATAGCATTCTCTTGCCCAATGACCTAATTTATTGCCATAATTGCATTTTTCATTTCTCTTATTTGAACTTACATTTTGGTTGTTTTTGTGTTTGCTCAAAGAATAAGCAGTTTTAAATGTATTATACTCTGTTACTTCATGTGTACGTAAGTTTATTAAAGACTCTTCATTTACTAAATGGTCTGTTAAAGCCCGTGCTTCACTATCCTACACAATCGTACGATTCATTCACTGGAAAATCTTGCAAAAATCTGACCGACTTTAAAAAATCGTTTCAAAATGGTGTTGTAGGTGCCACACTATCATACAAATCTGATGCCAAAACATCTGGATGACAATAAATACTCCTCTGATCGCATGAAAACTATCATTTTATGAAAATTTTCATAAAATTTTACAAATCGCACGACTTGCCAAAAAATCTATCAAACAGTTGCATTTTTAGTCCACACTACTATACATCTTTAGCACACATGTCATATTTTGCAAATCGCGCGACTGTGTAGGATAGTGCGCCACGGCCTTAATCATTCAATGTTTTGTTCTACGCGAGGGACGACATACCATGCTATTCTGACGTGGTCAAACTTAGAAGGCAAACTACTTAAAATTTTTGCGATTACCATAGGCTCTTTTTGTTCCAAATCCATGTCTTTTAAACGCTGCACTTAATAAGATATATTTGCAACAAAATTTACAATACTTTCATCATCTTCCATTTTGAAGTTTATAAACTTTTCTAACAAAGCTTGGGCTGACTGCTCACTCTTTTCTGCATGAACTGTTTTTATTCGCGACCACATTTGTGCGGATGTATTACAGTCTGTTAAATATTTCAATTGCTCTAACTCAATACCTCTCATTATAAATGCTTGTGCCTCAGCATCTTTATCACCCCATGCTTGACTATCAGTGCTTACTTAGCCTTGGTGTTGTACCTAAAATGTATGGCTTCAACTTGTTCTCCGTCATGTAAATTTTCATTTGGCGCCTCCACAGCTGGTAGTTCTGTCCATTAAAACGGCTTTTTTCAACACAAATGTTCCGTGTTTTACTTTTTGGACTGGTATCCTATTGTGTGGACTGATGACGTCCTTGTGTGTGTATTCGAAATATAAAAAGTTTCAGGACCAAATGTTGAATTGTCAACTGAATAAATGTATTGAGCACCAAAGGTTTCCTTTGGAGCTCAGATTTGAATTTGGTATGAATTGTGTTAGCCCAGGTAGACACACCATGTGCTATATTTTGAATTGAGTAAGCCCAGGGGGGTTATTATGTATTTCGATTCGAATCGGAAAATTTACGAATTCGTAGTGTGACAACCAAAAGTCGGTCCTCGTTTTTGGTTCATCGTACGTGGTTAAAATTGAATTACTATTTTTATTCTTATCTTATTATATACAAATATTATTAAAATTGAATTAATATTTTTATTTCTTATCTTATTATACACAAATATTATTAAAATTGCATTAATATTTTTATCTCTTATCTTATTCATACATAATTATACCCCTGATTAATATTATTGTTTCTTATATATTAGTTCTGCATTTCTTTATATACAATGAACTTATACTGTTTCATTTGTTATTATTGTCTGTACATAATTATATATAAGGAATTTATACCTCTGATTTCTTATTCTTTTACACATACCTACTGATATTTATTTTAGTACAACACATTGAAAATTTGAGAGAAAACACATGTTCGCTGCCTGTGCACACAGACACACACGGTGAGTAATATGTTTGACACAGCATATGATGGCACATGCGTGTGTGTATTGTTCGTACAGGCAGTTTTGCTATAAAAGGCTGAACACAGAACATGAAGAGTTAGTTAGTCTGCGGATCGCAAGGTAGAACAACCACTGGTAACTGCGCTTCATTACCATTTCTTCGTGCGACTCGCAAACGGACTCATATAAAATATTGGTGGCGACGTGCAAACAATACTGTCGTTGTGGTAAGGCTCGAATAAGTATTAGTAGCTGGATACACTGCTATTACTTATTCTCTTTGATTTTGAGAGCCAACATTTTCTCGCGAACGGTTTGAAGGCTCGAATAAGTATTAGTAGCTGGATGCACTGCTATTACTTATTCCCCTTAATTTTGAGAGCCAACATTTTCTCGCGAACGGTTTGAAGGCTCGAATAAGTATTAGTAGCTGGATGCACTGCTATTACTTATTCCCCTTAATTTTGAGAGCCAACATTTTCTCGCGAACGGTTTGACGGCTCGAATAAGTATTAGTAGCTGGATGCACTGCTATTACTTATTCCCCTTAATTTGGAGAGCCAACATTTTCTCGCGGACGGTTTGAGGGTAAAACAAGTACTAGTAGCTGGATACACTACAAACACTTGTCCCCTCTAGTTGGTAAAGCCAACCTTTTTTCTCGCGGTCGGTTTGAGTTCGAACAAGTATTAGTAGCTGGAACCACTACTAAAATTTGTGCTCTCCCTCAAATTTCGGGTTAAACAGTCGTTTGGTTTGTACAGTCGCTACCTCGTACGTAATTTACATCGTATATATTTCTTTTGACTTTCTATATACTAATATTTAAAAGAAGAATTTTTTCTACAACGGTACCAGAAGAGTACCGTACCATTTACCGTAGAAACTTAAAGACAAATTGTTTAAATAAATTTATTATTAATGAAAAGGAAAGATTTATAAGAAAATATTTGTGTTTTCATTATTGTTGAAACTTAAAGACAAATTGTTTAAATAAATTTATTATTGATGAAAAAAAGAAAAGATTTATAAGAAAATATTTGTGTTTTCATTATTTTTGCAACGACCCTGAGCCCCGCTGAGTTCTACCCCAGCACCCAGCGAAATCGTGTCGTTACATTGGCGCCCGAGCAGGGACATAAATTGTCCAAAATCAAACAAAAAAAAAAAAAGAATTTTTTTTTAATAATAATATTGACAAAAAAAAAAAAAAAACAAATTGTTGATTTAGTATTTTATTGAATTTTAAGATATACTAAAACCACTGATATCCACATCTATATACGCTGCTATTCAACCTCATCCAGTAAAAGAAATATAAGAAGAATTGGTTCTTACCGTGGTGTGCTATGACTTCGACCGGAAATATGCTGCGATCCTCCTGGGTTTATCTCCTGAAGAAGGAGGAACTCGTAAATTACCTGGGGATGTTTGAACAAACTACCAGTGGAACAGTCGAAGAGCTGAGAAAGCGTTTCGCCAAATTCATTGCCTCTGTGCACGATGACGAACAACTCAAAACCCTGTTGGACATCCAGACAACGCATGACCACAAGCGTCTGCATCATCCGCGCCAGGCCTCCAAATACCGGGAAAGAGTGCCGAGATCCAAACAGTATCATCGCCGAAACCTGAAGTCAGAGAAAGGTTTACGACGACAGCTAAAGCAGAAGCGGAAACACGAGGCCTCGCCATAGAAACAGTCCGCAAATGGGGTCTGAAGTATGATGGTGGGAAAGACCCCTTGGGTTTCATCGAGAGGGTAGAAGAGTTAAGCGAAATGTACGCCTTAGAACTGAACGATGTGTTGAGGTCGATGACGGAACTGTTCCGAGACAGAGCGCTTATCTGGCTGCGGAATAATCATAAGCAATGGGCACGATGGGATCAGTTCAAGTCAGATTTTTATGATTTTTTTCTTCCTCCCAGATACTGTGAGAAGCTGGATGATGAAATTCGAAAGCGGACCCAGCGACAGCGTGAACCTTTCAAGGACTATGTTTTGGGCTTATAAAATCTGATGCGACACTCGACCCTCGATGCCGACCAGAAGCTCGAAAGAATATTTCGCAACGCCTTGCCCGACTACCAGTGGTATATTCGCCGGAAAGACTTCGAAACGCTTGACGACCTAATTCACCTGGCGGATGATTTGGAATGTATCCCGACAAACTCCTACCCAGGCCGGGGGGAACAACATCGCATGATATTACAGGAAGAGCCGACCACAAGCGGATCAAAACCTATTAGTGTCCCGGTGTCTCACAAGAAATCAAATAATCTGACCCGGTTGTCATGGGACGACAAACTCAGCGCAACAATTTTGGTTGAGAATAAACTATGCAATGCTCTCATCGATACAGGAGCCACCAAGAGTTTCATCTCGCCAAAGATGGTGAAACATTTAGTTCAGCACCCCACTTTCATAAACGTAGACATTGACGTTGTTCTGGCCGACGGCTCCAAAATTATCATCACAAAGGGAGCAAATCTCGGTGTTACGCTGGGGAATATGATGTCCACGTGCCAATTTTTAGTTATGCAACAGGCTACGGTCGATCTGGTCATAGGACCAGATAGAGAAAAACCTGGCCCGCGGGCAAGTACTGAAAAGGTGAGCAAACAAAGACGAAATAAACCTCCCGTTCTAGCAATCTCTATGGCACATCACAGCCAAGCTGACCAACACCGGGCAACCGATGAATTTCTAAAAAGGGAACTACCAAAATTTCAAGAAATTCGCGAACTCTCTACTGTAGCTACACACCGTATTGTCATGAAGGACACCCGTCCCATAAAGATCCGCTACGCCCAGCGTAATCCAGCGATGCAGAAGATCATCGATGAAGAAGTGGATAAGCTGATAGAAAAGGGATGTATCGAGCCATCACGTAGTCCCTACAGCTTCCCGATCACCTTGGTGCGTAAGAAAAATGGGTCTTGGCGCACATGCATGGATTTCCGACAGCTAAACGCCAGATCAGTTCCAGATGCGTACCCGCTGCCAAGACTGGATGCAATCTTAAACAGGCTTCGGAATGCTAAATTCATCAGCAGCCTGGACCTCAAAGACGGGTATTGGCAAATCCCCATGGACAAGCAAAGTAAGCAGTACACCGCTTTTGCAGTCGCAGGTAGAGGGCTGTTTCAATGGAAGGTTATGCCATTTGGTTTGCATTCCGCACCGGCCACCTTCCAAAGGGCACTCGATAACGTCATAGGGCCAGAGATGGAACCCCATGCTTTTGCTTACCTAGACGACATCATCGTTATCGGCACTACGTTCGAAGAACACTTAAAGAATCTGAAGGAAGTTTTCCGTCGGCTCCGCCAGGCAAACCTAAAAATAAATATCGATAAGTGCGAATTTTTTAAGGACGAGTTGAAATACCTAGGCCACGTTGTGACTAAACACGGCATCAAAACTGACCCGGACAAGGTATCAGCTATAACACAGATGATACCCCCCAAGTGTGTAAAGGACGTCCGACGTTTCCTGGGTGTGACTTCATGGTATCGCCGTTTCGTGCCAAACTTCGCGGAACTGTCACAGCCTTTGACTCAACTCCTCAAGAAAGGCAAGCACTGGAAGTGGGGCGAGGAGCAACAAAAAGCCTTCGAGACACTGCAGAGTAAACTCACACAAGCACCAGTTTTAGCCTGCCCCGATTTTTCTAAACCATTCGTGCCCCAAACCGATGCCAGCGAATTTGGGCTTGACGCCGTGCTGACTCAAGAGCTACAGGAAGAGGAACACGTTATAGCATACGTGAGCCGTCACCTAAGTCCAGCTGAAAAGAACTATTCTACCACCGAAAAGGAGTGTTTAGCCATAGTCTGGGGCATATGTAAACTACGAAATTTCCTTGAGGGGTACCCTTCATGGTAGTTACAGACCATCTAGCGCTAAAATGGCTGAACTCGATCGAGAACCCCACGGGTCGGCTGGTGAGATGGGCGCTGGAATTACAACAATACCAATTTACCATCTCGTACCGAAAGGGCAAACACAATATCATCGCCGACACGCTATCCAGGCAGCTACCAGAAGAAGTAAATCTAATGCAAACAGATCCCTCCACCACCCACTGCTGGCTATCTAAGCGCATGGCCGAGGTCAGAGAAAATCCCGGTAAATACCCCGACTATGCCATCGTAAACGGACAATTGTACCGCCATTTTCAAAGGGATAATAACGACGAAGAAAGTAACCCGTGGAAACTTTGTGTCTCCACCGAGTTACGAAGCAAGGTACTTGAAGAAAATCACGACGAAGTTGCAGGGGGTCATTTCGGGGCGCGAAAAACGTTACACAAGATCGCCAGTCGGTATTATTGGCCGGGCATGTCACGCGATATCAACCGTTACGTCCACAGCTGTGAAATCTGCCAGCGCTATAAAGTAACTCAGAGAATGCCTGCCGGAAAAATGCTAACGCAAATTCCAAATGAACCATGGTCGTGTTTATGTGCCGATTTTGTCGGACCTTTACCTCGAACACGACATGGCAACAGTATGCTGCTAGTTTTCTTCGACAAATTTTTCAAGTGGTGTGAACTGGTACCCATGCGAAGAGCGACAGCAGAGGGCGTGATCAAAGCACTACGAGAGCAAATCATAGCCCGGTTTGGTGTTCGAAAAGTGTTGCTGACGGACAACGGTCCACAGTTTACAGCCCGCATCCTACAGAAACGCCTGAAAGAAATGGGTATACGCCAGCAATTTACCGCCCCATATTCGCCACAAGAGAACCCAACCGAAAGAGTTAATCGCACCGTCAAAACCATCATGGCTCAGTACGCGAGACAGAGCCATACTACTTGGGACGACATATTACCAGAAGTCATGTTAGCGGTAAACACCAGCGTATCGGAATCAACCGGCTATTCGCCCGCCTATTTGACTCAAGGGCGTGAGCCAAGATTACCCAGAGCGCTCTACGATGAGGTCACTGTAGGGACCGGGGCTCGGAATGATGAGCCGGAGGGGCGAGCGAAAGAACTTCAGGAAATCTTTAAGATTGTTCGAGGCAACCTGGCAAAAGCGTCCCAACGTCAGAAACGTTATTACGACTTACGGCGGCTCGACTGGCAACCTAAAATTGGAGACCATGTGCTGGTACGCCAGCATCCGCTCTCGAGCGCGGCAGACAAATTTGCCGCCAAATTGGCACCTAAATATGGGGGACCTTATGTCATTAAGGGATTTGTGTCCCCTGTCATAGTAGAAATTAATAAAGTAAACAGTAGCGATGTGCGGACCGCACATATTAGCGAATTAAAAACATATGCCGCATCCGGTGGAGAGGGGAGGTAGATGTGACAACCAAAAGTCGGTCCTCGTTTTTGGTTCATCGTACGTGGTTAAAATTGAATTACTATTTTTATTCTTATCTTATTATATACAAATATTATTAAAATTGAATTAATATTTTTATTTCTTATCTTATTATATACAAATATTATTAAAATTGCATTAATATTTCTATATCTTATCTTATTCATACATAATTATACCCCTGATTAATATTATTGTTTCTTATATATTAGTTCTGCATTTCTTTATATACAATGAACTTATACTGTTTCATTTGTTATTATTGTCTGTACATAATTATATATAAGGAATTTATACCTCTGATTTCTTATTCTTTTACACATACCTACTGATATTTATTTTAGTACAACACATTGAAAATTTGAGAGAAAACACATGTTCGCTGCCTGTGCACACAGACACACACGGTGAGTAATATGTTTGACACAGCATATGATGGCACATGCGTGTGTGTATTGTTCGTACAGGCAGTTTTGCTATAAAAGGCTGAACACAGAACATGAAGAGTTAGTTAGTCTGCGGATCGCAAGGTAGAACAACCACTGGTAACTGCGATTCATTACCATTTCTTCGTGCGACTCGCAAACGGACTCATATAAAATATTGGTGGCGACGTGCAAACAATATTGTCGTTGTAGTAAGGCTCGAATAAGTATTAGTAGCTGGATACACTGCTATTACTTATTCTCTTTGATTTTGAGAGCCAACATTTTCTCGCGAACGGTTTGAAGGCTCGAATAAGTATTAGTAGCTGGATGCACTACTATTACTTATTCCCCTTAATTTTGAGAGCCAACATTTTCTCGCGAACGGTTTGAAGGCTCGAATAAGTATTAGTAGCTGGATGCACTGCTATTACTTATTCCCCTTAATTTTGAGAGCCAACATTTTCTCGCGAACGGTTTGACGGCTCGAATAAGTATTAGTAGCTGGATGCACTGCTATAACTTATTCCCCTTAATTTGGAGAGCCAACATTTTCTCGCGGACGGTTTGAGGGTAAAACAAGTACTAGTAGCTGGATACACTACAAACACTTGTCCCCTCTAGTTGGTAAAGCCAACCTTTTTTCTCGCGGTCGGTTTGAGTTCGAACAAGTATTAGTAGCTGGAACCACTACTAAAATTTGTGCTCCCCCTCTCCCTCAAATTTCGGGTTAAACAGTCGTTTGGTTTGTACAGTCGCTACCTCGTACGTAATTTATATCGTATATATTTCTTTTGACTTTCTATATACTAATATTTAAAAGAAGAATTTTTTCTACAGCGGTACCACAAGAGTACCGTACCATTTACCGTAGAAACTTAAAGACAAATTGTTTAAATAAATTTATTATTAATGAAAAGGAAAGATTTATAAGAAAATATTTGTGTTTTCATTATTGTTGAAACTTAAAGACAAATTGTTTAAATAAATTTATTATTGATGAAAAAAAGAAAAGATTTATAAGAAAATATTTGTGTTTTCATTATTTTTGCAACGACCCTGAGCCCCGCTGAGTTCTACCCCAGCACCCAGCGAAATCGTGTCGTTACATTGGCGCCCGAGCAGGGACATAACTTGTCCAAAATCAAACAAAAAAAAAGAAGAATTTTTTTTTAATAATAATATTGACAAAAAAAAAAAAACAAATTGTTGATTTAGTATTTTATTGAATTTTAAGATATACTAAAACCACTGATATCCACATCTATATACGCTGCTATTCAACCTCATCCAGTTTTTTTTTTTGAAAAAAAAAAAAAACTAAATGAAATATAAGAAGAATTGGTTCTTACCGTGGTGTGCTATGACTTCGACCGGAAATATGCTGCGATCCTCCTGGGTTTATCTCCTGAAGAAGGAGGAACTCGTAAATTACCTGGGGATGTTTGAACAAACTACCAGTGGAACAGTCGAAGAGCTGAGAAAGCGTTTCGCCAAATTCATTGCCTCTGTGCACGATGCCGAACAACTCAAAACCCTGTTGGACATCCAGACAACGCATGACCACCAAGCGTCTGCATCATCCGCGCCAGGCCTCCAAATACCGGGAAAGAGTGCCGAGATCCAAACAGTATCATCGCCGAAACCTGAAGTCAGAGAAAGGTTTACGACGACAGCTAAAGCAGAAGCGGAAACACGAGGCCTCGCCATAGAAACAGTCCGCAAATGGGGTCTGAAGTATGATGGTGGGAAAGACCCCTTGGGTTTCATCGAGAGGGTAGAAGAGTTAAGCGAAATGTACGCCTTAGAACTGAACGATGTGTTGAGGTCGATGACGGAACTGTTCCGAGACAGAGCGCTTATCTGGCTGCGGAATAATCATAAGCAATGGGCACGATGGGATCAGTTCAAGTCAGATTTTTATGATTTTTTTCTTCCTCCCAGATACTTTGAGAAGCTGGATGATGAAATTCGAAAGCGGACCCAGCGACAGCGTGAACCTTTCAAGGACTATGTTTTGGGCTTACAAAATCTGATGCGACACTCGACCCTCGATGCCGACCAGAAGCTCGAAAGAATATTTCGCAACGCCTTGCCCGACTACCAGTGGTATATTCGCCGGAAAGACTTCGAAACGCTTGACGACCTAATTCACCTGGCGGATGATTTGGAATGTATCCCGACAAACTCCCACCCAGGCCGGGGGGAACAACATCGCATGATATTACAGGAAGAGCCGACCACAAGCGGATCAAAACCTATTAGTGTCCCGGTGTCTCACAAGAAATCAAATAATCTGACCCGGTTGTCATGGGACGACAAACTCAGCGCAACAATTTTGGTTGAGAATAAACTATGCAATGCTCTCATCGATACAGGAGCCACCAAGAGTTTCATCTCGCCAAAGATGGTGAAACATTTAGTTCAGCACCCCACTTTCATAAACGTAGACATTGACGTTGTTCTGGCCGACGGCTCCAAAAGTATCATCACAAAGGGAGCAAATCTCGGTGTTACGCTGGGGAATATGATGTCCACGTGCCAATTTTTAGTTATGCAACAGGCTACGGTCGATCTGGTCATAGGACTAGACATACTGCACACCTTCAAGGCTACGTTTAGCTGTGCAAACCTTACGGTGACATCGGGCGCATCAGATAGAGAAAAACCTGGCCCGCGGGCAAGTACTGAAAAGGTGAGCAAACAAAGACGAAATAAAACTCCCGTTCTAGCAATCTCTATGGCACATCACAGCCAAGCTGACCAACACCGGGCAACCGATGAATTTCTAAAAAGGGAACTACCAAAATTTCAAGAAATTCGCGAACTCTCTACTGTAGCTACACACCGTATTGTCATGAAGGACACCCGTCCCATAAAGATCCGCTACGCCCAGCGTAATCCAGCGATGCAGAAGATCATCGATGAAGAAGTGGATAAGCTGATAGAAAAGGGATGTATCGAGCCATCACGTAGTCCCTACAGCTTCCCGATCACCTTGGTGCGTAAGAAAAATGGGTCTTGGCGCACATGCATGGATTTCCGACAGCTAAACGCCAGATCAGTTCCAGATGCGTACCCGCTGCCAAGAATAGATGCAATCTTAAACAGGCTTCGGAATGCTAAATTCATCAGCAGCCTGGACCTCAAAGACGGGTATTGGCAAATCACCATGGACAAGCAAAGTAAGCAGTACACCGCTTTTGCAGTCGCAGGTAGAGGGCTGTTTCAATGGAAGGTTATGCCATTTGGTTTGCATTCTGCACCGGCCACCTTCCAAAGGGCACTCGATAACGTCATAGGGCCAGAGATGGAACCCCATGCTTTTGCTTACCTAGACGACATCATCGTTATCGGCACTACGTTCGAAGAACACTTAAAGAATCTGAAGGAAGTTTTCCGTCGGCTCCGCCAGGCAAACCTAAAAATAAATATCGATAAGTGCGAATTTTTTAAGGACGAGTTGAAATACCTAGGCCACGTTGTGACTAAACACGGCATCAAAACTGACCCGGACAAGGTATCAGCTATAACACAGATGATACCCCCCAAGTGTGTAAAGGACGTCCGACGTTTCCTGGGTGTGACTTCATGGTATCGCCGTTTCGTGCCAAACTTCGCGGAACTGTCACAGCCTTTGACTCAACTCCTCAAGAAAGGCAAGCACTGGAAGTGGGGCGAGGAGCAACAAAAAGCCTTCGAGACACTGCAGAGTAAACTCACACAAGCACCAGTTTTAGCCTGCCCCGATTTTTCTAAACCATTCGTGCCCCAAACCGATGCCAGCGAATTTGGGCTTGGCGCCGTGCTGACTCAAGAGCTACAGGAAGAGGAACACGTTATAGCATACGTGAGCCGTCACCTAAGTCCAGCTGAAAAGAACTATTCTACCACCGAAAAGGAGTGTTTAGCCATAGTCTGGGGCATATGTAAACTACGAAATTTCCTTGAGGGGTACCCTTCATGGTAGTTACAGACCATCTAGCGCTAAAATGGCTGAACTCGATCGAGAACCCCACGGGTCGGCTGGTGAGATGGGCGCTGGAATTACAACAATACCAATTTACCATCTCGTACCGAAAGGGCAAACACAATATCATCGCCGACACGCTATCCAGGCAGCTACTAGAAGAAGTAAATCTAATGCAAACAGATCCCTCCACCACCCACTGCTGGCTATCTAAGCGCATGGCCGAGGTCAGAGAAAATCCCGGTAAATACCCCGACTATGCCATCGTAAACGGACAATTGTACCGCCATTTTCAAAGGGATAATAACGACGAAGAAAGTAACCCGTGGAAACTTTGTGTCTCCACCGAGTTACGAAGCAAGGTACTTGAAGAAAATCACGACGAAGTTGCAGGGGGTCATTTCGGGGCGCGAAAAACGTTACACAAGATCGCCAGTCGGTATTATTGGCCGGGCATGTCACGCGATATCAACCGTTACGTCCACAGCTGTGAAATCTGCCAGCGCTATAAAGTAACTCAGAGAATGCCTGCCGGAAAAATGCTAACGCAAATTCCAAATGAACCATGGTCGTGTTTATGTGCCGATTTTGTCGGACCTTTACCTCGAACACGACATGGCAACAGTATGCTGCTAGTTTTCTTCGACAAATTTTCCAAGTGGTGTGAACTGGTACCCATGCGAAGAGCGACAGCAGAGGGCGTGATCAAAGCACTACGAGAGCAAATCATAGCCCGGTTTGGTGTTCGAAAAGTGTTGCTGACGGACAACGGTCCACAGTTTACAGCCCGCATCCTACAGAAACGCCTGAAAGAAATGGGTATACGCCAGCAATTTACCGCCCCATATTCGCCACAAGAGAACCCAACCGAAAGAGTTAATCGCACCGTCAAAACCATCATGGCTCAGTACGCGAGACAGAGCCATACTACTTGGGACGACATATTACCAGAAGTCATGTTAGCGGTAAACACCAGCGTATCGGAATCAACCGGCTATTCGCCCGCCTATTTGACTCAAGGGCGTGAGCCAAGATTACCCAGAGCGCTCTACGATGAGGTCACTGTAGGGACCGGGGCTCGGAATGATGAGCCGGAGGGACGAGCGAAAGAACTTCAGGAAATCTTTAAGATTGTTCGAGGCAACCTGGCAAAAGCGTCCCAACGTCAGAAACGTTATTACGACTTACGGCGGCGCGACTGGCAACCTAAAATTGGAGACCATGTGCTGGTACGCCAGCATCCGCTCTCGAGCGCGGCAGACAAATTTGCCGCCAAATTGGCACCTAAATATGGGGGACCTTATGTCATTAAGGGATTTGTGTCCCCTGTCATAGTAGAAATTAATAAAGTAAACAGTAGCGATGTGCGGACGGCACATATTAGCGAATTAAAAACATATGCCGCATCCGGTGGAGAGGGGAGGTAGATGTGACAACCAAAAGTCGGTCCTCGTTTTTGGTTCATCGTACGTGGTTAAAATTGAATTACTATTTTTATTCTTATCTTATTATATACAAATATTATTAAAATTGAATTAATATTTTTATTTCTTATCTTATTATATACAAATATTATTAAAATTGCATTAATATTTTTATATCTTATCTTATTCATACATAATTATACCCCTGATTAATATTATTGTTTCTTATATATTAGTTCTGCATTTCTTTATATACAATGAACTTATACTGTTTCATTTGTTATTATTGTCTGTACATAATTATATATAAGGAATTTATACCTCTGATTTCTTATTCTTTTACACATACCTACTGATATTTATTTTAGTACAACACATTGAAAATTTGAGAGAAAACACATGTTCGCTGCCTGTGCACACAGACACACACGGTGAGTAATATGTTTGACACAGCATATGATGGCACATGCGTGTGTGTATTGTTCGTACAGGCAGTTTTGCTATAAAAGGCTGAACACAGAACATGAAGAGTTAGTTAGTCTGCGGATCGCAAGGTAGAACAACCACTGGTAACTGCGATTCATTACCATTTCTTCGTGCGACTCGCAAACGGACTCATATAAAATATTGGTGGCGACGTGCAAACAATATTGTCGTTGTAGTAAGGCTCGAATAAGTATTAGTAGCTGGATACACTGCTATTACTTATTCTCTTTGATTTTGAGAGCCAACATTTTCTCGCGAACGGTTTGAAGGCTCGAATAAGTATTAGTAGCTGGATGCACTGCTATTACTTATTCCCCTTAATTTTGAGAGCCAACATTTTCTCGCGAACGGTTTGAAGGCTCGAATAAGTATTAGTAGCTGGATGCACTGCTATTACTTATTCCCCTTAATTTTGAGAGCCAACATTTTCTCGCGAACGGTTTGACGGCTCGAATAAGTATTAGTAGCTGGATGCACTGCTATTACTTATTCCCCTTAATTTGGAGAGCCAACATTTTCTCGCGGACGGTTTGAGGGTAAAACAAGTACTAGTAGCTGGATACACTACAAACACTTGTCCCCTCTAGTTGGTAAAGCCAACCTTTTTTCTCGCGGTCGGTTTGAGTTCGAACAAGTATTAGTAGCTGGAACCACTACTAAAATTTGTGCTCCCCCTCTCCCTCAAATTTCGGGTTAAACAGTCCTTTGGTTTGTACAGTCGCTACCTCGTACGTAATTTATATCGTATATATTTCTTTTGACTTTCTATATACTAATATTTAAAAGAAGAATTTTTTTCTACAACGGTACCAGAAGAGTACCGTACCATTTACCGTAGAAACTTAAAGACAAATTGTTTAAATAAATTTATTATTAATGAAAAGGAAAGATTTATAAGAAAATATTTGTGTTTTCATTATTGTTGAAACTTAAAGACAAATTGTTTAAATAAATTTATTATTGATGAAAAAAAGAAAAGATTTATAAGAAAATATTTGTGTTTTCATTATTTTTGCAACGACCCTGAGCCCCGCTGAGTTCTACCCCAGCACCCAGCGAAATCGTGTCGTTACAGTAGAAATGGGATTACATAGAACGACTTTCGAAAATTTATTTCGGAACGTTCGTAAATTATGGGAATTTTTTTAATCTCTTTCGGAAAGCAAGAAAATCCCTTTCGAAAGTGCAACTATGTAGTACGAAAGCAAATGTCAAAAGTGTTATTTACGTACATATTTTTTTGAATGCCATTTTGATTGCGGAAATCTTATAGTTTTTGTTTTTAAGTACTTAAAAAAAATTTTAAAATACACATGGTGATTTTAACTGCCTATTTCACAATGTTGAATGAATTTTTAATATTTTTTTATTCGTATAATTATATTTGAAGCAAAAACAATTTCTAAAATTGTTTTTATTAAATGTATTTGTACGAATGAAAAAAAAATCTAAAATCTTTCGACATCGTGAAATCGGCGGTAAGTCATTATTATTGGATTTTAGCACGTAAAGTAATGTGAGGCAATTTTTTTTATGAATCTAAACGAAATATTTACGCTACGTTCACATTTATTAAATATTTGTCCAAAGGAACGTAACTACTAGTTTTGCTTAGGGATAGTGTAATTTAACTTATGGTGTTTTCTTTTCTACAAAAAAATGCTACATCTCCATGCAGAAAATGTACTTTGGTGTTCGTTTCTTAAAAATGTTTTGCTCTCTAAAAGGGCAGTGTGTCTGATTCTAAAAAATTGCCCTCACTAAGGGTGGAAGGCATTGCACTTTTTGCCCCATAAAAATCGACAGTGTTGATAGTGTCCTGTAAAACTTAGCTGTCAGCTGTTGAAAACAGGGCGTTACACTTTTTCATAAGTTGTGTTCAGTTCTAGTGAAATAATAAGCTGCATTATTACAAGGTTGGCAAGACATTTTATATATGTACCTTTCAATAAGGTGCCATTTTGTGTGTAGAAAAGAAAACACCATTAGTTTGTATAATGAAAAATAAAATTAATTATTCTACAAAAAAGTATAAACAGTGCGAACCCTTAAATAAAAATATATTGGAATTAAAAGAAATAAATTATTAGTTTATTTCTTGGTTATTTTTCTTCGATAAATATAAACGTAGCTTTATGTACATACATACATACGTAGTACTTTTAAAAAATATAATACACACGAAGCTTCATAATGATCCATGTATCGTTTATAAATTTCCTTTGGAATCTCTCTGAATCAAAATCTTCCACTTTCCCACAACTAAACACTATCCATTTAAGTTACTTGTATCTTTTTAAATTTACACTTAAAATGTTTTAACATAATTTTCATATTTGTATAAAACAATGCAAAGTGCTACCAAGTTTTTACATATAAAATATGTCTCACTTGAAAATTTCCCTTAAAATTATTAGAACAACTCTGCAGGCCTTTCGAACGTACTACATAATACGATTTTCAGCGTTGTCAACTTTGAAATTTCAAAAGGCACTATAATGGAGAAAAAAACGCGCCATTTAACAAAAACCGCACCAAGTTCAGATTTTTTATTTTATTGAATTAATTTTGCGTCTTTGCAACATTTAACTTTAGTCCAAAATTCTAATGTTGATATAATATTGTGCCAATGCATGAAGTGAATCATTCTCCACCCTTTTTCAATACTAGATAACATTTCGACATCGGATTCAAATTGTACTGCTAATGGCATGATATCATATTTGTAATGGGATAAAACATTTTGTACAATTCTGGTTGTTTATGTCGGTTGAAGCTAAATGGGCTTAAAGCTGCAATGTGTTTACGTGTTCCAGCATGCCGAACAAGCTTGGATATTTAAGCGTGATATCGCATTTGCAATAAAAACATCTTGCTTTTGTGTTATTATTTGGTCAAGGCCGAATCCATTGCTTAAACTCACATTGTGATTTCCAAATCCTTTTGTATTTCGCTTATGATCTCCTTTTTTAAACTCCATTCTTGACACTAACTTTAAATATTTCTTTTAGTAAATACCTATAAATTTTATTAATTTTAGTGTTACAACCCTTTATATAAACTTTTACGCATTTTATAAAAAACTAACAATGATCGCAAGTCTCAAGAATACTTTCTTTTTGCTAAGCTCTTTAACAGACTTGACAACAACTTTTACGACAAAAAACAATTATGTACTCTGAAAATCTAAAAGGGACAACAAATGTCTTATAATGAAATGTTACAAATTATCTATAACAACAAGACGGTTTAACGGTTTTTGTGAATGTGTTTTGGTACCTCTTAAACATCATTGCTCTTATTATGGTCGGTAAAATTGAATGTAAAAATTGTACATAAATTGAATGAAATGGTATTGAAAGAGTTGTATTTTTTGTACAAAATTCTTTTTCTCATACTGAAACAAAAAATTGTGTTTAATATGATTTGGAGCCACCCAAAATTAAAAAAAACGCACCAAAATTAAAGAAAAGGCGCACCACGCACCAAATCAGATATTTTTCGCACAAAACATTTAGAATAGCACTAAAAAAGGTGCGAAACGCACCAAGTTGACAACGCTGATCACCCCACAGGTAGAAACACCATGTGCTATTGTAAATTAGATCTAAGCCTTAGTAAAGACACTAGGACTGGTCAAGCAATCATAAGAGTTAATCTTTGAATGTCACACGTTCTTTATTTTTGCACGTCTTTTTATACATTTCATTTCTTACGTCTAACTAAAAATTAATAACAAATATACATTTTCAGCAATTATAATGAATTCCTTATTTTCAATTTATTTTAACATTAAACATTTCTCAAGGTAAACATTTCTAAAGGTAAATGAATGTATTTATTGTAACATTAAACCCTTCTCAAGGTGAAGCAATTCTAAAGGTAATTAACTTTATTTATTCACCCCTATCGTGAATAATTTTCCACATGAATTTTTGCAATCGTGAACAACTCACATGAAAAAATTTTATTCAGTCAAAAATAATAACGTGAAAAAATGTTCACTTCAAGAAATTCCCCTTATCGTGAATACTTTTTTCCCTCGGAATTTTTTCACTTTTCCCTTTAATTTATTCACTTTATTTTTTAAGGGGAAGAGAACAGAACATGTATGTATTTCTTCTTATAATTCGAATATTAAAGGTTAATAAGTTTATTTTAATGAAAAGATCTAATAATAAGGCACAACGAAAATGCATAAAACAGGCCGATTGCCTGCAGATTTGTGAAGCTTTAATTTGTTGTCATTTTTTCGTTTTGTTGGCTTTCCAAAAAGTAGCTGAATTATTTTACCACATAAAAGTTAGAATGCAATAAACAAACAGAGCAACCAAACTAAAGCTCCATCACTGAATATTTAACTTTGATTTTTGATGTTTTCTTTAAAATAAATATGTCCGCGTATATTTTTGAGCAAAAAGTTCTATGATGTTTTATTTTTTTAATCTTCTTTACTTTTTTACATTCACTAAGAACTAATAGCGGGAATAATTTTTCACGGGAGATTCACGATACCATTTGTCCCTTTGAGTGGAATTAAAATTTCACGTGAACAAAAATTTCACGTTTTCTTCACGATAGGGGTGATTGTAACATTAAACATTTCTCAAGGTAAAGCCATTCTAAAAGTAAATAAACTTCATTTATGTTGAATCATTTTTTGTGTATTGTAATAAAATAGTTTTTATTTATTTTACATTTGGTCTTAGAGCTTTTATTATTGGATCTCATAAGACTGTTGATTTATTAATTGATTTTAAACTAAATGACATTGGCTTATATACTAATTATGAGAATAATTCTTAGGGGTACCTTAACATAAGAGTAAAAGAATAGAAATATATTATTATTGGGTAAGCATATTTAGCTTCCAACTATTTATGTATGGCATGTGTTCAACAGTTTTAAAGTCCAACGAGTGCATACCTAAAAGCAACAGATACTTTGTGTTGCTTATATTTACAATCAAACAAATGCCTGTAAAGTGAATGCAATTTAGTCTTGTCATTTTCATTTTTTCCAAGTCCCGTTACTTTTATGGAAATTTTAGTTGGATGTTTTTTAAGTAAATTCATTTTTGTATGTAATTCCATTTATATTTTGCAATGGATGAAGAATTTCCATCAACATCTGTAGATGCTATGCAGAATGATGTGTGCGATGAAGAGAATGAAATAAATAATATAAAATATCCACTAATTTTAACTGGGGGAAAGTATTTTAAAGTGAATTCACATAAAGTGATCAGTGAGGGTAAAAGTAGTGATGAAGATCATATTTAGGCTTCTGGTGTTCAATGCAAACCCATTATAATGGGTGGTGTTGGCTGAAGTGGTTAGCGCGTTGACTACTAAGCAAACAATGACGTGGGGCCTGGGTTCAAATCCTGGCCAGAGCAAGTCAATTAACATCATTAATTTCTGTAATGTACATTAGTGAGACATTGTATTAATTGTTGTCGGACTATTTAAGTGATGAAGGCATAGCACTGGTCACTAAAAACTGCACCGACAGCAAATTGATGATGTTCCAAGCTAATGTACACAACATCGCCCTCCTTCGTCGGTTAGCAGAAACATCGGCGAAGTAAAACAATTAATAAAATGCCTGCCAATACAGCTTTACAAAGTTAATACGTCTACCTAACACCGGAGGCGCCTCAACACTGCAATAAAAATTAACATAACGCGCAAAGCAGAGTTGTAAAAGAGTTAAGCCTTCTACATTTTCAACATCTATCTTCTCTACTCTATCCCTCTCTCTGAGTTCCGGTACAATGCACTGCATACGTAGGGGTCATCCCCTGAGTGCTGGTCCTAATTAAAAAAAAAAAAAAAAAAAAAAAAAAAAGGAAGCCTAAAGGCGACGAGCAACTTCAGACTTCATTTAAAGGTAAGATATGTATAATCAAATACTTGGCACTGTTTATTCATTATTCATTATTATTCATTCTTTTAATTTACATTCAGAGAAAGCATCATAATATTTTAAGAGAGTATGAAAGCAGCAAATTAGATTAACAAATCCGTGGTAGAAGAACAAAACTGCCTTTAATTGATTAAAAAAAAATGAAACAAACTAAACTGAACTTGAAAACGCAGAGTGAAAGAGATTGTCAAAATATACTAGATAGAAATATTATAAACTACATCGTACAGAGTATGAAACCTTTAAGTACTGTTGATGATCCCAATTTCGTAAAAATTTTTGATAACCTTCCACAAAAGTTAAATATAATGTCAAGAAGAACTTTAGGAAGGAAAATTGAAATTTCACATAAAGAAATCATGGAAAAACTTATAAATATTTTAAGTGAAGTCGAGTACATATCAAATACTGGAGATATATGGTCAACAAAAAGTAGGAGCTATTTTGGTGTAACTGCACACTGGGTAATATTTTATGTAATTATATAATTAATATTGATTTACTCTTAGTATTTATCTTCATATCATTCATGACTAAAAAGGAATTGGCATCTTAATTAAACGTTATCTTCATTTCAGAGCAATGCAAATTCGTTGGAATGTAACAGTTGTGTATTGTCTTTTAGTCGCTTTAAAGGAGCACATACTTATGACAAGATTGCTGAAATTTTATTTGAAATTCAATCTTCGTTTAAATTACATAATGAACAAGTAATATCAACTACTACTGACAATGGGTCAAACTTCGTAAAGGCCTTCAAGGAATTCGGTTTAACGGATTACGTGCCCGATTTTTCTGATGATGATATTGAAGGTAAAAAGTATGATATGACATCTGGAAATATCAGAAGTAAAAGCACCAGTAAAGAAGACGATGATTTTGTTTTTTTCATCAAATTTAGAGTTGGAACTTATCAGTTTCCTCAGTGACAAGAGCAAATACATTATCACTCTTGACAGCTATCCAAATATAAAAAGAGTACTCATAGAATTTAATACAAGTTTGTGCTCATCAGGACCTGTGGAAAGAATATTTTCTTCAGCAGGTTTTATTTATTCTTCAACAAGAAACAGTTTGTCTGATGCTACATTCAAAAATCTGATATTTATGAAAGGAAACAATTGTTTTGTTGATTAGTTTTATCTAATGTATTTTTTTGTTTAAATAAAAATAAAAATATTTTGTATTTTAAATACATGCATGACGTGGAAGTATTTTGTATTTTAAATACACACATGATGTGTAAGTATTTTGTATTTTAAATACTTACATGATGTGTAAGTATTTTGTATTTTAAATACATAACCTGAAAGTATTTTGAATTTTAAATACATGACCAGCAAGTATTTTGTATTTTAAATACCGCAAACCATGTATTTTTCCCAACTCTGGCGCTATGTTTTTCAGTCAATAGCCTTTCCATATCCACACAAAAAATATGGTTAACTCTTACTTGTTGATTTGTTTGATTTGAAGAAGCATTAAGAGCACCTTGTTTAACATGTGCTTCAAGCAACCTAATAGAGTTATCTATGTCAGAAGGTATTGTCAACGGCATATTTTCCGAGCAATGGGCGATCAAATATTTTTTGTATTGCAACCAGTTAATACGTGCAGGAGGTATCAGCGGTAAATCATATGTTGGTGTTACAGTTGTGTGCGAGTATATAGTGACAATAGTAGGCGAGTGATCTGAAGATAAATCCAGAGATGCTTCAGCTTTAATCATTTCGCTGGCCACAACTTTCACTATTCCACAGTCTATAACGTCAGGAATTTCTTGTCGATCTGTTGGCCAATATGTTGGCTGGCCACTTGAAACAACATTCAAACTCATTTTAGAAATTGTGTTAAACAACACACGACTAGGCTTGCCACCCGTACTTTATAATAAAGTATTGTACGTTTGTTTGATTAATTGTACTCTATAGAAACAATAAAGTACATCCAAATACTTTATTTCGCATGATTTGATTTATCTACAATTCAAAATAGATTCGGGTTATATTAGTCATTTGTTAACGTTTTATTACAGTGGCTATTCTTTCTTAAGACTATGTCATGGCAATTTGGATATTTGGATATAAAACAAGCAAAAAAATTACCCTTTTGTCTGCACCGGAACTGACGAGGGAAATTCACATGAATTTTTTATTATTTATCGATAAAGCCTTAGAGTACCTGAATAAATGGTTTTATTTTAAAAATACAAACTAGCAATAAATTATTAGCAATAAAAATTTAAAGAGCAAAGTTAAATTTGATAATATTGTTAGCATAAACGAAAATTTAAATCTGCAAAAACTTAATATAAATATGGATGAACTTTATGGAAAAATTGCGTATTTAAACAAAATTTATAATCATATATACAGTTCTGAAGGTTTTTTAATTTAATTTAATAAGACTGATAAAAATTTATCAAATTTTTATAAAGTAATTTCATTTTTAATTTCTATTCCTGCCACGTCAGCATTCACAGAGAGAGTTTTTTCTGTAATGAAGAGCAAATGGCGAGACGAAAGAAACAAAGCGTCTCCGAATCTGATAAGAAATGAATTAATTATTTTATTTTATTTAAATATGATAATTATTTGATAAAACTTGCGAAAAGCAATAAAAAATACGTTTTCAAATATAACAATAAAGAAAAATAAATTGTACTTTATTTTTATACTGTGTACTTTTTTTCCTAAGCTTTAAACACTAATGTACTTTAATTGCAAAAAAAAAGGTGGGAACCCTACACACGACCCTTAGGAGTGATTAAACGTGAACTCCAGAATGTGTGTTTAGCATTGTAATCACCAGCTGCTAGAAAACGGGGGCCCAGTAAGTTATAAAAATCCATATATTGGCTCACAGTAATTGGAAATCTGGGGGGGGGGGGGGGAATAGACAGACGATATTACAAGTTTTTGATAATAATTTTCAATAAAAATATTTGTTGCTTGCAGATATTCTTCACAAAAATCATGTAAATAAGTAGTGCTTTATTCGTAGAAATTATATCCACTTATTTTAAAATAGATTCGAGACGTCAAGTGAGTCTCAGAAATGAGCATTACATCGATTTGTTGATTCAGAAGGAAATATTCTATTTCATTTTTATGGTGGCAGATGCCGTTTGCGTTCCAAAAACAAATTTTTAAGTTCATGGTTTGTTTAATACTGCCTGTAACAAAGTAGACTGCATTTTCAGCATTTCCTGCATCAAACAGGTCATGTTCAGAGTAAAAGTATTTACTGTTTGAATTAAGCTCCCAATTGAGGCTTCAATTCGACTAAAATTAGAATCTGTATCTTCATTTACTGGTACCGTTTTTTGCGCCGTAGTCTGGTTACTTTTTAATATATTGCCACATTTTTTTTGCCTTGGGACCTTTCAATTT
Organism: Lypha dubia; assembly: GCA_947311025.1. Lineage (NCBI taxonomy): Eukaryota > Metazoa > Arthropoda > Insecta > Diptera > Tachinidae > Lypha > Lypha dubia. Next base: position 31,036,740 of record OX371262.1, on the reverse strand, counting down.
GTTGCAGTTAGCGGTACTGTGTAACTCACCACATTCATCGCAAACGGTAGGAAGTTTCAATAAGCTTTAGTGTTGCCAAATTTTTGTCAGTTAAGGCATTGAACAGGTCCAGCTCTTTTATGTCGACGCTCAACGGTAACTCTTCGATTCAACAAGTACTTTAAATTATAGATAGAGTGCGATTCATTTATTTTTTTATTTTTAAGTCACCTGGCTGTAGCTCGACTCTAAAAATAGGTTGGGGGATTTTTTCCCTATTTTTAATGTTTGAAACATATTTAATTTTAAAGCCACTATTTTCAAGGCCTGACTTAATCTCTTCAGGATCAACACTAGAGTCTATATCTTTTATGACGACTGTTAGGCATTTAGCACTCTTTAATTAGTATGTGTAAAATTGTTTATTTTTTGACTCGAATTCAGAAACTATTTTTCGGTAATGATTTTCTTGGGTTACCTGAATTTTTGTTTCGTTGATTTTGCAACGCTTAAGTGGAGTTACGTACAACATATTTGCTCCAAGTAATGAGATAAGGCTTTTAACCAACAAATTGGAATTCTTTTCTCTTAAATATATGGATGGTGGCTTACTCGACCTTGTTGTTGTTGTGTCTTTATCGCCTTGTTCAGTTAAAATCGCGGAACGATTTTCGGAATTTTTAATATTTTTTCCATCTCTAGGAACTTTTGCCGTTGGCGCTATATGACCAGATTTGGGACTTCTTCCCCTTTTCAGCACGGTTATGTATCTATCCATACCTGTTTGAATTTAATTATCAGTATTTTCACTTTCTATAATTTTGTCAATTTTATGCACGTTGGTCACCTGGTTATTTATTGTTTGTTTGTTTAATTGTACAGGTAAGCTGACAAGTTTGCTAATAGGTGTAATTGTTGTTGCTTCTTTTTCACTATTTAACATGTTCAGAGATAATGATCGCGCACGAGTATCTGTGTTTTCTGTTAAATTCAGGTTTTTGTTTAATTCATTTTTTTTATTGTCGTCATCAGCAACTAAAGTTATATATTGCACATTCCTACTGCTTGTAGGATTATTGTTGTTTTTGTCAGAAGATGAACTCATCAGAGTTCTCTTTTTTTATTTTCACTTATATTAGTTTGTGTATGCAAATATTTATGTATATTGCACACAAGCAAAAAATAAAATAAAACCAGTAAAATAACTGTTCAATAAATGTTTTGTTTTTTTTATATTTTTTGTGACTTGAAAATATTTTTTTTTTATTTTTTTTTATATTCAGTTGCGACGATTATAAAAACGCGTCTGTTCACTACGAGAGTTGAAACAAATCTTTTCAAAATAAAATAAAATAAATAAAAACTATTTTATTACAATGCATTCTTTAGTGATATCATATAAGGCTTTTAGTGTTAGTGCCGTTTCGTTTTTCATTTGTGGATGACACATCAAGTTTTTTAATAGTGTTTTCACAATGAGTCTTTTGTTTTCGTATCTATTAACCAGAATGTTCCACGCGATTGCATAATTTGCTGTTGTAATTGGCAAATGTTTTATTAGATATTTTGGCTCATCTGCCAGGTGCGTAGTAAAGTAAAACAGTTTCTCAACCTCGCTCATTGATGCGTTGTGGATCAGCTGAGTGTAAAGGTATTTAAATGCTACCCATTGTTGGTAACTGCCGCTGAATCTTGGAATCTGAACTTTTGCTCAATGCTGTTAATCTTTTATGGATTATTTTCGCCGGCACTATTTACATCGTATTGTAGCTTGCATTGGACGTTGTGCACCTCAGCTTGCATTTGGTAAAATTCATCCAAGGTGTAACCATCTATTTGGTCTTCGGTAGTTAATTACCATAAAGTCTCGTTGTTTCTCTAGAAATCCTGCATATGTTTATCAATGAGTGCTAAATTGGCCTGGTTATGATTCTTCTTTATTTTCCTCCGCCATGACTTTATCAATACCGCTCTCGTCAATGCCCGCTGATTGCGAAGAACTTTGCTTGTGATTTCGTCAAGTTGTGTCCTGCCCTGCGTACCGCTGCTTGCCCTTTCGGTCTCTGTGTATTGTCTGATGGAAGGTGTTGGTTTTGGCACTTTTTTACTTTCGGACTCAAACAATTCTTTATACTTCAGTGTGTCGTCTGAGATACGCAAGTACTGTTCCGTAAAATAATGGTATTGCAATGGTAGATTTGGTAGACACTTTATTTTGTTGTCAGTGCTTTCAAATTCTACCCATGCCGTCTCAAGTCGTTGTAGACGATCCCAGTACTACCCTCTGGTCTTCCTTGTGGGAGAGTCTTTTTTGAAGTTGCGGATTATCGCTTGTATTTCTTCTTCTGCTGGACAGCTACCAGCTCTTCAAACGATTTATGAATAAAATTAGAAAAAGATTTATTTCAGATTACGTATTACAAAATTGTGTGCTTCTGTAAAGACGACTAAAATACAAGAGAGATGGTAAAATGGAAATGTAATCCAAAAAAAAATTACATTTATAAACTTCAGATAATGTCATTTGTCATCTTCGAAAAAATGTTATAAAATCAATATAGATATGTATAATAAAGAAAACGTTATTTTCAACACTCCCTCTCGTTTTCTTAAATTAGTGTTCAACTTAAAAACCAAAAAACTTTATTAAATTATTAAATTTATCTTTACTAAGAGTCTTCGTTAGAACATCAGCGAGCTGTTTAGAAGTCTCTACACGCAAAGAAAAAACATAGTTAATGGAATCATAATCGCAAACTATCATTTCATGTTCCGATTAATGATTGAAGCTACTATGTATTGCATTTGTCATCTAAGGAACATAATATGTTCTTCATAAATCTCCCTCTGACAATACCATTGTTTGAACATAGTATGCTCTGCAAATGCTGAGAAATTTGAGCTCATTATAGTAACTATGAAAATGATTTTTTCCTGGTTTATGTAAACAATTTGACATTTTGCTTATATAAAATAAAAATGCACACAGAAATACATATTAAATTAAATTAAATCAAATTATATTTTTGATAAATATTTTCATTTGGACAAATTAAATTTAATAAAATTTAAAATAATTAACTTATTCATCGGTATATTTTTGTAAAATCCAATTGCCATCTTTTGCAGTTTCGTAGTATTTGTTTCGTCATGCTGCAAAGAAACATATATGTATGTATACATTCGTATATTTAATTCACTCCATATATTAGTATGAACTCGAATGTATGTACCTTAAACCACTGATGTTGAAGATTTCAGGTTCACTTTTATTTTGTTGTAAAATTGAATAACTTTCATCATATACATAATTATAATTTTAACAGTAATTTTTTCACTTTACATCTCCTCGTCTTATTAAATACTATAAACGACTGAAGTTACATACGTTTGACAACTATGTTGTTTCTTTTCAGAACACAAACAATAAACTCTTATTATTCTCATTTGCAAAAGATACTCTTTTAGCAGCGAAAATACTTTTTTTGATACATTAAATTTTTAATGGACACAACCCAGAATGATTATTTTATTGTTGCATCAAATATTTTAATAATTGAAGAATGTTTAATTCAATCATATTTGCTTCAATGAATAATTATTTGGTTGTGACAGGTATACTTAGTTGACAAGAACATTTTGCAATCATGTCTTTTCTCTGCGTGTAGATGTTGTACATCAATGTCTCCTTCACTTTGAATATCGCACGTATAAATATATTGAAGATTCAGGATTATCACATTTGATTGGTGTTGTTGCTTGTTTTATATATATAACAGCTAACAATTTTCGTAAAAGTTTAACACACCTTGTTGCTGCGCATAATGCTATAAACTCAGCTTCTGTCGTGGATGTTGCTGTAACGGATTGTTTCCTGGAACACCAAGCAATGGGACCAGATCCTATTTCATATGTAATACCGCGATTTTCGGTTGCTCTTAAATATCGAAAAACTCGTTTGACACCTTGCCAGTGTACATTAGAGGGATTTTCTACAAATCTACTTAGTATTCCAACAATAAATGCAATATCAGGGCGAGTTCATACCATCAAATACATCAACGATCCGATTCCTTCGCGGTATGAAGAATTTACTTCACTTATTTCTTTTTGTTGTATAAACTGCATATAAAAAGATCAGCCGGTGTTTATACAGTAGAGCAATTAATGAAATTAAAACGTTGTAAAATTTTCTGTGTGTAAACATGTTGAAAAACTTTTATCTTATTTTTCTCTGTATCGATATTAATTTGCATTCGAACGAAAAATTCTGCTTTTCTGTGTGTAATTTCAAATTTATTATGTAAAGCTTGTAGAAGACGCTGTACCAAATCGGTATCGATGCTACATATCAAACCATCATCTACGTACAGTGCGAGACAAATTGCAAGTCTGCACTAGATTGTATAAATCCAAATTTCTTGAGAAAACTAACAATCTCTTTGTTCCACTGATGGGAAGCTTGTTTTAAACCATACAATCCTTTTTGTAGGTGGCAAACATTATCGTCACTTTTGAAACCATATGGTTGCTCCATAAATATAGTTTCTTCAATATCTCCATGCAAAAATGCAGTCTTTACATCAAACTGTATAATCTGCATATTTTGAGATGCAGCAATGGACAAAATTGTTCGTACTGATTCATACCGTACGACAGGGGAATATATTTCATTATAATCAACACCCCGTTTCTGAAAGCAACCACGCACAACAAGTCTAGCTTTATATATGTCAATTTCTCCATTTGCTTTGTACTTACGTTTAAAAATCCACTGATTAGACAACACGTGCATATTTGATGTTCTAGGCACTAATTTCCATGTGTTACTTTTATTTAACGCGTAGATTTCTTCATGGACTGCTGCTAACCATTTATTTGAATCAACATCATTCAAACCTTCTTCTAAAGAAATCGGTTCTAGCTCGGCTATACACAACTCTGCATCGATTCCATCTTTTTTATTATATTGAATATTTACAGCACTCTTTGTGCTATACGGGCTCAGTGGAATTGGTTGCCTAGGATTTTAATAAACTTTGGGGCTGTTGTTTATATTATTATCATCTGTTTCTACTTCATGCACCTTTTTTTGAAACTCATTAAATATAACATCTCTCCGTATAAATACATTTTTAGGGCTTGGATCATATATACCATATGCCTTGCTATCACCATTATAGCCAACCATTATTCCTTCAATTGAATTTTTATTCCACTTTGAACGTTGATCTTTAGGTATGTGTACATAAGCTTCACATCCAAAAACTCTAAGGTGACCAACTGCAGGTTTTCTGCCAAACCACAATTCGTATGGCGTACAACCATTTAAAACTTCATATGCTGTGAGATTTTTATCGTATACTGCAGTACTTGTTGCTTCGGCCCAAAAATTGAGTTGTAATCCACGTTTGTGTAGCATTGCCTTGGCGCTTTCTACAACAGTACGATTTTGCCTCTCTATAAAGACATTTTGCTCTGGTGCTCTTGGTGTGGATACTTAGTGCTTTACATTTTTTTTAATATAAACTTCTTAACATCATCATTACATAATTCTAGCCCACCGTGAGTTCGCAATCTTTAAATTACGTGATTATCGTGCTAAAACTTTAGTTTTGTGCTTTAAAAAATAAACAAAACAATATCTGGAATAATCATCCTTCAACAATAAAAAGTAGCTAGACTTTCCAAAAGAAGGGATATTCATCTTGCCACATAGGTCTGCATGAAAAGTTTCACCCGGATTCTTAGCTCGATTTGCACCTGATTTTGGGAAGCTTTGCCTGTGCTGTTTTCCTTACGTACACCCATCGCAAAAAGCAATTTCGGCTGGAATACTTTTAATTTTTAAATCTTGAACAACATTGCTTTTACACATTTCTTGCAACGTTTTAAAGTTTACATGCCTAAACGTTCTTGCCAAGTCACCATAGACTCTGAGGACGCCACATTCAAAGAAGCATTTATTAGCGTGCTTAAGTGCATTTTGTATAATTTATTATGGCGCATGCCAGTAACAACCACCTCATCATTTTTCATAAACACTACACAGTCTGCACCTTCCTCAAATACAACTTTCATACCTTTTTCTGTTGCTTTCAAAACCGATAGAAAATTTCTATCCAGATCGGGCACTAGCAAAACATCTTTTATGGTATGTATGACACATTTTGCACCACATTTTTCAATCACCTGCACATCAATATCACCAATAAGGTACAATTTACGGCCATCTCCAACTCGCACTTGCCACATACCATGTTCATATTCAGAAAATTTTCTAAACAATTCCCTTTGGAAACACATATGATCAGTTGCGCCTGAATCTACACTGAAAAACAGTTTTACATAAATTGAACTAACTCACGTTCCTTTAACTAAATTCTTTGAAATTTAACTTATTATACGTTGTTTCAGTAAAATATTCCTTGAAATTCAATGGTCAAATTTTTTGTATTGATGAACTCAACGTTGAAACCATTATTTGATTTTATTCGTTGAATTAAACAATAAACTAGTTTTTTGATTTAACGTTTAATTCGTTGAATTTAAGAAACTCGTTCATTTATTTAAACACAAAATGAACAAATATTTTGATTCAAAGAACCTGTTTCTTGATTTTAAGTAATATACGTTTGATTTTTGAAATAAATTATTATTATTACTCTCTTTTATTCTTTCTCTTCTTACGTATGGTGTCTTAACTTCAACGAACTGGTATGTTTAATTCAACAAGCCAATGAATTGTCATACGTTGAATCAAAGAACCTGTTTCTATATTTTAAGTAATATATGTACGTTGATTTTGTTGTATGTATACGTTGGGTCAAAGAATAAATTATAAAAATCAACGCATGGGTTCTTCACTTCAACGAACTGGAACTTTGAATTCAACAAGCCAATGAATTGCAATACGTTGAATCAAAGAACCTGTTCCTTGTTGATTCAACGAATTTCTTCCTTGTTTTTCACCCAACTATTTGGTTGAAAAAAAAAAAAATATTTTCAAAATTTGCTTTGTGAAATATTTGTAAAACAAACAAATGTGATTTTCGGCAATTTGACATTTCATGGTTATCTCTTGTTTTTAATTCTTTAGTAAAAGCTAAAGAACTAGAGTTGTTTGTTAGTTTCTTTTGTCGATCTCTTTGCTTTCTATAGCATTCTCTTGCCCAATGACCTAATTTATTGCCATAATTGCATTTTTCATTTCTCTTATTTGAACTTACATTTTGGTTGTTTTTGTGTTTGCTCAAAGAATAAGCAGTTTTAAATGTATTATACTCTGTTACTTCATGTGTACGTAAGTTTATTAAAGACTCTTCATTTACTAAATGGTCTGTTAAAGCCCGTGCTTCACTATCCTACACAATCGTACGATTCATTTACTGGAAAATCTTGCAAAAATCTGACCGACTTTAAAAAATCGTTTCAAAATGGTGTTGTAGGTGCCACACTATCATACAAATCTGATGCCAAAACATCTGGATGACAATAAATACTCCTCTGATCGCATGAAAACTATCATTTTATGAAAATTTTCATAAAATTTTACAAATCGCACGACTTGCCAAAAAATCTATCAAACAGTTGCATTTTTAGTCCACACTACTATACATCTTTAGCACACATGTCATATTTTGCAAATCGCGCGACTGTGTAGGATAGTGCGCCACGGCCTTAATCATTCAATGTTTTGTTCTACGCGAGGGACGACATACCATGCTATTCTGACGTGGTCAAACTTAGAAGGCAAACTACTTAAAATTTTTGCGATTACCATAGGCTCTTTTTGTTCCAAATCCATGTCTTTTAAACGCTGCACTTAATAAGATATATTTGCAACAAAATTTACAATACTTTCATCATCTTCCATTTTGAAGTTTATAAACTTTTCTAACAAAGCTTGGGCTGACTGCTCACTCTTTTCTGCATGAACTGTTTTTATTCGCGACCACATTTGTGCGGATGTATTACAGTCTGTTAAATATTTCAATTGCTCTAACTCAATACCTCTCATTATAAATGCTTGTGCCTCAGCATCTTTATCACCCCATGCTTGACTATCAGTGCTTACTTAGCCTTGGTGTTGTACCTAAAATGTATGGCTTCAACTTGTTCTCCGTCATGTAAATTTTCATTTGGCGCCTCCACAGCTGGTAGTTCTGTCCATTAAAACGGCTTTTTTCAACACAAATGTTCCGTGTTTTACTTTTTGGACTGGTATCCTATTGTGTGGACTGATGACGTCCTTGTGTGTGTATTCGAATGATGATTTGATTGAATTCAAATTTTTGTTTTCGAGAGTCATAATTTTTGACTTAATCACCCCTATTCTGCGTTTCGATTCGGATCGTATATTTCTCCGTTTGGCAGCTTTAGTATTCTGCGTTAAGTTTTGTTTTAATTCGATTTGTTTCTTCGATTATATGGGCAGGCATTCTTGGCAGAAGTTGCGACTAAACTTAACGCAATAGGGCCACCAACACGAATTGACACTGCTTGGAAGAAAGTATGCCATTTTAATAATGTGGTGTACATGAACTACATATACTAAATATACAATTGCTTTTAAGGTTTGGATTGACTGGAAAAGCAATATAAAACGGAAGTTGATAAAAAGAAATTGTGAGCACCGGAGGAGGCTCCTGAAATATCACTTCCGGCGCGGGAGGTTTCTTAACACCAATTTGACCACATTATCTCTTTTCGCTTAAGTGGTGTTTTATTTAATTATTCTTCTCACAATATTAAGTTTTTATTTGATAAAATTTGATTTTATTTGTTTATTTATATTATTTATTAATTTTTTGTGCACTTTGACTTCTTGTTAAAATGTTTACAAAATTACTTATATTTTCTGTTTCTATTTCATACGTTTCATTACAAAGCAGTTGGCTTAAACATACTCTTCTCTTATTCTTTTTCTTTCGATTAGGTTTTTTTTCAGAATAGCAATTTTCGATTCGAGCGTAACTGAATGCGGGAACGTAATCGAAATGCAGAATAAGGGTGAATAATGCAGAATTATTTCTCATATCGTGCTACAGAATGTGTAAAAATTTCATTCAAATATCTTGCATACTAAACTTTTGAGACAAATATTAAATTTGCGTTTACCAACCATTAAGTTGTTAGCGAATGCGCAACTTTAAACTCGTTTTCTGCAAAATCACTTTTTTTAATTTATGACTTTATTGCAGCAAAGGCTCGACATATATTATCGGCGGGAGCGGCAGTGTTCACAAATTTAAAACGGCGCTTCGTCTTAATTATCAGGTTGAAAAATTTTAAAGAAAATAAGTTAAAAATTTTATTTAATTAAAAAAACTCTACTCACAATAAATTTTTCATGAATATATAAATGTTTTATTAATAATCGTTTTGTTTTTAATGTGCTTAAAGTCGATGGCGGCGGTCATAATAAAAATTTATCAGCAATTACGCGGCAATTTTGTTCCGATCGGCTTGGTTTACTGAAACAAGCAGCTGTCACTTGCTGTCACTTAGAACTGTAAGTAAAATTCAGTTTTCAACAGAATGGTCCGTAACAGAACAGAACAACTAATTGAAAATGCATGTTTTGCATATACAAAAAATGAACAGCTGATCCAGAACAGAACAGAAAGTCAAGACTAATTATATCTTAAGTTATCAATTTTGTAGTCGAACTGAGTGATGTTTAATCAATTAATCAGTCTTATGGACCAATTAAAATGATAAAGCTGTAGTGTAAAAAAAAGAAAAAACTTCCACGTGGCTCAGCAAATTCCATTAATGATAGAGGATCTTTAACTAGTCGATTGTGGCATTTATGAGTAAGCGGTAAACAACGCTGATTATAAGACTGTGGTTAGTCCGGAAACATCATGATGTCAGTTCAACCCACCGTGCAGTCTACTATTCTTTTTCTGTTCAATTATTACGAGCTTCTAGATTTTTGTTTCTAATAAAATAATAATTTAATTTACATATGAAAGGTAATATTATCAGGCTCAATTTCAGTTTTATTGAATTAATGAAAATTCAAAATTACTAAGAGTTTTTTTGTGTTGGAAAATATTATTATTTATATCCAATCAGTTTTTAGCAGAACGTATCAGTACTGATTTCAAGGCCGCTACACCTCTCATCAGCGTTCAATTGTCCATCTTTACAAATTTCGTAAAGTGGATACTAATTGAGAAGAATATCAACTATTTAACCAGTTTTCAACAGAAATAGAATATGAGAATTAATTTTTAATTCAATTTTTTTTTTTTTTATTCTACAATGGAACAGTGCTGGTTAGTACGAAATTCCCTCATTACTGTTTGGAACTAATAATCAACACAAACTCATAGTCCGTTATCATCAAAGTATTCTACTTTGTATTTTAACGTTTTTTGTTGTTTTTACTCAATATTAGGGAAATTCACATATTACTGTGACCCCTGCTATTAGGGTATTTATAGCTCGTGCCCAAGCGGAATTAAAATGAGGGAATTTCGTACTAACCAGCACTGTTTCATTGTAGAATAAAAAAAAAAAAAAAAAAAAATTGAATTAAAAATTAACTGCCTGTTTTTAGAAAATGAAAACAAAATAGTGAGTGAGAATTTATATTGAAAACAAAAACAAATTTTCGTATTTTATTGTTGTTTTCAATATAAATTCTCACTCACTATTTTGTTTTCATTTTCTAAAAACAGGCAGTAATTCTCATATTCTATTTCTGTTGAAAACTGGTTAAATAGTTGATATTCTTCTCAATTAGTATCCACTTTACGAAATTTGTAAAGATGGACAATTGAACGCTGATGAGAGGTGTAGCGGCCTTGAAATCAGTACTGATACGTTCTGCTAAAAACTGATTGGATATAACTAATAATATTTTCCAACACAAAAAAACTCTTAGTAATTTTGAATTTTCATTAATTCAATAAAACTGAACTTGAGCCTGATAATATTACCTTTCATATGTAAATCAATATAAGTTCAAATAATAATTACGTTTATTCGTAATAATAATAATATAAAAATAATAATTTAATTTATAAAAATTAAACTGAGAGAAAACGAACTTAAGCCTGACAAATTAAAAATACTTTGATTAAAATATAAAACGTTAAGAATTAATTCCTTAACTTACCGTTTCTTCAGTCACCACAATTAACAATTAATGGATGTTTATTAGAAAGAATTAAGCTTGCAGATATTAAAAATGATTTTTAAATAACTGCACTCGTTTTTGTTGTTCATGTGATTTTATATTTATTTATTTTTTTCTGTGTTCTTTTTACAGTTCATCCTGTTATTCAAGTACCAAATCAATTAGTCGGTGCACCACTTGTTACTGATGTTCAAATTGAATGTCACGTAGAGGCTTCACCAAAATCAATTAACTACTGGATTAAGGACACTGGTAAGTTTGTGTGTAGTCCAACTATGTGTGTATGTATATATGTATGTATTAATCTCTGTTTATGGCTATGCAATCCAAGTGAGTATGTGCGTCAGCATGTTATATTTGTTGTTGATGAACATAAAATGTATAAAAGATTTACACTCAGACACAAACAAACACCGGCAAGCACATCCCAGCTATCATTTTCAATCGCGGAAAAGTCACTGGCATTTTTTAATCGTAGGCGATTAAAGATCCTCGCACGGGAGGAAATATTACATGACCTAATCGTTGTGAGATTCTTTGAAAATGTTCTTTGTCTACACGATATGTGGAATCAGCAACTTTATGGTGAAAATGGTATATGTTGAAAAGCGTTTGAAAGCGTTCAGCAATTGCCAATTTTGATAGCATAAAAAAAATGGTATTTCGTGCAACAGTGTTGTCAGATTTGCTATATTTGTAAATTAGCGAAATTTTACACTTGTGGCACCTCCGATAATAAAAAAACGGTCGGCACTTCTCCTCTCTTCTTTCAACCCATTTTTGTTTTTGATAATAAAAGAGAGTACTTTCAAATTGTATTCCCCTTTTGTATTCCAATATTCTGACTACCTAACAAACATATCATCTTACGAAATTAAAAATATCGTGTAGATGTAAAAACTGTATGCTAAATCTTATGTTGAAAGGTCATATGCTACCATATTTTTTATTTTAAATATATAAATTTTCAGCATATCGCTTGATGAGATTTTCTATCAAGTTTTTCAAGAATCGTATAAGACTCATACAGAGAGATTGAAAACTATATTATATTCAAACATATATAAATATCTACATAAATACAAGTATTTATATATATATATATATATATATATATATATATATATATATATATATATATATGTGTCTGTGTATGTATGTATATATAAAAATAAAAATGGTACACAACACAATGTTGGGATACTTATAGAGGAAAAAAATTATTTATCATGAAGTTTACTAACTTGCTTTCCTCAATGACTTACAAAAGTGTTGACGTTCTGTGACGACCTGAGCCTACATTTTTTATTTGTAGTCATCGTGATAAACATGTCAAGAATTGAATATTAAACATTCCAAGATCATGAGGCGATTTTGTCCGAAAATGCGTAAAATAAGTAGTAATTATAATTAGAGATATATACAAATTTGATGGTTTTGTTATTGTTACTCCTCAGATAATCATCGGAAGATTCTTTTACGAGTTCTCTATTAAATAATAAGTAATATTTATTAAAAAAATATATGACGTTTTTTTATTGTTATTCGTCTGACAATCAGCAAAAGATTCTTTTAGGAGTTGTTTATTAAACACAGTTGGCTACCATACAAGTAGTGCTAGCTGGGCTATTTTACTTCCGTACAACTACGAACAAAACACTTTAAAATATTTTATGTTATAACTGTAACAACAGCAACATGAAACGTTTTATGGCAGTTTGCTATTTCGTAGTTATTTTATATTTAGTGGACATTTGCTGCAGAAGGTACTGAAAAATTAATCTTAATAGTTGTACATATTTTTTGTATGCTGACGAGCACAGTCATTAGCAAAATTTGTTTCCTTTTACAAGCTTTTATATAATGGTAGTGTTTGCTGAAGTGGTGAAGTTTACTAAGCAAACAATGACTTTGGGGCCTGGGTTCAAACCCTGGCCAGAGCAAGTCATTCAACATCATTAATTTCTGTAATGTTCATACGGCACTGGTCACTAAAAACTGTTCCGATAGCGATTCATGCTATCCAAGTAAATGTACACCGCCCTCCTTCGTCGGTTACCAGAAACATCGGCGAAGTAAAACAATTAATAAAATGCCTTCTAATACAGCTTAACAAAGTTAATGAGCCTACTTAACACCGGAGGCGCCTCGACACTTCTATAAAAATTAACATAACGTGCAAAACAGAGTTGTAAAAGAGTTGAGCCTTCTGAATTTTCAAAATTTATCTTCTCTACCCTATCCCTCTCCCTGAGTTCCGGCACAATGCACTGCATACGTAGGGGTGATCCCCTGAGTGCTGGTTCTAGTAAAAAAAAATTGTTGTCGGATTATTTAAGTGACAAAGGCATAGCACTGGTCACTAAAAACTTTTCCGACTGCGATTGATGATGTTCCAAGCTAATGTAAACAACATCACCCTCATTCGTCAGTTAGCATATTCGTCGGCAAGTAAAACAATTAATAAAATGCTTGCTCATTCAGCTTAAGAAAGTTAATGCGTCTACTTAACAACGGAGACGCCTCAGCACTACTATAGTGACGCTGAAACATGGTTCTAAATATTAATAAAAAGCGTAGAGTTCTAAAAGAATTAAGCTTTATTCTATATTTCCAACATCTGTGTTCTCCACACTATCCCCCTCTCTCTCTAGTTCTGACATAATGCATTCCATAAGAAGGGCCATCCCCTAAAAAAACTTTTTGCTCCTAAAACAAAAACTTCATCTGTGTGTATTCATTTACCCAACTATATATCGTAATCTTACGACCCTACTCTGACTTAATTTATACTTCCATATTTAATCAAAATTTTCCATACTTATTAAGGACGGATAACAATACCCTAATTCGATCATTTTGACCCATTGCCATAGCCAGGAAATCAGTGGTGCAACTTGTCCCTCCGAACGCCGAATAAATTTATATTTTTAAAAATTTAATTTATTTGTTGTGGGTTATCTAATCTGTATGCATTTCATTGGTAGCTAAGTACCAACTTACTTTATCTGCTCCAATAGCTTTCTAAAATTTATTGAAGACTTTTCAATTCCTGCAAAACCATATTCAGACCATTTGCTTTTATGTTTGACTATAAAAGTTGCTTTTGGCAATATTACTAAAAAATTGTTTTTCAAATTGCGTTGGAACAATACGCACGTCGCCAAATATGCAGAAAAAATTTCTACCTCGGACATAAATATTGATGCAAGCACTAATTTATAGACTATTGCTTGAAACACAATTAGGACGAACGTCGAATTTTTCGTTGCGAATATTCGTCGTCAAAAATAGAACACATGTATGTATGCAAATGAAAGTGAACACAACACCGACGTCGACGAAATTCCTCGTGCGTGACGAATTCTCTGTTAGATTTATTTCTATTTCATACGCCCACTAACAAAACAGTACAGCGTTACCTTGTTTTTTTTTTTAGTTTTCAAATATATTAGTAAATAATGTTAATTTTTACTTTAATAAGTGCTTCTTTTTATGATATAGAGCTTTTTAGTTAAAAATACCTATTTATTAATGATAAAATTTATTTCCAATAATTTTTTTTTATGTTTTTATATTTTATTTATTTGTTGCTGGTTAGCAATATCTAAATATATATTTCGTTGGTTACAATACCAACTCATCAGTAGATATATACCCTTTATGTTTAAAAAGTTTCAAAGCTCATCTATTTATACATAAACTCACAAACAGATTTGTGAATTACAAAGCATAAAAATAGTCTTTTCAGCACCACAAAAATTCTATTTTTGATAAAAAAAAAGTGATATGGTATGAAAATGTAAAGAGAGAATAAACGGGGGGAACTGCAATTTTTAGATGCCAATTGATAAATTCTTCACTTGTAATTATGACTTCAGTTGTTGTGACGTAAATCGGAATTAAAACGATGCAAAGCGGGTTCAACCAATTTTTAAAAAGCGATGCAAACCGAAACGAAGCTAAAACGATCGACACAAATCGAGGCTCCAGTGTATATAAAAACAAATTTGTAATAAGAATTACACACAAGTTTTTTGATTATTATGACAGCAGTTATTTGTTCGTCCCATTTGTGCGCCACACGACGAATTTACGCAACGAACTTTTACCAACGAATTTGTCGTGCTAGACGAAATTCGTCCCAATTGCGTTCTCAGCTTATATAGTCACATCAATGACAACAAAAATTAAGTTGTGAACAGTAACAAATATTTGGGTTATGATATCGCATACAATTTATCTTTTAATATCCATTTCAAAAATAAACTTTCTGTTGCTAAGCTTGCAAACCACGCAACGTCGTCAACATACATCAATCACCCCTATATCGCAAAACAGAACAAACTCAAAATAGTCCATGCTGCATCACGGTCTATAATGTTTTATGGCGCACAAGTTTGGGGCTACATCATATACGACTCTGTTGAAAAATTTTTCAAGTTTTTTTTATAATAAAAATGTTATAACTACCTGGCTCAACACAAAACTACATATCTGCTGAATCTAGAAACTGGTTTCGACTCCCTATATATATCAACATTAAAAATCCACTTCGATTATATCAATAGAGTGTTAAATATGAGCCCCATAACCTACTTCACATACTGGCCAAAGCAGTCATATCCCTGAAAATATACTGGGCTACTGAATGGACTACAATTTGCCAAAACTTAAATTTCTCCCAATTGGAAAGCAACCAGGCTTTATGAACTTATTGGCAAACTATTATTAACCGTCTAAGAGCAAAAGAGAAAGAAGAATTTATAAATTACACAAGAACTCTTATTACGACATGTATTTTGTTCTTAATTTTAACGTCACTCCACTACTTGCAAACAGTTTTTCATCACGCGCCACTTGACTTAAATAGTAAACTTTACAGTGACCACACAACTTGTACGTGTACAATATGCATCTGGCATGAGATATATAGTGGCCAAAAAATAAATTTGCTTTAATACAATATGATATATTTAAATTTTTCATTTCATATTGCAAAAAAAAAAAACCCATTTTCTATTCCTGGCCAGTTCCATCCCTGCACAAAAAGAGGATATGAACGAAAAAACGTAGGTGTATTATTAAGGAAATATATACCGAAGTACCACTGCTGTAGTGTGTTTAATTCTTATGGTGAAATGCAAATGCAAGCGGCAGCAGTATTATCAACACAAAACATGATAAATTAAATTTAATATAATTTGGCAATACCGTTAAAAGCAGCCAAGGCATTGTTGAATTTTGTTTAAATTTTCGTTTAGCCGCTTACATTTGTCAAACCAAAAAGTAAAATAATTATTAAATATTTCCAAATCGCTGTTCATTTTGTTATCATTATTTTTCGGTTTAAAAAATAAATAAATAAATTATGATTTTAGGTTTAATTTTTAATTCAGGTTCACGGTCATATAGAGAATTGAAAATAAAACAGATAAACTATACTGTTTTATTAAATATTTTTATTCGATATTTCGAACACATTCGGTGTTCTTCTTCAGGAACTAAATATTGATTAACAAGAATTTTCTTAAAAAAACAAACAATTATTTAACAATATGTAATTATATCAAAAAAAAATTTTTTAAGATTTCGCAAATTTTTCATAATAAAGTTAAAAATATAAATAAAAATGTTTATTGATAGCTGTTACCTTCGGGCTAATAATGGTCATTCCAAAATTTAAATAAAACAAAAACTAATTCATTTTATTTTCAGCTCCCAACGTTTCGTTTGTTTGTTTCAAACTTCTTCAGGGGTATTTTTTATTAGCTTAATCTAGCTACCAATTTTATTAAAAAAGTATTCCAATTAAGTGACAAAATGTACAGAAGACAAAATATAGACACAATATGGGATATATTGAGTAAAAATAACTATCCATCTTTCATAATAAATAATTTAATAAATAAAATCCTTAAAAACGATAAGAAAACTTCAACAAATCAACAAGAAAAACATGAAGTTAAATTTTACAGTGTACCCTACATACCTAAGCTTACTGAGACAAGAGCATTAAATAATATAATTACAGATCCTACAACAACAATAGCACATAGATCAAACAGAACCTTAAGAAACCTGTTTACAAATAATAAAACAAAACTGGACAGACTAAAAGTAAACAACGTTGTTTACGAAATAAAATGCAATGGAAATGAAAGAGAAAACTGTGACTTAGTTTATATTGGCACAACAAAAAGAAAGCTTGGGACGAGAGTAAAGGAACATAAATCTGACATCGAAAAGGGAAAGGAGACGACTGCGTTATCCCTTCACGCAAAAGAATGTAAACATATCATTGATTTAGAAAACATTAAAATATTGGACAGGGAACAGAAAGAAAACAAACGTTACACTCTGGAAAGTCTCAGGATACAACAAAAAATACAAAGGACAATGAACACAAAAGAAGATAAAGACAATACCAAGCTACAATATTCTGCTGCAATAATTTAATTAGTTAAAAAAGTACTGTGATATTAGCGTTAAGTTTGACAAATAAATTTGTGTTGTATTGTTTCTATTTTATTTATTTATTTATTTTATTCATACAAATTATGTGTCGTGAAGTCCAGTTTTGATATATTAAAGTATGAATAAATAAAACAACAGCGAAATTTAAAACAACAAAAGTTGTAAGTCAAAATATTATACCTACTAATTATTTGATATGAAATTTATTAAATTATTGTGTTTTGTTGCTAGATTAAGCTAATAAAAAATACCCCTGAAGAAGTTTGAAACAAACAAACGAAACGTTGGGTGCTGAAAATAAAATGAATTAGTTTTTGTTTTATTTAAATTTTGGAATGACCATTACTAGCCCGAAGGTAACACCTATCAATAAACATTAATTAATTGCAAATTGGTCAAAAAACAACTATATATAAATAAAAATGTTTTATTAAAATCATTCATAACAATTTGATATTGCCTTACTGAGTAAAGTCATCTGTTCGTTCACAATAGAGTTTGATTGTTTACTAAAGATATTTTTGTTTATACTTTGATACTATATGTCAGTGTCGGTCACAAAGAGAGGAAGAGAGAATCTAGGTAGCAGTAGTGTTTATGAGTATTTTTTAGTGAAAAATACAGTGAACAAAATGCATGAACATAACACAATACCGAAAGTGAATTGGTTTCTGTTTGTTTTGTATGAATAAAAATAAAGTGCGTTGTTGAAAATATTCTCTGTGTAACTGATAAAAACAAATTGAAGAGAAATATCAAAAGGCAATGCGACATAAATCTGCTTGTGCAATAGCAAATGAATGAAATTGTTGTTTATTTTTTACATTTTGGTGAGTAGTTTTATTTTCATTCGGCTGTGTTCGGTTGTATACATATATGAAGCCAAATGATGTTCGGAACATAGGTGTTCGTTTGAGCAACACTGTTATATTTATGTCGGTGTGTGTTTTATATTTTATTCTTACGTCCGCGTGAGTATTAATGTATGTATATATGTAACATCTCTAAAGTAAATCTCTTTTTATAAATATTTTCTTATTGTAATACTCCCAGCGGTAAAAATTGTCATTATTTAATCGCTGATGTAAGCAATATTTAGTAGCTATCAGTGATGATTCTGTCGCTTATATTACTACTTAAATTTAGCATAGGAGTGTCATAGGTCGTTTAATCGGTGCGCTTTCGCTTAAAGAGTAAGCAGCGATGTCAGTGATTCGCATTTCAATTGCGTTTACTTCATAAGCGAAGTCTTAAGCAACGTTAATGATACATCAATAAATCTTAGCAAGTTATGGATTATGCACATTCATTACGGTTTAATTTGCATTTGTAAGCGAAGGCTAGAACAAAGTACCACTAATCCCAATGATTTTATATGTATGTAAATACCTTTTTAGAAATTTACTTGTGGTGTAAGCTTTATGTTCTGCGATCAACGATAAACTAACAAACAGAAAAAGAATTGAAACAATTTTTGTATTTTTTTTAATTCCACTATTACGGCATTTTTGTTTTTGCATTTTCGGTGTATTAAGAGTAGAAACATACAATAACCAACCCTTCGCTTATTTTGTAATGGAAGTTATAATGAGTGGATATTTTTTTGCATTTTTTGTGTACTAAAAGAAGACAAAAAAAATTCCTAAACATTTTTGCAAATATACTCAACTAACTCTTCGACTATATTGTAATTAAAGTTATAATGAGTGGATAAAATTAATTAGATTACACATAGATAACATTTTAAGTACTTATATCGTTCGCTTAAAATGTCATCCTGATGTCATTGATTATTATCTAGATACTTCGTTCAATTTACCGCTGGGCTGTTACATCAGTTAAATAGGAGAATGTCCATTCATTAAACAGTGGGCCGCAAGCGCTGTTTTTTGGTCAGTTTAACCTTTACGAATTTTATGGTCTGGGAGCTAATTCTCGCATTCGCTTACGAGCGAGTTCATACTAGAACGTGCGAGTTTTTGCATATTTGGGATTCTCTTATTCGATATATAATAAAGTGTATCGAAATCTCTAATGATAACATTCGATAGCAAGCGAGCATTCGAATGCAACCAACCGAGTTTTACTCGTCACCAAAAAGTCATTCGAAATAAAATTTAATAGTATACAAATACAATTTAATACTAAAAAATTAGAAAAATAAAACTAAAAAGGAACGTGCAATTGCAAGTAATTTATTTACATATAAAATGTAAGTTCTATTTTAAACATAAGTACACACATACTTACATATATAAAATAATAATTGTATTAATTTAGGTCAAAAATAAACTATACCCAAAAAGAAATTCTCTCCAGCTTTATGTCAGCACACAATGATTTAGCAAAAATTGTTGTAAAATCATTTTTATACAGTTTTTTTCAACACTGAAAAAAAAATTCGATTCGTTTCTTCTCGAATAACATCATTAGGAATTCTCACACTATCGATTAATTTCGTTTCGAATGCAATTTCGATCACGAGAGTGAGAATTAGGGCCCTGATTTGTGTGCAGCCAATATCGTACGTAGCTTTGATTTTGTTGTTTAAACATATGCTTTCTTACATAAGCTAGATTCGTCACCATTACAAGGGATTTTGTTACACATATGTATGTCTGAATGTTAATTCTTTCTGAGAAATCCGGGACATGTGTTAAAGGTTTTAAAATCTTTTCCGATCGTTTTCTTGGTACTTTGTTTAAATTTGTTTACCGCATTCTTAACTATTTTTGTTTGTGGTGTACGGAAAACAATTTTTTTTGTTTTCTTTGTAATTGGGATTCACCCTCACCTCTGAATCAATCCCAATGTATTTCGCTGAGACCAAGAGGAAGTGTGGGGGAACAAATGAAACAACATAGACTTAAAAATGCACCTTTAATTGACAATACTCAAAACATCGTGCTGCCACCGCTCCACATAAAATTGGGAATTGTTAAAAATCGAAGTAGCCATTGTAAATTGCGTTTTCCCAAAACGTAATGATGAGAAAATTGGACAAGGTATTGTAGTAAATTTAAAACGAATTAGTGTTCACCTCCTTGTACTATTTACACTATGTTAATGCTTTCTTTTCTGTCTTTATTTTATGTCTTCATTTAACAGGCGTACTTAATGGCCCTAACATTAGAAAGCTATTCAAGAGCAACTTTGATTCATCGCTTGATGAAAATCATTCAATGACATGGATTTACCTTCAGCGTGTATGCACCAGAGTCTTGGGAGGGGATCGAGACGCGAAACCGGAAGCAATCATACAATTATTGCTTCTTTCTCTTTCAATACCATGAAGGATCGTATTCACATTTCCATTTGACCAATCATAATAATTTGTATTTTGAATTGCACTCAAATGAAAATGTGTCACTCAAATAGTTATTGGTAAGCAATTTAGCATTGCACTATGCATACAGCGAAAGAACTGCTGCATTCATAGTACAAGCAATATGAGTTAGTGAGATACACTACACAATGAGTGAAATAAATGCTGTATTATTTGAGAAAATCGGCACATTGATGACATTAATGCTGCATTTTCTTCATTTCATTTTGACGACTTTATCAAATAACTCCCTACCGAATCCGATGAGCAAGGAGAACGGTTTCACCAAACCACAATGCCCATGTAAAAACGGTACAAAGGCAAAAAACTCGACTCATTGCTTGCAGAGGTAATATCAATTTTATTGTTGCATTGTTTTGCATTCCTTTTTTGATTTCTTTTCTAATTTATTTCAGGTATGTTGGTGGAGTCACAAGATCACCCTGTATGATGTTAATGAAGTATTTGAAGAAGAAAAAGCTGATGATGGAGGGCAGTCTGGAGGCAACGTGCCCTTGGACACCATAACTTCTGAATCAGAGTCAGATTCGGACGACGATTAGGATCCACAACTCAAGCGTGTGCGATTTGCAAGTCCAGGACCATCAACATTATAAACATAATAAGAATATTTTTTTTATTATTTTTGTATCTCAATGTTAAAGTAAAGACAAAACAAATGATATTAAAAAATTTTTTGGAAATTTTTCAATTTTTCGGCTATCTTAGCACTACCTAAAACGGTGTTAAGAATCATTCCAAGAAAGTTCATATGTTCCAGAAAGTTGTTTATTAAGATCTTAGGTACATTTTTATAATTGATTGTTTGCGATTTTGATCTTGACGGTGAAGTTTTTTTGGTTTTATATGTTCACAATTTTTGTTCTTTGTAACAAGAGCTACAACTCAAAGAATAAATCAAAATTCCGAACGGTTTGCATTATATGAGCCTAAGAAAATGACAAGTTTTTTTTTTTGGGGCTCACAAAAAAAAATTCATTACTTTGGGCAAAACTTGGAGACACGGGTCTTTTTTTTTTGTCTTTTATCACGTAGTGGTTGGTGTCCGTATATGGTTATATTTCCATGACTTAAAAAATTACACACAGTGTAATTATTCTTACAAATAAACAAAAGAATAGTTGTCTTAACTTATCATCGCCCTTAACGAGTTCTCTAGTATAGAAATATGTAAGTATATTTATACACTTAATACATTTTTTAAATGCAATTATAATTTGTCTAAAATGAATAGCATAACTTGACATGACAAAAAAAATTGCAAAAACATTGCTTTTCTTATATGATTAAGATAAAATTAGTCAAGGATTTGAAAGAAAAATAAATTTTAGTGCTGAAGAATCCACCAAAATTTATTAGAAGTTCGGGAGGGATTTTTATCAAGATAAATTTTTGTATCGAATATTTTCTTTTCGGTTATCATGTGGTTGTTAGACACAGCTTTTATATTGGCCCTTCTATATATTTGATAAGATATCGGGACCATAGCTGCCAGATTTGAGGATTTATCGTCATTTTGACGATTTTAGGTGTTAAAAATGACATAGTGACGATGGGACGATTTATACCATAATTTTGACGATTTTAAATAATTCAAGTTTGCAACATATAATTGTACTATTAGAGCAAACTTGAACTGCTGAAAATTGTAATAAGAAACTTTTTAAAAAGTAGTTTGGTTAAAACTGAAAAATTTTATTTAACTGATTATAAAAACAAAAACAAATTTTTTAAATTTTGAATACATTTATTTAGGCATATTTGCCAGAGACGTATTGGAAGAATCACAAATAAATGCAAAAGAAAAATATGATATTAGTAATAATTGAGTTAATTTTTATATAGAGCTTTGTGAGAAGATATTATCAAGATTTGATTTTGAAAATAAATATAAAGCTCTTGGCCAAATTAATCCATTTAATATTATTAATGAAGAAAAAAAGTTGGTTTTCTGATATTATAAAATAATTTTCCTATTTATTAAAGAAAGTGAAAACCAAGAGCTAGGAACAGAGTTCAGACAATTAAAATTATTTTTTTTTTTTGATAATATTATTATTTATTGAATCTTTAATTATTTAAATTGAATTATCAATAAGTTTTTCAAATCTTAAATCTAAAAAATATTAAATGTAAGTTTAGCCAATGCTAAACAAAATTTTTAATTTCAACGGTTGATTTTTGTTGTTTTACATCTCTCGTGAACGGCTGAGAGAAAGAGTATCCCTTCTTTTCAGCCGGGTGTGGCCTCTTTAATGAAGAATATTGCGCGCAAGTGGATTTGGGTGCAACTCAAGTTTTTTTATATATTTTTTCGCGTGTTTTGAAAATACTGTCTTCACCAACGGAACGTCTAGGTCTTTATGAATTCGATGGTTTCTGACATACCAGGGGGCTGCTGTTATTGTACGTAGGATTTTATTCTGTCGCCTTTGAATTCTTTCGACATTCGATGCTGAGGCAGTGCCCCATAACTGGATTCCATAGGACCATATTGGTTTCAGGATCGCGTTGTATAAGAGAAGTTTACAGTCAAGGCTTAGTATAGAGTTTTTTCCAATAAGCCAATTCATTTGGGCTGCTTTTAGTTTCATTTGTGTTAACTTTGCGTCTATATGCCATTTCCATGTTAAACGACGATCAAGATGAACGCCTAGATATTTGACTACAGTGTGTTGTGGTATAGTCCTCGGTGTTAATTTTTATAGGCGGGCATGTTTCCCCTGCGCAACGTAAAAGTGACGTGTGCACATTTCTGCTCGTTAACTTTTATACGCCATTGTTTGAGCCATTTTTCCAGTTTGGATATATATTCTTGTAAGTTGCGGGAAGCTTCTACAGGATTTTCGTGAACGCTTAGAAAGGCTGTATCATCCGCAAATGTTGATGTATGAATGTTACTGCTTAACGGTAAGTCAGAGTCATATATTAAATAAAGTAAGGGTCCGAGGGACTGCAGCTTCAATCGACTGCGGAGGGCTTATAAAATTGTGCTAGTGTTCGGGCCACAATCAGGTCAATAAGAGAGTACAGGTGGCTTAAAGTAATTTGTAAATTACTCAGACAAATCATGACCAAAATTAATTGCAGATAGTAATTACTATTGGTCATATGTACTTGTAATATGGGATAAATTTAAATTTATTTTCAAAATATTTCAATTAAAACTTTTAGGCAAACATATACTGTAATAGAGTAGGAGTTCTTATCTTACAACAATAATATTCGTCGCTGAAACTTACTCCATCTTTCAAAACAAATTCAACAATGTTATTAGAGAACTAAAACCCCGACTTTACGATTTATAAGTTTGGAAGTCTGTATGTTAGCAATTGGCATATTTCTGTCCTAACATTATATATTAACCAAGGCAAATTCAGTACCAGTTAGTCGCAAGAAATACCAATATCTCAACATTAACAAGTGAGTTCACATTTTCCGACCTATAAAACGAAAATTTACCTACATACATACAGATGTACAAACATTCTCGTATATCGCACTTAAATAACAATAGGGTATTAACTAAACAATTTTAATATATAATTTTTTGCAAGTAATCGATGTACATTGGTCATATCTACTGAGTGTAAAAGTTTTACATAATTTTCTCTACACTTTCGCAAAAAAAAAGTTGTAGGGTAAGTGTACCAGTACCAGTAGTCAGCAGTTTAAGACTTTTCCTTTTTTTAAATCAAGCCCCTTTGCACGTGTGAATAAGCTGTTGGATTGGTAGCTATTTAATACAAATAATTAATTTGTATTGTTTTAGATCAATTATGTTATATTTAAATATTTTGTACTAAAATTGAGAAATTTACAGATATTGTAAAAAAGAGCACATTTGCCTATTTTCCACTTTTCGCCATGATATGTTCCTATTGTCGGCATATCATAATTACGGTTACCATCCGTCCTTTTTTAAATAGGACAGTCCTCTTTTTTGACACAACGTTCATTTAATTTAAACAAAATAAATTGTTCTTTTTTTAATTGAAATGTCCTTTTTTGTCCTTTCTTTTCGATGGCTAATGTTCTTCCTTAGTTTCGAAAATAAAAAGTTTTATTTACTCAAAATACCGTAATTTTAAACTCAATACAATATAAATTTATAACCACCCAAGACAGGAATTGCCCGGCAACACTGAAAAGCGTTTTCTGTCGGCTTTCAAATGGACTGTGCAGAGTTTAAATTGTTTTTATCAAATAACATTGATATAATAAAAAAAAAATACATTCTTCAGAAAAATATCAATAATAGATAATCCTTAAACTATTGTTTTTAGTTATTTTTAATTATTGAATTTTGTAATTTTTGTTTTATTGCCTAAATTTAGTTTCTTTGTTAATTTTGATTAATTAATTCATTTTTACCGACGTATGAACT
The DNA here is from genome assembly GCA_947311025.1 of Lypha dubia. Lineage (NCBI taxonomy): Eukaryota > Metazoa > Arthropoda > Insecta > Diptera > Tachinidae > Lypha > Lypha dubia. The sequence goes on along the minus strand of OX371262.1, from coordinate 31,011,399 downwards.
TCTAGGCATATTTAATTTCTGTTTAAACATTAGAATAAGTACATACATATGTATGTAACTATTTGTACTAGTCTCTAATATTACATTGTTTGAACTATATTTTTATTTTATTGATATAAAATATATCTATGTATGTAATTAAGTTAATACCAATAACTTTCATTTAATTTTGAGTGTCCTTTTTTGTCGAAAAATATGGTGACCGTACCTATAAGTAAAAAACCAATTGCCTAGGTATTTATAAACATATCCATGCACTTTCTTCCACATCGTTCAATTTCGTTATAAAGACTGTGTACTTCATAAGCTCTCGTATTTGTGGACCTACAAATTAAACACGTGCACAGTTCTATCTGTTAGTACAAGTTTCTCTTAGTTTTCCACTTCTGGTATGTGTTTGTTAATATGTAGTTTCTTATTTCTTCCTGCAGTTTTAAATCGTTAGGTATTTCGCTAAAGAAAAATCTACTAACTACTACAGTGGCCACAAGTAATGCAAGAGTTCGCCTTTTGACTCTCTCATTCATGTACATGTACATGCTAAATGTTAATGCCTTCAATCTCGAATTTTTTTACGAGTTGAAAAAAACTGTGCCCTTATTCCAAAGAAAATCAGCAAAAAAATAAAAAAGATTTTCTGTAAGTGTTATGATTTTGTTTTGGCGTACAATTAGAAGTTCGTGATCAGTGAATGTTAAATTTTTAGTAAAAAGTGTTTTTTTAGAAAGGTGAAATGAGCAGCAGAAGTCAACTAAAACGTTGCTTAAAAAAAAGAACAATTAATTGAAAATTTTATAAATATTGAAAGAGAAATTTGATAAATAATCAAAAACCCAAAAATAGTCCATTAAAAAACATTTTTTTTTTAGTTCCGAGTACCTCTGGGTTGAGCCCAAAGTTTTATTATATTACCCATTGATCGCCTTTTCTTAAAATTTTGTGCTATTAGCGACAACAAGACAAAGTGATATACCGGTGTATTGATGTTTTTTGAAATTAAATTTTGTGAATAAAAAAAAACATTAAACTGTTGAACATTACAAGATACTTCTATTGCTTTACTGTGTAACAACGGTGTCAATACGATCTTCTCATTAAATGCGTTGTTGTTAATTATTCAGAAGTTTTAATATTTGATGTATACTAAATTAGTGAAAATTTTGCAGTTTTAAAGTAAAAGTGATAAGAGAAACAAGTGGAAAGTGAATAATAAGTAAAGACAAATTAATATAAAAAACAACAATAAACAATTATAATGGCAAGCTCATCTAAGAAACTACAATACGATAATGTACCCGAGTGCAAAAATTCCCTGTGAAGGCAAGCATAAAAAATACAATACATTCTACTCTTGAATTTTAGCAACAAGCAAATATTCCAACAATGACCGAAATCAACTGCGTGAAAATATTTAATTTACTTAATGTCGAATGGAAAAATTTGTCCAAGAACAGATTTGGCAAATATGAAAAATATAGAAACGATGAGATAGAATTCTGTGAAAAGATCGAAAGTTATATATTTGATATCGCAGCTGTGTATCGCAGCTGTGTATGCACTTGAAACGATGACTATTGAAGAGAACAAAGAATTTCTTCTGTTGCAAAGAGAAAAGGGTCGGCCAGGTTGTATGTCAGCCAGGATTTAAAGCTGTCACGAAAACAAGAACGCAAAGCGAAGCTACTGGAAGAAGCATAAAAGCGCAAGCGAAAATATCAAGAAGGGTCACATGAAGTTCAAGGTATATATAATGTCTTTTTTTATTGTTATTTTTAATTATTGCTTGTTGTTCAAAGATGAGGGACAATTCAGCTCCGAAAAATGATTTTCTGAAGGACCAACATCAAGGAATCCAGGGATCACGGATAAATCCATTTCGTTGATGATCGATTGTTAGCAAGAACGGATAAATGCCGCATCAGTGATCGCGATGCATTTAAAATCTGCTACAATTACAGCCGTCTTGCGGAAGTTGCACGAAATGAAACCTGACTTGAAGGACATAAAAGTGGAAGATTTCGTCTTTAACCGAACATCGTTTCAAACAATGCGAAAGGAATATCGCCGCAGACAGCGAAACAGATCATAGATGAATTCAAGGTACATAATTAATAATTAAATATAAATAAATATCTTGAAGCTAATTAACATAATATTTAATTTCAACGCAGAAAAACTCCTTGGCATTGTGAAACTGGAAGAATCTTGTGGTGAAAATATGGCTGAATGCATTGAAAAATTCCTACGCAAATGGAAGATTGATAATTCAGTGCAAATTGGGGCTTTTGACACAACATCTACAAACACTGGTATTGAAAAATAAATATAAATAAATTGGGTCGCGATTTACTTTTTCTACCGTGTCGCCACCATATCAGCGAATTGCTTATTAAAGCTGTGTTTGAGTTAAATTTCGGAAAAACATCAGCACCGGAAGTCACTCTCCTTAATCGTTCTTCAAAAAACTGGAAAAATATGAATATCAATACTTTCAAGAGTGGAGTATTGGATGAAGCAGTGCAAAAAAACTTAATAGCAGCCGAAATAGAGACGCACAAGAACTTTTGCCTTGAGGGGTTGAAATCTCATTATGTGCGAGCCGATTATAAGGAGTTGTTGCAACTTTCGCTCATTTTTCTTGGTAAGGAAGTAACAAATTTTACGCAGTTGCGTTTGCCTGGCGCAACAATTCATGCAAGGTTTATGTCCAAAGTTATATACTGCTATAAGATTTTGTTGCTTCGCGAACAATTCAAGATGACATCCTCCGAACTGAAAGGCATTCAAAACATTTGCATTTTCTTGACGCGTATTTATGCTTCGTATTGGTTCGGATGCGTTAACGATCTGCACCGCGCCAAGATTTACAATTCATTAAAGACGCTGTTTCATATTTCGATCTAAATGTTTCAAGTGCCTTATTGTCAAAAATCAAAAACCATTTATGGTATTTATCGGAGGAGGCTGTTGCTCTTGGATTTTTCGATGAAATTATATTTATTGAAGTTAAGCGGAAAATGATTGAAGGTCTTGGCAATCATGATGACGAAAATGACGAAGTTATTACGAAAAGATTAAACTTAACGCTGGATCATGTGAAATCGTTTGAAAATAAGGATGTAAGTTATTTCGATACTCCTCGCACCAAGCGTTTTTTTCATCGTTTACAAATCGATGTGACATTTTGTTTATCAATTTGGAAGGATCAAGAAGAATACTGCACCGCAAAATTAATATGCCAACACTTAACCGTTCTAAATTATCCGGCAGAAAGAGCAATAAAACTAATTACAGATTTCAATCGGGCATTGACATAATACGAAAAGGATAAGCACTATTTGCTTCAAGTTGTGGAGCGCTACAGAAAAAACTTTTCATCCCACAAAAAATCTTCATTAGTATAAAACTATCAACAATAAAAAAAAAATTAAAAATTCACCTATATTTGGGAACTTTGGTTTCAGGGTATTCCGGGGAAATTTATCCGTAGCTTATCTGCAGACTATTGCGGCTCGTTGGAAAGGTAATTATTAAAGGTATCGAAGAAATTCAGTTGGGAAGGCTAGGTTAGGTTAGGAAGGGTAGTGTAAAATACACATCCACTCGGAGACCCAATTGGATCCATTGTGATTCCCTTCATTTATAATTTATTGACTGATTAGTCTCCTTACTGTCCAAGGAGAAACAAAGAGCCGTTATCATCTATCATTCAGCCATTTAATTCCCATGATAAAGCCCCTGATATCCTCAAGTTTGCACTTCGCGATATCATTAATGCCCTCATGGAAAAGTCTGCTCAGCCATCTTTGCCTATGGCGTTGCAGCCTTGGGCAATGACTGATGATATGCTCTATAGTTTCTGGCTCCTCTTCACATCCTACAAAAATCCGGAGTGCCATTTTCCCATATACTGTTCCTAGCTCTAACCGAGCAATGGCCAGTCAAGGCGCCTACTAATACTCTCAAAACCTCGAGACTCTACAAACTTCTCTATTCCTCCAGGAATGGTTAGTTCTGCTAATTACCCAATTACTGAGTTCCCTATAGTAGTGACCGATTGGAGGTTTAACCGACCTGTCACTAACTGCCACATCTAATGCTGACCCTTTTCTTGCCAGCTCATCAGCGATTTCGTTTCCCTCAATATTGCAATTATCCTGTTACCCAACATAGCCTAACGCTATCTTTGTCCATAAGCAAGTTGAAAGATAGCCTACACTTGCTGACCAGCTTCGATTAGACACTATGCCCCTTCAAAGCTTTCAGCGCCGCCTGACTGTCAACGTAGAATGTTACCTCCATGCCTTCAGTTACGTGTTCTGTCACCAGTTCCGTGGCCCTGAGGATCGCTAGGATCTCAGCCTGAAATACACTACATTCGTTTGGTAGCCTAAAAGACCTACGAATGTCCGTTCCTAAAAAATGGACGCCAGCACCCGCGCCTATTTCCATTTTCGATCCATCTGTAAAGACCGCGCAGCCCTCGTACAGTCTATAAATTTGACCCAAATATCCCTATCCGGAATGACTAGTAAAGGCGTTCTAATAAAATTAGTTTCAAAAACCTTTGAGTCCGTAAAACCAGGGGATATGGTATCCTGTCCGCTAAAACTAATATTTTTCAAGAGTGATGTATGACCTGTTAACTCTGGCCTTACAAAGCCCGCTTCCATAAGCCTGAGCAAACTCCTTGCCGCCGTTCTCAACACACATTCTTCAATGAAAAGCAGGTGAAGTATGACGTCCAAGGCAGCCTGAGGGCTGCTCCTCTGGGCCACAGCAATAACCAGCGAAGCACACTTCTGGACCTTAGCAAGCAGCTTCATATGGCATTCTTTCCCCAACGCCTCCCACCATACGACACATGCATAAAAAATCACCGGCCTGACAACCGATGTATAAATTAAATTTACCACCTTCGGTTGCAGACCCCAGTTCCTCCCAATGGAATTCATGCATGTATATTAGGCATTGAGCCCTTTCTTGAGCCTTTCTTGTATGTTTCTTTTCCAAGAAAGTTTGCTATCTAGGAAAACACCCAAGTATTTGGCCTCCTTTGCTAGTTTTAACTCCACCCTGCCAATCCTAGGTAGCAAAAAATATCTATTTTGTATCTTCTAGTGAAGAGAACTAGCTCCGTTTTGACCGGGTTGATCCCTAGATTCTCACTACTAGCCAAGAAAGACAGATCTTTAAGCGCTGCCTGCATGACCTCACTGATAGCGGAAAGAAATTTCCCTTTTACCAGCAATACCACATCGTCAGCGTAGGCGACTTCCAACCGTTCCTCTCAAAACGCCTGAGAATAACGTTTACAGCTATCAGCCACAGAAAGGGGGATAATATTCCCCCTTGAGGCGTCCCTTGTCAATAAGCTCCTCATGTTTTCGTTCTTTATACTTGAGTTGATAATTCTGCTGCTGAGCTTGAGAACTATCCACTCCACCAGAAGGCTACTAACACCGAGTTCCTCTAGCGACTCCCTAATGGCCTCTATCCTAATATTGTTGAAGACCCCTCAATGTCCAAGAATGCAGCCAAGGTGTAATCCTTGTGTTGCAGTCCCAGTTCTATAAAATTAACATCATCATTGTTATATAAATGGTTTTATTATTTATTTTATCCTTAATTAAGGATCATTATTATATTCAAACAGACTACATCATGAAGCGCACTCTCAACAGACCTGCCTTTACGTTAGGCATGTTGAGCACGCTTCTATTGTGTTCCTAAGATGTAAGTCGATCAGTCTCTCTAATGTTTTCAAAAGAAAATACGACAGCCTGATCGGTCTAAAATCCTTCGGCATTGAGTGGCTTGCTTTAACAGCCTTGGGTATTAAGATTACCCTAACCTCTCTCAAGCCTTTGGGTATAGCCCTCCTACTCAAACATATCCTGAAGATATTCACCAGGGACAACAGTACGTGTTCTGAGACATTCTGCTGCATGGCGGGAAAAATACCGTCCGGGCCTGGGGATTTATATGGGTCAAAGGTATTTATAGCCTACGCTGTTTTCTCCAATGTCACCAAGTCGTCCATTATCTCCCTTGATTGTGCTAACGATAAGGGTTTGAAAGTATTCCCCATCGTTGCCCCTCTTGCTACTTCCATACACCCGGGGAAGTAAGTGTCCATAAGTACAGAAAGGGTGTCAGAGCTGGATTCCGTCCATAACCCATCACATCTATGAATATATCCAGGTGACCTAGGGTCCTTAGACAGTACTCGTCGAAACCGTGAAAGCTTATTTACAGAATCAATGGCCTCCCAGTAATTCCTCCATGAGGCTCTTTTCACCATTTTGAGCTCCCCCTTGTACCCATTGTACAGCACTTTATAACTGTCCCAATCCCTATTGAACAGCCTTCTTATCGCAGACCGAGGATCTCTATGATTACATGTCCACCACGATGGCTGTGTCCTTTTTCCTTGCAAAACTAGTGGACAGGATAGCTCAAAACTTTCTCTAAATATGTTGGTGAAATAATCCACCTCCTCTTCCACCCCTCTTGATGAAACAATCCATAGAGGAGCGTTTCTTACTTTACTATCTACAGTGGCCCTTAAGGAGTCCCAGTTAATCTTTCTCGCAATCCTATATGGGTCACGTCTTGATCCTGCAAAGTTAAGACTGAAGGATATCCTACTGTGGGCTGAAAAAGAACAGAAGATTCCAATTCCTGTTGGCTAGTATTAAGTCTATAAGCTCCGACCTATTCCTGAACGTTGGCATATTGCCCCTTTTACAGATAGAGATATTACGGGAAAATATAAAATCAAATAGTAACTCACCCCTTTTGTTTATGTTGCTGCTTCCCCACTAACTATGGTGAGCGTTTGCATCACACCCGAGTATCAATAAGCTGCCACTCATCTTAACATACTCCGTCAGCTTCCGCACACCATTCCCTGGTGCATCCACAGCCTCATAGGGCAAGTAGACCGCAGCAAGCACAAATTCCTGCTTGTCGCTGGCCACAACTGAAACGACCGTGAGGTCTCCTTGGCTGAAAGAGTTAAATAGTATTAGATTTAATTCTTTCCTTGCTAAAATGCAAGTCCTAACGTTGTCTCCCTTGCCCGGGACATACAAAGAGTAGCCCGTGGCTCCCAGTCCACAAACCCTATTTTTATTTATCCAGGGTTCCTGGATAAGAGCCACGTCTGCCTGCGATCTGTTGAGGAGCGCTGTCAACTCGGCTGAGGCTGCCATACTATGATGCAGGTTTTTCTGCACCACTCGCAGCACCCAGATTTGGGAAATCTGAAGCTGACGGTCCCCAAGCCGAACCTAACAACACCCCCGAACACCCGCAGTCTCTTGAGAGACTCCTCGTCAACGGCGAACCGAAGATATTTTCCAGCATTTCCCTTACACTCCAGCGAGGCCAAACGCTTCTAATGGTTGGTCCTAAGAAAAACGTTCTGATTTTCCATTACTGACAACACAGTCTCCATCGATCTTATTGGTGGTGGAAAACATGCTCTCACCACTGTCCTACATGATAGGTCAGAGACTAGAATTACCTCCAGTTTTGCTTCCGGCCAAAGGTCGCCACACCTGCTAACCACGGTTTTCCTATTACCGCTTGACAACCTTCTGCCAGTCTGCGCTATTGAACCTTAATTCCTCCTCCTTTCCTATACCGGCATTGACGATTTCGTCCAAGCGACTGCCTTCAACTAACTGCCACAGATCCGGGCAGATCTTCAAATCCTGATCGATCCGGTCTATGACAGCCACCTGTAGGTCTCCTTCTTTGCTCAAGGACTTTTTCGGCCTCTTCGACCTGTAGGGCAGCTCCTCCCCAGATCGTGCTCTTTTTGATGCCTCTTTCCTGGCATCAGCAGTAGCACCATCTGAAGCGCTGCCCTTTAGCGTCTGGGAGCCTAGAGGTGCCCTGCAAGCCACGACAGTCGAAGATTTATCCGCCATGGTGGACGAAGCCCCACTCATTACCCTAGCCTCAATTCTATTTTTAGAGATGGTTGTTCCTGCTGACATTGCGCTTACATCCTTGCGAGAAGCATCCAGAGCTTTGTCAGCCTCCACAACCCTCACCAACGAAAATGGTCTCACCAGGAGAACACTGACAGGACCATAAATTCTTTCGAATTTTTTCACGTCCTGTTTGTGCTTCCTGATGAGATGTTTTTCCTTGGCCGTGAACAGCATAGGGTCCCCCATGGCCATCTTTTCCAGATAGTCAAGAGATCTCCTAATGCCCCTCATGACCTTCTCCCTCTTCGACAGATCCTCCTTGCCTACACATGGTAAGGCGTTCTGCCGAACAATGCCTTTAGAGGTAGATGGTTGCTCCTTTTTCACCAAATCACCCTCCTCTACAGCCACAGATCGCGAGGTTTTAGCCTCCAAGGACCGACGGCAATTTGGAGACCTATTGGTCTCCAACTCGTCGTCAGACCCCAAAGTTAGATTCCTCAGAGCCTAAATAGCTCCTACGGATGAGTCCCCTGACAGAGTGAAGAGACAGTCACCCTTTGTTGAATTTAGAAGCTGGCACTCCTGCGTGACCATTCTGTTGGAAACATACAGTCAGATGTTATTGTTATTAAAATATAAACAGGAGTAAAAATAGTGATAAATGGGTAATATAATAAGACTTTGGGCTCAACCCGTTGGTACTCGGAACTAAAAAAAAAAATTTTATATATGCATAATAATTTTTATCCCCAACCTAATATTTTTCAGTGCGAAAAATTGAACTTTTCAAAAAATGTCCACTATGGCCACTTTAATATTAAACCAATGCTAAACAAAATTTTTAATTCCAACTGTTGATTTTTGTTGTTTCACATCTCTCGTGTACGGCTGAGAGAAAGAGCATCCCTCCTTCTCAACCGGGTGTGGCCTCTATAAATTAGAATATTTCGCGCAAGTGGATTTTGGTGCAACTCTAGTTTTTCAATATATTTTTTTGCGTGTTTTGAAAATACTGTCTTCACCAACGGAACATCGAGATCTTTGTGAATTCGCTATTTTGGATATACCAGGGGCTGCTGTTATTGTACGTAGAATTTTTTTTTTACGTTCGATGCTGAGGCAGTGCCCCATAACTGGATTCCACAGACCCTTTTGATTTCAGGATCGCGTTGTATAATAGAAGTTTACAGTCAAGGCTTAGTATAGAGTTCCTTCCAATAAGCCAATTAATTTGGACTGCTTTTAATTTCATTTGTGCCAACTTTGCGTCTATGTGCGATTTCCATGTTAAGCGGCGATCAAGGTAAATGCCTAGGTATTTGACTACAGTGTGTCGGGGTAGAGTCTCGGGGCTTATTTGTATAGGCGGGCATGTTTCTCTGCGCAACGTAAAAGGGACGTGGACACATTTCTTCTCGCTATGTTGTCTGCGAAAACATGAAATCTAGTTATACAAAAATTCGGGCCCCCCGTTGGGCGCCATTTTATGTAATGTGTTATTTATAATTGTTATGATTTTTTTTTGTTTTCTTTAAAAAAACAAAGTATATTTGACTTCTTTAGGTTACAAAGAAAGTAAATGAAATTGAATGACAGAAAGTCGGGGGGACCCGTCTCAGCCACTAGCTTCAGTGGTTGGGGAGGTTCTTGACATCTGCCATACAAAACACCATTACTATATTATTATTACAGAGTCCCGAAATTAATGTAATGCACGATAAAAAATTCCCCGAATGGAATAACTATGGTCGAGAAAAAAACAACTATTTTATGCTTTAAAAATTTGAAATCTAAAAAAAAAGACCAATCAAATTGATATTACCTTGGGCAATGATAGTAGTGCCCTGCGCTCATAACCCACCCTTTTCCTTTGTACTTCTCTCCGCCAATGGATTCTTAGAAGTACCCAAATTATATTTTTCAATAAAAATTACTCCATATTAATATACTTTTATTTTTCACACAACAAATTCATCCATTCTTATTTTATTTTAATGACAATAATATTCTATGAGCGAAATGGGTCGCGATTACTTAACAAATTCTAACTAAACTTAAAATTTACAAAACAAAAAAAAAGATTTGAAAAAATATGTTCATACATTTAGCTACTTGCATTCATAAATCACTTTGTTTCGCTTCAATAAACAATTCAATAACAATTTCAAAACAAACCGGTCAACAACTAATAATTTTACTCTATAAACGTAGAGCCAACCTAATATACCGACAAAATTTAGGACGGATGATTTCTTATTTATCACGAGTTTCTTTGTTTTGCTACAAGTGCAATGAAAAAATATGCTTGTTCTTATTAGTTATTAAAAATTTTTTTTTTCTATTCGTAATTTTTATTTTCAATGACTCTAAAACTGTAATATCTATATGTACTTCTTTGATGGCAAACATGAAAGGTAAAGAAGAAGATAAAAGAATGACGTCAGTGCAAAACCCACAATAAAGATCAAAACTGTGTTAGCTACGTTTAATGATTTGAATTGAATGATATCGTAAATTGATGTTGATAAATTATATCATTATTTAGTATGAAGCGATAATGTTAACTTTACTAGTCCCAACTATTTTGGGTACATTTCAAAATTCACAAACAAAGAACGTTCGACAATTTAGGAAAAATAAATTGTTGTTAGGTAAAATTAAAAAAAAATTGCCATGTAAATTTTAAGAAAAAAAATTTATGATCGCACACAACGGTAATAATCTTGATTATGGAGCAAAAAAAAAACAAAGAACCTAAATAATTTTTGGAAGATTCTGGCTGTTCATGGATATAGGTTAGTTTTACTACCCACTGTCTCAAAATTCTGAACAAATATGATGAACAAACCAAAGCCTTCAAATAATACCAAAATAAAATGCACTTACTTGCAGTAACTGGGAAAGCTTTCCAAATCGCCGCTGCTGATCGCTGATGCAAATGATATGTCCAATTAATATTCAGTTTCCTTGTTCTCCAGTACCCTTGCACTTTAGCCTTCTTCTCCTTCTTCTTTTTTTGGATTTATATTTTTTTTTCCTTTTTATAATTTTTGAACTACGGTATTAGCGCAAAGTGATTTATGTTACTAGTAATGTACTCCAACACTTTATATGTAAATATTTCAAGTATTTGCAACTAACTCGATAAATTAACAAACGACAATTTTGATTTCTTTCTTTTAGGCAATTACGTTTCGTCTAGTTCTTACTCTTTTGCGTGTTATATCCGACTTATGGGGAATTTGTAGTTTCTGTTTTATTTTTCTTATTTTGCACAACTTCTAAAACTGGAGAATTTTTGGGAGATTCCTCTTTGAACTTAATAGTGCATATATGTATAACTTTTTATAATATATAGGAAATTTTTTCGAACTAAAATTTACCCTTGAATTCCGAAATATCTGGTGATCTAATTGGAAACTTTTGTATCTTAAATGAAATCTTAGGGTTGTCCCTTGTGTAAATTGTTTGCGATTCCTGCCACCAATTAAATAAAAAAATTCGGGTCCTTCTCTTTATTTCGGCTAGGTGAACAAGTTTTTTATTTTCTTTTTGCTTTTGAACACTAGATGAAGTCAATTTGGTATTTTATAAAAAAAATCTTAAACTTGGTGTTGTTAGGCTGCTGGTCCAAATGAAAAAGAATGATGGCGTCCGAGTTTGGACGTAAGTAACATTTGTGAAAATCACGATGGCTATTTTTAGATACATATTTATTGAAATTTGTCTTTTTAACAATTTGGTTATTTGGTTATTTTTCCCCAAAATCAAAAATGAGCGCATTAGAGCCTTGTTTATTACTCAAAAGTAAGCAAGTAACTAAAACTTGACAATTTGTCAGATGTCACTGAACATGCGTACTAGATCTGTTAAAAATCCGTTAACAAATTACACTGTTCAAAATTATCTTTAAGATTTTGAAATATTACTGGACCAAAAATATATAGTTTTGTTGAGAGAAAAAAAAACAAAAAACCAGTTAAAATATAGAAAGTCTTACATTACACATTTGGACCTGCAATTTTAGCCATACTTTTCCACAGTTTGAAATCACTTCTAATACATTGTCTCATATCTGTTTTTACATTTTTAATCAATTTCAAGTGCCACCAGGTGCCACCTGTCAATTTATTTAACATAACTCAAGAACCACTAGTCGGATTTTGCTTAAACGAATTTAGAAAAATCAAGAATTACAATTACTTTCATCTGTTTTTTATTTTGATGAAACTTTGTGTGCCAAATTTCAAAAAGTTTGGGCCAAAAATAAATTTGGGGTTCTATGGGCGGTGGGAGGTGGGCGTGCCCAATTTTGATGAAACTTTGTTTTTCTTAATTGACCTAACCAAAGGCTCAGAGAAAAATATCAACATTCTACGAGCACTCCTTATAGTTTTTTCCAAGCTTGTATGAACAACATACATACAATTACACTGATTCTACTTTTTTTGACAGCCGCGTATGACGCGTAAATGCGTGAAACATGTGGTATGGACCTCCACCTGTATAATGCGTGACGCGTAGAACTCGTGGTATGTTACTCCATTTAAGATATAATCTTGCACGTCTTTATCCCGTACATATTAAAAGTAAAGTTATGTTCTTGTGGCAAGTACTTTTTACATAAAATTGCTATGCGATTTTCTTCTTTGGCCAATAAAAACCATTCTTAAATGATTATTAATAAGGACAAAACAAACGCTTGTAGTCGTATTATGTAAATGTTTTGTATGCGCATACATATGTTTATGTAATTAGTGTTGCTTTTATTACTAATGTTATTGATGTTTTTCTTTTCTTTGTTATTGTAACCATTATTATTCATGTTGTTTGTATTATTGTTACATTGCTCATAAAATGTTGTGTAGTTGGCTGTTGCCATAAGTGTAACAATACCACTTAATGATATGGTAAAAATTATATGATTTGTATACACGCCGCTCTAGCAGTTTTTCTTTTTCGTGTTGATGTAAAATTTACTCGTATATGTAAATTAATTATACAAAGACGGTAACAAAAAGTAGCAAATATGTATATGTACATACATACATAGCTAAAGTAAAAGGTTTTTATTTTGTAGATACTACATACATACATACTTACATAGACAAAATGTCAATTGTTTGCTGTAGTTTAATTTTCACTTATGATATGGGATATCCTCTTTCAATTA